>SJYA01002742.1:4192252-4321367 GCA_006410615.1 Neotragus moschatus | reverse complement strand
AGTCTGAGTGAGCTCCAGGAGTTGGTGATGGACAGGGAGGCTTAGCGTGCTTCGATTCATGGGGTCATAAAGAGTCAGACACGACTGAGTGACTGAACTGAACTGATGGCTGATTCATGTTGAGGTTTGACAGAAAACAACAAAATTCTGTAAAACAATTATCCTTCAATAAAAAAATAATTTAAAAAAAAGAAAAAAAAATGTCTCTTATTATTAAAGAGTCTGAGGAGTTTGAGATCTGCACTTGGCGAGCTGGAGACCCAGTAAAGCCAATGGTATCATTCTGAGTCCAAAGCCTGAGTTCA
Source organism: Neotragus moschatus (assembly GCA_006410615.1). Lineage (NCBI taxonomy): Eukaryota > Metazoa > Chordata > Mammalia > Artiodactyla > Bovidae > Neotragus > Neotragus moschatus. Next base: position 4,321,062 of record SJYA01002742.1, on the reverse strand, counting down.
AAGGCAGGAGAAAACTGATGCCTCAGATTCAAGATAGTAAGACAGAAAGAAATAAATAATTATTTCTTGTTGCTGTTCAGTTGCTCAGTTGTGTCTGACTCTTAGTGACCCCATACTGTAGGACCCCAGGCCTTCCTGTCTCTCACCATATCCCTGAGTTTGTGATGGGAAGGCCAAGTTCATATTCATTGCATTTGTGATGCTATCCAGCCATCTCATCCTCTGATGCCCTCTTCTCCTTCTGCCCTCAATCTCTCCCAGGATGAGGGACTTTTCCAATAAGGGTCTGTTCATATCAGACCCTCCAAAATACTGGAGCTTCAGTTTCAGCATCAGTCCTTCCAGTGAATATTCAGGGTGTATTTCCCTTAAGATCGATTGGTTTTTATCTTCCCACTGTCCAGGGGACTTTCAAAAATCTGAGTACCCCATGGCTCTGTCAAGTTAACCATCACAGGAGTGTAGACAGAAGTACTCAATAGAACTTTTCAACACTGAATCATTGCTTTCAAATAAATATGTGTATATTATAAAGTCCAGGCACAAAAGCTTATGGAAATTTCATATTCCAATTCCTACAGGGATAGCTTCTCTTGTTAGGTTGCCCTATTACTGGAAGGCCAAGATCACTGAATTTCTACCACCAGCTTTTGCCTGATGCATCACATTCACTGGGCTATAAAGCTGAAGACTTCCCATTTAACCTTGGCCATATGTCTTCCACTTCCATGCACTTAGTCATGTGGGAAATGGACAGCTGTCTGGTTAAGTTATCCAAAGATCTTCGGAGAGTTGCTTTAAAAATAGGAGTCTAACACAGTCAGCATTACACATTCGATGTCTCTTTAAATCTTCCTATGGTTTTATTCCAATATTTGTTCATCAAGCATCCATTCAACAAATACTTATTGAGTTTCTACTTGGTGAATTTATAGTGCAGGATGCTGTTGGGGGCAGAGGACAAAACATGATGCTCAGGCCCTCGGAAACTAAGTGTGTCAAGGTTTTCCCCTTTTGTAAGCTGGGATTACCCTGAATAGACTGCTGTGCCTTCTACACTGTAAGATTTAAGTTTGCTCACATCAGTGCAACATATGGTACCCATTGGTTTTCTAGAAACTGGATATTCTTGGTCTTTTCTAAAGCTGGACTGACACTTGCTGGCAGGTCACTTTAATATCACATTAGCTTTAATTTTACATTAGAAGGCATTTTATTGTGTGATTGTAACATATTTTCCATATATCCATATAACTCTGATAGAAATCAATATAGGTCCTCAGTGCAGGTGAAATTAGAGAATTTTGAAGGGGCTATTTTTTATAGGCATTTTGATGATTCAAAAAGTAACACCTGTTCATTAGAGAGTGTCAGAATACCCAGAAGGAAAAATAAAAGTAAAAGAAAATACTAAGACTTACTACCTAAATATAACTGTTGACAGCCAGTCATTAAAAGATGCTTTTGGTCTCCATATATGAAATATAAAATGCCTGATATTTACTGAATGCTTTTCTGCTAAGTTTCTGTTCACAATACTTTTAGGGGTGTGGAGTAAAGTTCCATCTTATGACCAAAGTACTTTTAGTATTTTTACCTTAAAAATAATAAAAAATTAAGCAAAATGAGATGAAGTAACCTTCTCTAGTTAGTGCCATCTAATTAATAAATAACTTTCCTTGCTTAGTGAATATCCAATCCTGGCATGCCAACACAGTGCCCCTAAATGTATTATAGTGAATATTCATAATCGCACATGCTCAGTTTTTTTTTAAATAAGCACAAGACCATTATGTAAATTCTGTCTGCAATATGCTTTTAAACTTAACAACACGTGATAAAAACATTGTTTTGTCATTAATATGCTTCTGTATTCTCATATTTAAAGTTTGTGTGGTGTTTATTTTAAAGGCCTTTTAAAGAAAGATAATTGTGCTATGATTTTTAGGATATATTTTATCTTGAAGAGTATTTTTGTTGCCATTCTTTTAGAAAGTGAATATTCCTGAGAAATATCTGCTAAAACTATGGTGACTCTTGATGAATTAGGACAGAAAACAGCTTTGAGGAATAGGAGGCTTCCTGCTTTCCCAAGTTCAGTATAACTCCTCAGACTTAGTGTGGTCTAAACACAGACTACATTTGATCTTGTTTCTGAGCATTGGTAAGCCTAAATAAAATTGTTTAAACTGTCTTTGTTTACATAACATTGTGAGAGAAATGAAGGGAGATTCAAGTTCTCTTTCTGTATATCTATTTCATTTAATAATCCTTGGGATTCTAGTGTCATGCAGTCCTCAACTCATATGTCTTCGGTTAAGAGAGAGAAGATAGCCAGCTAAATAACTCCCTTCAAAGGTAAAAGCTACCGTATGTTAAAGAGAGGAAGAAAAATACTGTGGGACTTCAGGGACAAAGAGGGGCTCAGCTTAACTTGAGAGAATTTATTTCTTGAGGGCTCCAAAATCACTGCAGATGTTGACTGCAGCCATGAAATTAAAAGATGCTTACTCCTTGGCAGAAAAGCTATGACCAACCTAGCCAGCATATTAAAAAGCAGAGATGTTACTTTGCCAACAAAGGTCCATTTAGTCAAAGCTATGGTTTTTTGAGCAGTCATGTATGGATGTGAGAGTTGGACTATAAAGAAAGCTGAGAGCCAAAAAATTGATCCTTTTGAACTGTGGCGTTGGAGAAGACTCTTGAGAGTCCCGTGGACTCTTTCAAGGAGATCCAAACAGTCCATCCTAAAGGAAATCAGACCTGAATATTCATTGGAAAGACTGATGCTAGAGCTGAAACTCCAATACTTTGGTTATCTGATGGGAAGAGCTGACTCATTTGAAAATACTGATGCTGGGAAAGATTGAAGGCAGGAGGAGAAGGGGACGACCAGGGATGAGATGGTGGGAAGGCATCACTGACTCAATAGATGTGACTTTGAGGACACTCCAGGAGCTGGTGATGGACAGGGAAGCCTGGCGTGCTGCAGTCCATGGGCTCGCAAAGAGTCAGACACAACTGAGTGACTGAACTGAAAGTTGAGTTGCAGGGAAATTTAACAGTTTAAGTCCACATGGTGGGAGTCACACCTGGACAGAAGGTTGGTGTCAAGAAAATACAGGGTCCAGTAGTAAATATTTGCTACTTTCCACGAGTGGACATTGGGGAGTTCCTTTACAACAGTGGTCCCCTATTTTGTTGAGTCCTTATTCACTAACAGGAAATATGATATCCATTCTGTGTCTCCACCACACATTCTGTCTCACTAGGAAGCCCATGTCCTTTCTCCTCTGCAGCAACATTTCTGTATCTGTGAATTTCAGTTATCTCATCTGTCTTTGTAATCCCGGATCAAACCCAAAGATAGCTAATATATATTATTAGCCAGATACTTTTATACCCTGTATCTCACTTTGTCTATCTGTCTATCTCTAGCACTCTTCTTTAATACAGGCATCATTGCTCCATTTACAGAAGGGTTTCTCATGTGTTAGGTAGGTGGAGCTATATGAAACATGGATTGCCTTATCTGCAAACTCACACCGGTTCTATCAATATGTGTTAGTGAGGTGGTGTTCTATAAACTACAACAACCCAATAATTGTCATATGATATAGATTACACACGAAATAATGTATCGAATAGATAACATTATAGTGTGTATTTAGTACCTAATGAAGATTTTATAATTTTCAGTTCAGTTCAGTTCAGTCACTCAGTCGTGTTCGACTCTTTGCAACCCCATGAATCGCAGCACACCAGGCCTCCCTGTCTATCACCAACTCCCGGAGTTTATTCAAACTCATGTCCATCGAGTCAGTAATGCCATCCAGCCATCTCATCCTCTGTCATCCCGTTCTCCTCCTGCNCTCCCTGGTGGCTCAGGCAGTAAAGAATCCACCTACAATGCAGAAGGCCCAGATTTAATCCTTGGGTTGGAAAAATCCCCTGGGAAAAAGTGGCAACTTACTTCAGTATGCTTGCCTGGGAAATCCTATGGACAGAGGATCCTGGCAGGCTACAGTCCATGGGATTGCAAATGTTGGACATGACTTAGCCAGTAAATCACCACATAAACTAATTTAGTGTAAAGTGCACCAAAAATAAAAAAGAGAGAGAGTGGAAATGAAGGTTCAGTGCTTTCCTCTTGCTAGAAGCTGAGTAGGCAACAGAATCATGTAGCTCAGTACTCAGCCTGCCACCAGTTAAGTGACTCTGAGTGAGTCATTTTGCAGTCAAAGACAGTCATTCATGCAATTTATAAATTAGTAAGTTTTAAAAATAGAACAGTCCTTAGTCTGGTATATGATATACAGATGATATCTGTAACAGTTTCTGCTTCTAACAGAGACTTTTAAAATTTTAGAAGACAATATTATTGTAAAACCTTGTGTTGGACCTACTATTGAGGTCATTTCATTTTTCTTAGAAAGCCCATGGCTGTAATTAAATCATGTCTATAACTTATCAGAAAACAGCTCAACCCAGAGTAACTCCCCTGTTAACTTTTAAATTGAAAAAAAAAAGAAAAAAGGTTGAGCCTACTTTCCTCTCAGCTAACTTATAGCTGACCGTTTTTCCTTTCTACACGATTTATTTACAGAATATGCGTGGCCTTTTGTTTATTTATTCTTTCCATAACTAGCAAATACATTGCTATCCAAGATACAATCATGCAGCAGCTGACTAGGATTTTTCTCTGATGCCCCAAAGAACAAATGTCTGAAGGTCACCACATGCATTTTTGTTCCTAACATTTGTTTTGGTTTTGTGACATTGTTTTAAATCTTTTTGTTCAAAACTGGGAATCAGGAAAGTCTCTTTTCTAACACTAGCTCTGCATTTGCTGTTGTGGTAGCTTGCTGTTGTCCTCCAGGCAAGTGATTCTCCGTGTACTGGAATTTCAGCTCTTCTGTGTGCAGGCTGGATCAGTTTGATATAGCAGATGGGTATTATTTGCTTGGCCTTCTAAAGGAGAAATCATGTTGCCCAAAGCCCTGGATGGAGATTTTGAATCTAATTGTAAAGCAATGCATGTAGAGATGAATTTGAGGCCTCTTCCGTGAGAATAAGAAAAGGTAACCCCGAGAAGTATATGATACCCTTCCCCATCCTGAGTTTCTAATGATCTTTCCAGCATAGGGATTCTGTGATTAGGTTAATCTGTGAGTATTATTAGCGCTTCTTCACTTCTCCAGTGTGAAATAATACTAATGATGCTGAATGATATTTGCAACTCCATGTGTTTCAGATGCATCAGTTACTTTTTTGCAAATTTCCCTCTTTCTCTCTGAATCCATTTGATTTATTTCCAGAAAAAATAAGCATGATAAAGAACATTTGTAAATCTGCAGTAGGAACATTCAAGACATAAACACCAGGTGACAGAAAAAGTGAATTAAACATTTTGTCTAGAACCTTGAAATTGGTAATAAAATGTTACTAATTCATAAACACACAAAGAATAGCTCTTTTCACTCTTTTACTGGTTCTATACCTTGATGATAGCAATTCCATTAGGAAGATATCATTATCCTCATTTCACCAATGAAGAATAATGGCAGTTAGGGATAAAATGACTCCTCATGATCCCATAACTAGTAAGAGATAGAATTAACCTTGGCCTCTTTTTTAACAACTAGCTTAGGATTTTTATATCCTCAAGTTTACCTGCCTCCAAACCAATGTTGATATATTTAAAATATCTTAGTGTAAGTCAGTAAATATACCTACTTGGATAGCTTTCATTTATATCACAGTCCAATATAAATAAATAAATGAATGATGGTCTACTATGTGCTATATAAAAAGATGATTATAGGTCCAGATAGATATCTTGATATTTGACCAACGTGGCATATGTTTATTAAACTAAACAACCTCACTTATGATACAATGTTTTCTTTCTGATGATATATGAATCCTATGGATGTGAGCAGAAATTCACTTTGTGTGTGCTTGGGACTATACATGTTTATGTGGGAAAGTGCACTCACAGAAGAGTTTGTGGGCTTGAGAAATTATTCATTGGAACAAGGACATCACTTCCCATTAGATTCCTTATCTCCAATGATAGTCCTTTAGAAAATAAGACTATTCTAATCCTACTGTCCAACACAGATAGAAGATAAAAAGGCCCTGCACAGATAGAAGAAAAAGTCATAAATATTGGGTCAATATGAGGGTGATAGTCTTGGACATAATATTTCCTCTTCTTTCCTTTCACTTTCTTTCAACATATATGTCAGATACTTTATCAGTCATAAGACAAACTTATGAAACACTGACTGCTCTTTATCCTTTCCTAAGATGAAACACTCCTCATATCAGCCATTGTGGTTTTAGGACTGGCTTCTTTTGACCTCAGAGAAGACTCTTGAGAGTCCCTTGGACTGCAAGGAGATCCAACCAGTCCATTCTGAAGGAGATCAGCCCTGGGATTTCTTTGGAAGGAATGATGCTAAAGCTGAAACTCCAGTACTTTGGCCACTTCATGCGAAGAGTTGACTCATTGGAAAAGGCTCTGATGCTGGGAAGGATTAGGGGCAGGAGGAGAAGGGGATGACCGAGGATGAGGTGGCTGGATGGCATCACTGACTCCATGGATGTGAGTCTGAGTGAACTCTGGGAGATGGTGATGGACAGGGAGGCCTGGCGATTCATGGGGTCGCAAAGAGTCAGACATGACTGAGTGACTGAAATGAACTGATACAACAAAGATAAGTATGTAATCCAGGATGATCTCTGACGTTAATACAGCCCAAGACATATCAATTGAATTTTCCTTGGGATGATCAAATCACAGGTAGCAGGAAGAATGGAATCTTTGTACTGGAGTTCCTAAACTGGGAGTAGGTAAATATAGGTTCACTGGAGGTTGTATTCTCTACCATATGGAAAGATATCATCTACGCAGTAAAATTAACCAACCAAGAATATGAGAGTTGAGAGGAGAGAGCAAAAGCCAAGAACACCATTTGAGGTGCTCAATATGACAATGACTTTCTTTGTGTCAAGTCTAGACTTCCCAATCAGATGAGCCAAGAACTTCTGATTTACAAATTGACTGGTTGTTGCTTGCACCAAAAATATCCTAGAGAGTGCATGACACCAAGATACTTTTCTGCCTGTAAGCATCTATCAGCCCAGCAGTGAGGTGTTTGTGTGTATTTAGTCACATCACAATGAGATTTAAAATCTGACTCTTCTATCACTGGACTCCAAAAGACCAGGAGAAACCAAGCAAAGTAAATGAGCAGAGTCAGAAGATTAGAAATCACACAAGCCCTGCACTTCACAGTCACTTTCAAGTGACTCTTTTGGACCTTCCAGAGATGAGTGGTATGTCTCCAGTGTGAACATTATTGTTTTCATGTCTTCAACAATCAGCACATTTCCTGAACACTTCATATCAGCATGGTACTATGTTCCAGTGAGATTTGGATAAGAGTGTAGCTCTGTGGATATATGTACCTACTGAGGGAAACAGGGATGTCAACAGAGCATCACAACAGTCAGTAATACACACTCTAGTAGAAATATAAGCAAGGGTTGTGAGAACACAAAGAACAGAAGCATTTCTGTTTATTAGATTCATCTTATCCAGGTAAAGCCAGAGAGATGGCAGACAATGTTTTTAACAGAATAACCAGTATAAAGGTGTGGAGGCAAGATGGGACATTAAACATTTGATATATATGAGTTATTTGTATATTTGTAATGGAGGGGTTTTGGGTAGCGTTAGGAGGGGAGATAAGAGAGGTACAGAGGTACAAGATAAGGAAGAGCCACAGTAAACACAAATAAAGACATTAAAGTGTTTAAAGCAAACGATATAGTATGCAGATTGCAGCTAAAGTTGGTTTGTTTTAGTAATCATGATGAAATTTGATAAAGTCTACCATTGCATTGGAGAAGTATATCTTTGAAAGTTCATTCTTTGCAAGAACTGGTGACTTCGCATTTGTTATGACCCTGTAGCAAAGTTATTTCTCATGTCTGAGTCTCAGTTTGCCCTTGTGGACTATGGAATCTGCTGAACCAGANTAGTAATCATGATGAAATTTGATAAAGTCTACCATTGCATTGGAGAAGTATATCTTTGAAAGTTCATTCTTTGCAAGAACTGGTGACTTCGCATTTGTTATGACCCTGTAGCAAAGTTATTTCTCATGTCTGAGTCTCAGTTTGCCCTTGTGGACTATGGAATCTGCTGAACCAGACAGACTCTAAAGCTCACTCCTTCTCTAAACTTGGTGACCCTATGAACCATCATCCCACATGAGAAGAATTTGAAGCATTTCATAGACAGACTTGAGCTAAAAATGTAGTTGAAATGATGTGTGTTTCCAATAATGCAAGTGACAGTTGTGGCTACCCACATCAAGGTGCTTAAATTTATTGAACCTCTTATTAAATAGATAAAAAACTAGCAAATCTGTGTCATGACTGAAATATAATTCTGATGAAAGAGAAATCCTCATTTTGTTATTTACAATGAATATAAATCCTGAAGATAAGGATTATAAAAAGTTATAGGAATCACTGAAATGCTGTGTCTATCAATGTTTACTATAATCAGAGTGCTTATTTTTACTGTAAAAACAGTTAGAAGGTATGATTAATCTTTATTCCTGTATGAAATAGGCTGTCTAATAATGTACAGTCGGATCTAAAGTTAAAACTTCTGATAAAAAAAGAAAGGAAAAGAAATTCAATGTGAACTTAGAATCACCTGCTCTCAGAATCAAATGCTCTCTTAGAATCAACAGCTCTCCTTTGACGTTCACTTTTATGGCAAGCTCTCTGTTTCCCACTGAAGTGAAGCCCTAAGGGTTCATCAGAAGATTGAGACATGATTCACTCCTACTTGTACCATATGGACATCACTGCCATTCAGAATTCTAAATAGCATCTCTGGCAACTATAGAGATATTCAGTGGATGTCAAGCATCATTCATGGAGACTAAGGAGAAAGATGTCTGGCTTCTTAATTCAGTCCAGCATGTGGGTCCTGACCTAGGCTGTGTGACTTAGGGAAACTGACTGCCCCCTCTGACTCACGTTCCCCTTCTGGAAAACTTAGATTGTAATATATAAGCACATAAAAGACTACAGTTTGATATGACCCACCTCCACCTCCAAGTCACCTGGAAATCATATTATTTTCTGAAAATCATATTATTTTCTGAAAATTAAATACTCCTAATAGTAGAACTTGGTTGGTACACAACTCAGATTCACGAGATCTATTTTCTCACATCTTTGAACCCATCACGTGGCTTCCATGTGCTTTGTTGTTGACAGCCAGCACATGGAACTTCTGAGGCTGACTCTTGGGCACAAGAGAAGATCAAGGGAACATCCAGAAGCAGCTGAGAGCTTTATTCCTCTCTCCTCAAAACTCAGAGTGTTCTGTAACCAAGGTCTGTGGGGGGAGTACAAAAGCTCCTCTCCTTTCCCTCAAAGTGATACAAATTCTGATGTGATCTCTTCTTCTGACCCCTGCAGGTGATCACATTGCACATGGGACTTCATGTGAAATCATACCTTTATTTGGCTCCTCTCCTTCCTCTTTTGACCCCTGCATTCCTGGAAGCGTTTCCTTATCAGTAACACGGAATCATTCCCCAAGAATCTGCTTCTGATAGACCCTGACCTAACATACACAGAGACGGTCAGTGTTATTTTCACATACAGCTTTTGTTGAGACTATAGTGTCTGAGGACACGAGGAACTAGATTGTTAAAGATTATTATCTGATGTCTTAGAAGATGATCTTGGACTAGAAAGAGATTGGGAGTACAAAGAAGAAAAACAGTCAGTTATGTTTAGAAAGGTTCTGTTAACCATGAGAAACTAGCCAAACAGAAGTCAGGGACAAGAACTCAGGGGAGTTCATCAGGACCACACAGAGAACACCAGCCTTTGTGAAAATGAATGCTTTAGTCACTGTTTTATTTAAATAATCCTCATTCATCTCTGGATGAAAAATCACTCAAGACATGTTGCTTTTGATCACATTCTGTGATTCTCAAACAGATGACTAAGTAATGTGGAGAAAAAGGGTGATAGTCCAGAAAAAAGATGGGAGATCAGTTCTAAGAACTGGTCTTGTATTTCTTTCTCATTTGTAGCCTTCATACTATCCTTAGAAAGCTTCTTATTTTTATCACAGTTATGTTGCTTCATATTCTGATCAGAGGCCTTTGCATTATTCTCCCCTACCCATCAAATTCTTTCTTATTTAGACTGACTGAGGTGGGATACCAGGATGTCCTATCCTGGTTCTAGCGTCTGGTGCCCAACTTTCAGCATCCTTTAATTCAACTGTGTCTGGAGGGGCCTGTTATAGGAGGACACTGTCAGCCACTAGGATATATGACCAGAACTATTTCTTTATTTACATGCTTTCTGGCGGAAGGTGGGAAAGAGCCTTCTCAGCATATTGCTTTGTCCGTATATGTACATGACTTGCAGCCATGCTGCCAAACCTGTTACTTACCTTCTTTTCAGGCTCAAACAGGTCTATTTCACCGTAAGTTAAAAACCTAGAGCCCTGCAGGCTATTTCTGTAAGTAAATGTATTTATGATTGAAGCAGGAAACTCATGATGCACTGATCACAGGCTGGCAGCCAGGTTAATGGTAAATGCATGGTCAGTTTTGGGGGAGACTTTTGGTTGTTTCATTTTTTTGCTTAAGAAAATTGAACACATTAAGTAGGTGATTTCATATAAATTAACTCATATCTTCACCAGTATTTGAATCACATTTTACACATTTGATTCAATTATATATTTTTAGGTAAAAAAAAATGTACCCTTAGTCTCTATCACACTATCACAATCCATAGGATCTCATTACATGTATACTATTGTGACGCTGAAAGCAAATTTCTTATGCAAATTCCTGAATATATCCATTTGAAATATTTGAAAATGTTGAATCAGTATAAGCATGTTCTTATATATACATATACATATGTGTGTGTGCATGTGTGTTTATATATGATACATATATGCATGCATGTGTATATTATACATACATATATCTATTATGGTCAAAGAACCACTGTCAAGCCTCAGAGGCTGGATATATTAGCGCTTCCATTAACTATTTAAGCATGACTTTTCTAAAATGCCCGTTCTCAAATCATGATATCTTAACACTATAAAGAAATTTTGTTTACGGCTATATTAGGGCATTAATCTCTACACAGTGTGAACTGTGGCTGGGAAATATGTCTACGTAGAATGTTAGATAAGACCTATTAAGTAAGAGACTCTCAAAAGAGGCTGGATACTTATGAGATGTCATGTACACACTTTTCAGTGATATATGAATTTACACATAATGGTAATATATATTTCAGAATGCTGTGCTCCTCATATAATATGTATGGTTAAAAATAGGGGATATAGAAAGACTGTAAGCTCAAGAAAAATCAATTTGTTATCATTTAATGTGCCACACTGCCCCTATCCTAAAGTAATAGGCAGTTGAAAAGAGTGCAGGATATTCCATTTCTCTCATGCTCAGTTATGAAAAAAAAATATTAGTGGCTTCCATTTTTCAACATTATGTTAATGGAATGCAAATAGAAATAGTGGAAAGGAAAACTGGATGGCAAGATTAGACTTTCTGCTGGATTCAACATTTTAGAAAAAAGTCCACAGCACAAATCTCATTTTCTATGTGAAGCAAGAAGGTTAAAATTTGTATTTAATCATGGATTGGACTTGCTACAGCTCTGAAAAGCCATCATAAAGCATTGCCTGCATGGAAACATTTGTTGGCCGGATAGTAGCATACGATTCAATTTTCCACTCTTTGCGGTTCAATACAGATAAAAAAGGAGTGAAATGTATAAATTCTCTTCCCCAAAGTGATATTTCTAGTTGATGATATTCAGCTGTATCAGTCTGCAAAATTTCTTGGCTCTCCAAAGGCAATGGCTAAAAACAAAATCTGCAAGTTGATAGGTTAACAGCCTTAAAACAAATAAATAAAAATGAAAACATGTTTAAAAGTATAAAAAGTAAATAAAGAGAGGAGATATATGGACAGTGTGTAAATTGTCTCATTTTTCAACTGCCAAGGTCCTTGATCCAGCAATTCCCGGCTAATGAAATCTTAAGTCGTACTCATGGCTTGGTGAGAAGGCGTAAAAGGCATTGTTCCCCGAGGTAACAGAGTACCAACAAAGAAAAGTGATTCCAACTCTTTGGGAAAAACCAAGTATACTGGCCCCCAAAGTCAAGGAAGAATCAAATACATGATCCTAAGTATGTAAAATCAGGGAGAACTGGAAAGAGTACAAAAATCATCATTAACAGCAGACTGGCATAAGGAGCAAGCGGCTGTGTAGGTAGCTCGTGACATCAGCAAGGTTAGCCTAACTGAATAATGGCATTAGGTGAGCAAGTTAGAACTACCATAATCAGGCTGATGGGGAGAGCTCAGATTTCAAGTCAAACATGATTTTGAAATATAATTATGCTTCTTGATGGGCTAAGTAAGCTTAAATTCATAATTTTTCAATCTCTTAGTTTCATCACCTATAACACAGGTTCACAATCGACCTCATGTGAAGATTAGAGAAACAGTATGTATCATATATCTGGTTTGATCCTTATCACACAGCATATCTTAAATAAACAGTTTTTCTCCTTTTACTAAAAATGGCAGCAAAAGTTTTATTAAAAAAGAATCTCATGGATTTGCATTTCTACCTAGAAAATCAATCTGCAAACTTCAGATAACAAAGTGAAATGTCAGTTTGTTACAGAGACAGTTGGGGATAGTCAGTTTTCTTCCAATTTTATCCACAAGCAAAAACAGCATCTGAGGCAAAAATCACGGTTCACTATTCTACAGAATAGTCTTCAGTTCTGTAAGTCAAGAGCAGAAATAAGTCATGGATCACAGAGGTAAGAGATTAGAGATGGTAGAAGAGGGTGACTGGATATTATCAAGATTGCCAAGGTCTCAGCCTAGTGCCCGTGTCATGGCCAGTAAGCGAGCATGATCTGAAACTGTGTCAAGGTTTATTTTGGAGCTAGAGAAGGCAATGGGACCCCACTCCAGTACTCTTGCCTGGAAAATTCCATGGACGGAGGAGCCTGTTAGGCTGCAGTCCATGGGNTATTCTCCTCCAGAGGCCAAGAATCCCAGCATCTTTTAATGGTTCAGCAACAACCTTTCAATAACATTAAAACCCCAAATTTTGGCTAGCCACAGACTGTGAAAAATGTCTACATCTCCCAATTAGTTTTATTTCAGTAACTGATCTCTCCTTAATTATATGAAAATGGAACTGTCATGAGGTTTATAGGTCTTGTATAGGGAAATATTTGACCTATATTTGTCATAATTTACTTTCCCCTCGTTCCATTATGCTGTTCGAAACACAGATGTGATGGCTGGAGCTCCAGCAATCACCTTGGGTAATGAGTTTAAGATCTGTAGCCAGGTTATTGAAGTCTTCATGGAGCTAATACATCAGACCTAAATTTTCCATAGCTAGCTGGCTTTGTTTGAAGAAGAGAATAATATTATCTACTAAATTCATTTTTATAAGTTATATGTCACATGAAGTTAAAATTTTTAATATATCTGTCTAAGATTCAGGAAGATAGAGGATCTCTTTATTATTGAATCAACAACTTTATCTTAGAAATTCAAGTCTTTATCATTTTTGATCCATTTTAAAAAGTTAGCGTTGTTCATGATATTGTTATGTAGGCCCTGAATAACACAGGAAGTTTCCAAAGGGAAGAGAAATACCAGCAGACAAATACGACTAGCTAAAATATTCTCTGACTTTATTATTTTAACTCAAGTGTTCGATAATCACCTATGTGACAAAAGGCAAGTAAACAAATGNCATTTTAAAAAGTTAGCGTTGTTCATGATATTGTTATGTAGGCCCTGAATAACACAGGAAGTTTCCAAAGGGAAGAGAAATACCAGCAGACAAATACGACTAGCTAAAATATTCTCTGACTTTATTATTTTAACTCAAGTGTTCGATAATCACCTATGTGACAAAAGGCAAGTAAACAAATGCAAAGCTCTTCATTAAAGCCTTTCAATACCATACCATCATCCACTTGTTTCTTTTTTGGTCACTCTAAGTTACTGAGCCAGGGCCATGGCAGTGAACGCGCTGAGTTCTAACCACTGGACTGTCCAGGGATTCCACTTGTTTCCTTGTTGAACAGCTATTGAGCACCCTCTGCTGTGCTGGGCACTGCCACCTGTAGCTGAAGATGATTTTTCTTCTTCAATCTTCCTGAAAATCTAGTGGATTAACTTAGCTTTGCCTGCTTTTGAATTAGTCCAGTTTTTCATAGATCCTAATTAAAGTTTCTCTCAAAAACATCGCCCTCATTTGTTTGCATAAATTCCATGTGCTCCAGGCTTGCATTGAAATCTAATTTGGCTTTTCAACATGGCTGAAAGAAACAGAGGAAGAGGAGGGAAAGAGAAGTAGAAAAAAATGAGTGCTGGTCTGTATTTGTGTGCAGTTAGAGGGAGGCGTGTGTTAGTGTGTATGATAAACTTTGAGCAGTTCTCTATTGGATTCTAGAAAACATCTATAGATATTGTGAGGATGCTGTAAGTGCTATCATCCACTGCCTTAGATCTGTCAGACTAGTTAGAGACTTCCGGGGACCCTGGAGTGGTACTCTTAAATTTCTGGCACTATGACTCTACTTCCTAGCTGGACTCAGCACCATCAGTGACTTTCCTAAAGCCCCAAAGGGCTTGTACATTTTAGTTTTGGAAGCAGATCAGGAAATTTTAAGATTTTTTTGTCATCTCAGTGTCAGCTTTGCATGCTTTTGACAGTCTTCACAAATATGTGTGTGGTTTAAAGTACATGCTAAAACTGGTAGCCTGGTGTTTCTTTTATCCATTTTAGCCCTGGTGGGATTTGGTGTCTTTTAGCCTGCTTGTGAAGGACTCTCTTTACTTACTAGTCACAAGCACTTATCAGACCAGCTTCATTAATTTGGAATAATTGAGTGTTAAGAGCTGGCTGTTTTGAAGTCATACAATATCTCAATTATTTGCTATCTGAACATATTTAAATTTGGATATTTGAGGGGAAGGTGTACTTTAACTCCAATGAATTGCTAACAATGTGTGATGAAAATCAACTTTAATATTTAGATGAAAACTTCAAGAGTCCTGTATTGTATATATATCACTAGCTCTCTACACTGATGTGTCGCAGTAATGGGTTTCCACACGTAATTTGCTTTTATCTAAGATCTACAATGCGGAGGGCCTTATACTAAGTGCCATTGTAGTTAGATACAGAGTTGCACATAGTGTCATCCCACAGGCAGCAAGATGGCAGACACACAATACCATTCGAAGTCAGATCTGGACTCAGATCTCAGTCCTTACATTAAAAAAAAAAAGTGTGTTTTGGATGATTATAGCATCCCTCTGAGTCTTTATTTAAGCATCAGATATTTGCAGTGCTCAAAAGAAAGAGTAAAGTCAGTTCCAGGCTCAGGATATTTGCTTAAACTGTGTTAGTGCCCTTCAAGTTTATAAGAGAGAGGAGAAAACCATTATTTAGAAGTTTGAAAGATGGATCGATCCCTTTGGGCCTAAATATCAAGGATTTGGTGGAGAACATGTTGGGTGGCTCTTGCAGAGATGGTGCTTGGAGAAGTAAAGGTGTGCGTAGTGCTTGGAAAGGGGAAATTTTGCTTAGCAACATGGAATCATGTGGGCAAAGTGCTGGAAATAGGAGGGCATGATTCCTGTGTAGAATGTATGGATGGTTAAATGTGGTCAAAGCATAATTTAATTTTCTAAACTAATTTCCTTATGCAACCTGAATCTTATTTGGAATCCTTGTTGGGTTATTTAAGCATACTTTTTCTGACATCATTAAAATGAGGTGTTTCAAATTGCCAGGGCTTGAATTATCACACTTATTGGATTAATAGAATCTGAATAAACACCCAGTGGACACTGAGCTTCCTACTCCACTGTGAGAATAAATTTATCACCTTCACTTTCATCAGTGGGCAGTTGACACAAAGGATCCCATAGAGACACAACACAATGTCTATGTTACTGCTTTTTTCTTTTTTTCAACTTGACCTTTTTTTCTTTCAAATAGATATGCACAGAATTGTTTATAAGATGAGATAACCTGGCTCTATTTGAAGTGTTTACAGAAAAGATATCCCAAGCTGCTAAAGAAGAAAGATTTCAGAGACTATCAAAGTCTTGTTAACACCATCAATAAAACCATGGGTTAGTTTATCTCATGTTAATCTAAACAAAATTTTATGATCCAAGGTCAGACTTCGATCTTGGTTAGACCATCAAACCAGGAATGAAAATTCATTTCAGGAATTATTGAGTTGCACTGGACATTAGCACTAGGAAGATCTTGATCTGAATCTTAGATCCACCGTTAACTAGTTATATGCATATATTTTTTAAGTTCTGTTTTCTTATTGACAAAATGGGAATTAGAACTGTCTCACAAAGTGTTGCATTAACAGTTTCAAGATATATTTTAAAAGCCTGGTATTGTGCTTACTGGTAAGGTTTTAATAATTATTTATTTTGTTTATTTAATTGTATAAATGACATTTAGTTTATACAAATATATGCAAGAAGTAATTGCTGTCTTAATGGAACTTTATAGTGGAGGAGGGACTGATTTATTAGTAATAAATTATGGTAGAGTAAAATTAATCTTTAAGGAATTCATAAGCATAATTCTACAAGAGCACAAATGAAAGAATGATTAATTTGGGTTTGAGAGATTAGGGGACGCCTCCCAGCGGCATTGACATTTGAGTTTAGCCATAAAGGATGACTTTTCTAATAATCTGAAAATGAAGGTAGAGATGCTGTGAATGAGGAACTGCATGGAACCCAGGGGCAGGAATAGCATCCTCTTGAAATGCAGAATCGAGCACTATATGACTAGTCTTTTCAGTTTTTGAGAGACACTCGGCTGACTTATCTATGTTTCCATCTGAGAGTCTCTTATTATTACATTATATCACTGCCTATCACTTCCCCTCTGTTCTCCAGCTTATCCTTCTCTCATCTCTCCACTTTGCATTTCAGAGTCCTGCCACAGCTCTATTTCCATAAAATCTATCATTTGCAAAGGAATCACCAATACATATCTCTAGCACCATAAGAGATTTGGGGGGAAATATTCAAGTGGAGAGTAATAGTGTGCACACAATTCTCCCAAACTCTAATTAAACCACAGTTTTATCCAGTCATAGTTGTTTATTCATCATAGCCAGAGTGCCAGTGGAGAGTGGCCCTGCATCCATGATATTTTGTGTGTAACAGAGACAAGAAGCAGGGAACACTGATGTGTCTGTATGATGATGAAAGTAGCCTGCCAGGGTACGGTCTCAAGTTCAAGTTCAGTCACTCAGTCGTGTCTGACTCTTTGCAACACCATAGGCTGCAGCATGCCAGACTTCCCTGTCCATCACCAAGTCCCAGAGTTTACTCAGACTCATGTCCATTGAGTTGGTGATACCATCCAACCATCTCATCCTCTATCATCCCCTTCTCCTCCTGCCTTCCATCTTTCCCAGCATTAGGGTCTTTTTCACTGAGTCAGTTCTTCACATTAGGTGACCAAAGTACTGGAGTTTCAGCTTCAGCATCAGTCCTTCCAACGAATATTCAGGACTGATTTCTTTTAGGATAGATTGGTTAGATCTCCCTGCAGTCCAAGGGACTCTCAAGAGTCTTCTCTAACACCACAGTTCAAAAGCACCAATTCTTCTGTGCTCAGCTTTCTTTATAGTCCAACTCTCACATACATACACATCCGTACATGACTAATGGAAAAACCATAGCTTTGACTAGACAGTCCTTTACAGTCTATGGGGTTGCAAAGAGTCAGACTTGATTGAAGCGACTTAGCACACAGGGAATAACAGTGAGGATCACCAGATGTTTGACACAAATGTGGCAAATATGGTTTCTTATGCATGACACTCTGCTTATGAATACTCTTGAGCCTTTAGATCCTTTTTCAAGCTAGTGCAACTTCCGCAGAGTTTTGCCCCAAGTTGATCCAGGAGGTAAAACCTATCTTGGCATTCTGTAGTTCTGTACTCTAGACATGGAAACTTAACCTCCCCAGATACTGCAGACATAGAAAGGACTTTAGATAGTAGGCCATTCCCCTGGTTCCTACCTCCTTTGTCTTTATATTGGCTAAAGGTCTTCCAGAATGACTAGTGAAGTGTACTGAGAAATGGAGGTCTAGACATGATTTTTATTCTCATCAGTATATTCTCTTATTTTAATTTGTCACAGTAGTATAAAATAGAAAACAAAGAGGGTGTTTATGGAAAAGTCAAAAATAAAAGATAAATCAGTAAAATGAAGGGAGGAAAGAATAAAAATAAAGCAGTCTGGAGTGCCTGGAAAATGAATTACCTGTAAAGACAGAGATAGAGATTGTGTGACTCTAATAAGAAATTCAAAGGATAATTTAGCTTCAAAAATGAAAGAAGTATGGGAAAGAGTATATCTAGTTGGACTATAAAGAAAGCTGAACACCAAACAAATGATGCTTTTGAACTGTGGTGTTGGTGAAGACTTTTGAGAGTCCCTTGGACAGCAAGGTGATCCAGCCAGTCAATCCTAAAGGAAATCAGTCTTGAATATTCATTGGAAGGACCGATGCTGAAGCTGAAACTCCAGTACTCTGGCCACCTGATATGAAGAATCAACTCATTTGAAAAGACTCTGATGCTGGGAAAGATTGAAGGTGGGAGGAGAAGGGGACAACAGAGGATGAGATGGTTGGATGGTATCACCGACTCAATGGACATGAGTCTGAGTAAACTCTGGGAGTTGGTGATGGACAGGGAAGCCTGGCAAGCTGCAGGCTATGGTGTTGGTTACACATGGATAGATTCAGTCTATATTTAAAATAATGAAAAAATGGACACTTGATTTTTTTTTTCCCAAAGGAATGGAGGAGCCTAGGAAAAGTAATCCATGTATAACCAAATCACATATGTGGTTATTTTTGCATGTGAAAAATATAAGTTTTGAAATTGATGGGTAATATTGGTTATTGCTAAATCCGTTTGGAAAGCACTAAGCAAAAGCACTTGCAAATTAAATAGCATCAATTTGTACTGTTGATTTAAACCTTCATATAAATAAGGTTTAACAGACTTCTGAAAAAAAAGAGTATAAATGGATAATGACATATATGGAGTTTAAGGTTACATGCATCACTCCCACAGATGAATTAGATCAAGAGAATATAGGAAGGTCCACTCAGAACTGCTTTCTGAAAATAGAAAACAGAAATAGTAGTTGAAGAAATAGATTTTCCTGGGACCCTTTCCTGAAAATTCCCAATAAATTATGATAAAGAGGAGATTAAGAATGGTGATACTGACTTTA
Source organism: Neotragus moschatus (assembly GCA_006410615.1). Classification (NCBI taxonomy): domain Eukaryota; kingdom Metazoa; phylum Chordata; class Mammalia; order Artiodactyla; family Bovidae; genus Neotragus; species Neotragus moschatus. The sequence continues at coordinate 4,301,611 of SJYA01002742.1, read as the reverse complement.
ATTCTTTGAAATTACTCAGTTTATCCCAGAGACAAAAATTGAAAGGTTGAAAGCAAAAGCTGGAATCATGTTTTGTTTTCATCAGTTTGGTCCCTTCCGACGTAGCCAAAGCTTGGGTCACGTTGCTAGTCACAAACTAAAAATAATTCATGAATTCTTCATAGGCTGGAGACTACTTTTTGAAGGAGGAGAGGCATGGGAGAAATAATATTTATTCATAGCGTTTTAAAAAATGTGGTCGATATAATACTTTTTATTTGTAAAATAACATTTAGTACTTCTTATTGGAATATAATTGCTTTACAATGTTGTGTTAGTTTCTGCTATACAGTGAGTGAATTAGCTGTAATAAGTATGCATCTATAGCCTCCCTCCCACTGCCTCTCATCCCACCCGTCTAGGTCATCACAGAACACGGAGCTTTGCTTCCAGTGCTTCATAGCAGGTTCCTCTATTTCACACATGATAGTGTATATATGTCAGTCCTAATTTTCCAATTTGTCTCACCCTCCTCTTCTCCATATTTAGGACTTCTTAACTCCCAGGCAATGGCACCCCACTCCAGTACTCCTGCCTGGAAAATCCCATGGACGGAGGAGCCTGGAAGGTTGCAGTCCATGTGGTTGCTGAGGGTCGGACACGGCTGAGCGACTTCACTTTCCCTTTTCACTTGCATGCACTGGAGAAGGAAATGGCAACCCACCCCAGTGTTCTTGCCTGGAGAATCCCAGGGATGAGGGAGCCTGGTGGGCTGTTGTCTATGGGATCACACAGAGTCGGAAACAACTGAAGTGACTTAGCAGCAACCCCCACTATAATGATACTATAGTAGGAGATCACTGTCTTTCTCTTTACAGATGTATGAAATAAATTCTAGGGATAGTAGGTAATTTTTCCATTTACCTAGGAGGCTTATAAAGTGAAGAGGAACTAAAAAGCCTCTTGATGAAAGTGAAAGAGGAGAGTGAAAAAGTTGGCTTAANATCTTGCTGTTGTTGTTGTTCAGTCACTAAGTCATGTCTGACTCTTTGCAACCCCATGGACTGCAGCACATCAGGCTCTTCTGTCCTTCACTGTCTTGTAGAGTTTGCTCAGATTCATGCCAGTTCAGTCAGTGATGCTATCTAATTATCTCATCCTCTTCTGCCTCTTCTCCTTTTGTTTTCAGTCTTTCCCACCATCAGAGTCTTTCCCAGTGAGTCAGCTCTTAGCATCGGGTGGCCAAAGTATTGGAGATTCAGCTTCAGCATCAGTCCTTCCAATGAATACTCAGGGTTGATTTCCTTTACCATTGACTGTTTTGATCTCCTTGCAGTCCCAGGGACTCGTAATAATCTTCTCCAGCACCACAGTTTAAAAGCACCAATTCTTCTGCACTCAGCCTTTTTTATGTTCCAATTCTCACATCTGTACATGACTACTGGATAAACCATAGCTTTGTGTTTGTTGGCAAACAACTGAGGAGCCCAATATTTGGTCAAAGTCACCACATAGCATTCACAATATAAACCACAACTACTCATTTATAAACTCTGAAACTTAAGTAGGAAATGGTTCAAAAAGAAACAGAAGCCTTATACTATGTGAACAATAAATGAACTGAAGTAACAGTCAATAAAACAAAGTGTATAAAGTTATAACAAATATGTCTCTGACAATTGTATCCTTCTTTAGAAACAATTTCACTGTAGAAATTTTAAACACATTAACACAGACACAGTTACATAAACACATGTCCCTCTGTCACACTGAGTGGAATTTACTACTACTTCCACCTAAACCCTGCTGAGCCAGCAATGCCAAAGACATTTTTGACATTTTTTTTGTCCTGACAATATCTTATCTGTGGTCTGATGTATGCTACAGTACCCTTTACGGCGGTCCCTAAAATTTGGCACCAGTGACTGGTTTTGTGGAAGACAATTTTTCCATTTTTCCATGGACAGGGACGGGGAGGATTGTTGAGCCTGTATTGTGAGCCACGAGGAATGGTAGATGAAGCTTTGCTCACACATACACTGCTTACTTCCTACTGTTCCTAACAGGCTATGGACCAGCACTGGTCCTCAGCCTGGGGGTTGGGGACCCCTGCTTTAATGTAAGCTTCATGAACACCATTTGTAGTATCCTTGTTTTGTAAATTGTCTCTAATGACTAGAACAGTGTTGATTACATAGTACATACTCAAACACTTACAGTGAGTAAAGATGATAATTTCACTTCAATCCATTTATCTTTCTATAAATATGAATGAGCTTTGCAGCTATTTCTCTTAAAGGCCTTCCCAGGTGGCTCAGTAGCAAAACAAAAAAACAAAAAAACCCCACCTGCCAAGGTAGGAGCCACAGGAAACTTGAGTTTGATCATTGGGCCCTGAAGATCCCTTGGAGGAAGAAATGACAACCCACTCCAGTATTCTTGCCTGGGAAATCCTACGGATAGAGGAGCCTAGTGAGCTACAGTCCATAGGGTTGAAAAGAGTCGTACATGATTAAGCAACTGAGTACACGTACACATTTCTCTTAAAAGTAGCCTCCAACCCAAGAATGCCTGAGTTTTTGTATATAGTTTCTTAATACAATGTTAATGTGTTCTCCTATAATATTATCTCCTACAGTGACTTTTCCTCTGGTCATTATTTAACAAATAATACTGCTGAATAAGTCTTATTTAGAACTTCCTCTGTGTCATGAAAGATACTGACATCCTCTGAGTGTCAGATGCTTCTTTTCATGCTTTATTTTAGCTATTCCTAAAGGAAGCAGTTTATGGAAATATAATAAAATGTTGAGAAAATAATTATTCTGTAACATCTGAACTAGCAGTGGTATGTAACATGAAGTGAAGTGAAGTGAAGTCACTCAGTCGTGTCCAATTCTTTGTGACCCCATGGACTGTAGCCTACCAGGCTCCTCCCTCCATGGGATTCTCCAAGCAAGAGTACTGGAGTGGGTTGCCATTTCCTTCTCCAGGGATCTTATTAAAGTCAGGTTTCTAAAAGTACCTCTTAAGTGTGGAAGTTACTTTTGCAAGTGAAATATTTTGTTTTATTTGGTTACTTTTTGTTGTATCCTGTTGTTTGTTCCTAAAGACTGCATTTTAGTAAATATATATACAAATATATATATATAAGTATACATGTTTATTTTATTGGCATTGAAGAAAGCAAAATGTTCAATGATGTGTTATACAAATTATATAAATAGAACATAATCTCCAGAAAAATACTGAGATTCCAAAATGGCTTTGATCACATGGTTTTATCCTTGGAGGGAAAGCTGAATGACCAATTGTAAAGAGCAGGTTCGAGAACATCACTGACTCAATGGATATGAATTTGAGAAAACTTTGGGACACAGTGAAGGACAGGGAATACTGGCATACTGCAGTCCATGGGGTTGAAAAGAGTCAGACACAACTTAGCAACTCAACAACAACGAAGAACAGGGACTTTTTACTGAGTAGGTTCAGGTTTCTATTCCTGACAATCATTAATCTTGAGCTTTGACCAAGTTACTTACTTTATCTTTTGAGTCATAGTTTTATCCTTTACTAAATGGGGATTAAAAATACCAAGAGAGAGAGGGCATGTAACTTTGTAAAAAAATGTGAGTACACACTTTGATTCGTAGCAAATGATCAGTGAGTGATTTCTGCTATTTTTCTAGAACTCCTCTTTTCAAAAAAAAAAAATGCTTGTTTTTATCTCCATCAATATGCTAACTATTTTAAATAAAAGAAGTTGCATTGTATCAAAACAAACAATTCCTGGTTAATAGATTTCTATGTATTCTACTTTTGCAAGCACATAAAAATAGTAAGTAGGCTCCATAGGCTATCAATAATTTACACTTCATAGGGTAACTGGTTGTTGAGTTAAGCAGACTGGGCACATGACTTTTTTGTAAAATAAGTAAATTAGGTATGAGGAGTTTGGGGCAAAGCTTTTCTTTCATGGAGTTTCAACTGCTGTAGTACCCATTACAGAGGAATTATGAGCCATATTTGACCCACTTTAGTTGTTTTCTGTCAAATTAAATGTTAAGCAAAGTGAATACTACAAAATTCTTCCTATGGGAAGGTTATTAATATAGAAAGCTAGGTATCAGGAAGGTCAAAACTTAATTTTAAGGTGCTCCAAGCAATTTTGACAAACTCTCTAGATAAGAGCAGATGCTACATGGAAATTTTCTACATGGCTAATTTTAATAATGCCATTTTCCCAATTTTTCTATGAAATTAGTAAGAAAATTCCAAAGGAATGAATAACTACTGATGGCATGTGATATTCCCCAAATTATTAGATATTTTGCATATATTAGTTTATTTTTGTCCATAATAAGATATTAATATATCTATATTAATCAAAACTCTTCTAGTTGAAAGTGTCAGAATTAACTTAGATGACTTTGGGAAAAAAGAAAAACTACATAATTTACATAACTGTAGAAAAGGCAATAAAAGCTATGCTTTCAAGGTTTCATGTAGGAATCTGAAACTTGAATGCCGCTAGTGTTGTGTTTGCAAGTCATGAAAACCAGCTCTGGCTATAATAAAGAGAAGGAAATGTTTGCTTAAAAGATATCAGGTATTTTGTTCAATATGGAGCTTCCCTGGTGGCTCAGAGGTTAAAGCGTCTGCCCGCAATGTGGGAGATCTGGGTTCGATCCCCGGGTCAGGAAGATCCCCTGGAGAAGGAAATGGCAACCCACTGCAGTATTTTTGCCTGGAGAATCCCATGAACAGAGGAGCCTGGTAGGCTGTAGACCACAAGGTCGCAAAGAGTCGGGCATGACTGAGTGACTTCACTTTGTTCAATATAGATTAGAACCTCAAGTTAGGAATATGACAGAAATAGAGGAAATTCCAGAAAACCAAAGAGCAGTAAACTTATCTATTTTTATAGTTGGACTTTTTCTCTAGGAAGCCACGTATGCTCTACCAGGATGGGACCACCACTCAATTAAAAAATCGTCACGAATACTGCATCAGCAAATAGCATTAGCACAGATGCTCTGTTTTCCACATCCAGACAGACACTGCGAGAGGAGATTCCAGTTAGACTAGCTTAGAAATTGGCCTCATCTCCTTGAGGTTTTTTTCCTTGGAAGGATTCTGACCTTGTGTGGAGCAAGACTCCATACAAAGAGGGAATTCCTTCAATGAGAAAAGGTGATTGGAGGACTGACAGCCCCTCCAAACAGTAGTCACCGTAGCTCTCTTCCTTTGCTCAGTAAATTTGCCTCTCTCTGGAGTGGCAGCATCCTCTCCTATACGTCAACTTCTTCCATTTGTTAGGAACAAAGAGTGCTAACAAATGCCAGATTTATATATTCATCACCAAAGGGGAAATCATTAATTCTCCTTTTTGCATTTTTATGAATTGTGAAATATTTTGGATTATCAGTATTTGGAATTCATGCTCATCTCTCTTGCCAGGAAAGTCCTCAGTTGACACCTCTCATTAAAACACGGTTGAATTAAGCATAGAGTCATTTACTCTAAAGATTTTAGCTTTATATAGGTATCCACATTTGCACTTGACTGAAGAGAATATTGAACTTAGAAGAAATAAGGAAGCTTCTATACAGTTATAAGAATGCTGGATGCTGGAATATATATTGAAATTCAGTGTGTATGGCTGTCTTTAAAATGCACCCTTCTGCCTTCCAACTTCTCCATAAATAGGAAGTATGGTCACACAAGCTATTTAACTCTCCATTGCTCCAATCATTTGCTGAAATAATGGATCATTTAAAGAGTTTGAAAAGTGAAATGGCAGTAAAGATTTTAATTAAACCTTCAGTAGTCAGCTACTTTAAGCACTACAAAAATATTTGATTGAAATTTTCTAGTCAACTTTAAAAATATTTAGCAAATTTATCCTGATTTTGCAAAATATCTCTAGGGATGGGAGGAAAGCAATCCTCCACCCCCCCCCCCCCCCCCCCCCCCACCCCCACTTTTTATTTTTTTTTTTTTAAAAAAATTTTTATATTTTTTTTTTTTTTTTGTGGTTTTTTTTTTTTTTTTTTTTTTTTTTTTTTTTTTTTTTTTTTTTTTTTTTTTTTTTTTTTTTTTTTAAAATAATANGGAAAGCAATCCTCCACCCCCCCACCCCCACCCCATCACATTGACTTTTTAACTAATGTATTATGAAATAATCTTGCCATGAAGTTTCATTATTTGGGGGTTAATTATCAAAGACAAAATATCATCTCAGTGATTAGAGGATACTGTTTCATTAATGATAATTTAGGCAGAAAATTTTATATCAAATTATACAATAGTGTGGGCTTCCCAGGTGGCATTTGTGGTAAAATACACCCTGCCAATGCAGGAGACATAAGAGATACAGGTTCAGTTCTCACATTGGGAAGATCCCCTGGAGGAGAGCGTGGCAACCCACTCCAGTATTCTTGCTCAGAGAACTCCAGGGACAGAGGAGCCTGGTGGGTTGCAAAGAATCAGACACGACTGAGTGACTTAGAATGCCTGCAATAGCGTACTTATGCTAAATTATTGTTTCCAAATCTGAATAATCATCAAATATCCTTAGAGAATATTCAGTATTTTTATTAATGCAGATACATAGGTTTCACCTAAGAGTTTCGAATTGTAACCTCGTGGGTTATTATAATACAGAAATACATATTTTTTAAATGCTCTCAGAGTAATTGTAATGATTAGATGGGATTGGATGCTACATAGCTAAATGATGGTTTTAATAGAAAGATTAAATTTAAACATTTTCTTAGTCTTTAAACCATTTCACTACAGGATTTTAAGGTTATATGTGAAAGGATTTTCCTATGGCTCCATTACTCCATTACTATGCAAAATATAATGTTTTTAACTTATTTGTACTATTATTCAATGTCTTTAGACATTTGTTGATGATGGAATATTCACCTATAGGTGAACGTGTACATGGAAATCCAGACATAACTGCATGTTCAAAAAATAGGATATGACTGCTGTATTGGCAACCATCAGCCTGAGTTAATTCAATTTTTTTTTTTTTTTAACATTTATTGAGCAACATCTATCTTATGGACAGTGTTAGGATCTGTAAGAGTAGGGGAGAAATATAAAAGTAAAAATTTTAAATTTAGTCAGTTAAATCAACATGTGATGATTAATAAAGTAGATTTTTCTGTTTAAATAATAAATAAGCTCTGCATTTTAGGCAGAATTAAATGCACCAGTGAAAAAATAAAGCTAAAAAATAAAGGTCATAAAGATGAAATGGTTAAAAGGAACAAATCAGAATTACTATTATGGCGTTACTCTGGAAGCCAAGTGTAAGATTTACCAGAATAAGAGAGACAGTTGGAGTTTTGAGGGCTGCGGAAAGTAAGAATCAGGATTTGACAAGGTGATGGATGAGAAAGTAGAATAGAATCTTCAGCTCTGCCAACTGCCAATGTCCCTGTTGGGTTATCTCTAGACTTAAAGGAACCAAGTACAAATGCTTTGTCTTTATACAATGTTATAGATGAGGTTTAGACTGGATTCCCTAACTTCGGTGAAAGTTCAGATCCCTGAAGGGCTTCCCAAGAGGCTCAGTGGTAAAAATAAATAAATGAATCCATCTGCCAATGCAGGGGACACAGGTTTGATCCCTGGGTTGGGAAGGTCCCCTGGAATATAAAATGGCAACCCTCTCCAGTATTCTTGCTGGTATAATCTCGTGGACAGAGGAGCCTGGCAGGCTCCAGTCCATGGGGTCACAGAGTCGGACATGACTGACACACACACAAGCATGCTCTCTCAGATCCCGGATGGTCATTTCATGGAATTGTAGTGCTATCACGGTACAGTGCTTCCTAAGACAGAGTGAAGGCTTCACATTCCTCGGGACTTGGGTCAAGATAACACTGTTTTCCCAACAAGAAGAACGGCAGACTGTCAGAAATGGTCTAACTGCTTAGCTAAAAGATCACTGTCTTTCCCACTAATCTCCAAGTTGTTGTTGTTCAGTTGCTCGGTCGTGTCCGACTCTCTGTGACCCCATGCACTGCCCCGTGCCAGGTTTCCCTGTCCTTCATGATCTCCTGGGAATTTGCTCAAACTCATGTCCATCAAGTCAACAATGCCATCCAACCCTCCCATCTTCTGTTGCCCCCCTCTCCTTCCCTCAGTCTTTCCCAGGATCAGGGTCTTTTCCAAAAAGTCAGCTCTTCACATCAAGTGGACAAAGTATCGGAGCTTCAGCTCCAGCATCAGTCCTTCTAATTTATATTCAAGGTTGATTTCCTTTAGGATTGATTATCAGGCTCAAAACTGAAAATAAAATGTGGAACAGTATGTCTAACAGACTAGCATCATTTATACATAGCATTTAGGTTTACTTTTGTGTGCATTTGGTATCACAGTGATGGTGGCCTCATAAAATGAGCTTGAAACTATTTCTTCCTCTGCAAATTTTTGGAAGAATTTGAGAAGGATGGGTGTTAGCTCATCTCTAAATGTGTGATAGAATTTGCGTATGAGGCCATCTGATCCCGGACATTTGTTTGTTGGAAGATTTTAATCAGTTTCAATTTAGTTACTTATGATTGGTCTGTTCATACTTTCCATTTATTCCTGGTTCAGTCTTAGAGGGTTGTAACATTCTAAGAATTTGTCTATTTATTCCAGGTTGTCCATTTTATTGGCATATAGTTGCTTATAGTAGTCTCTTATGATCCTTTGTATTTCTGTGATGTCTGTTGTAACTGTGACCAGGCTTAGATCACAAAAGTCTTAAGACAAAAATGACTTCTTTTATATGAAGAAAGCCATGCCTGGTTCTTTTTCTCCAGGAAGCCCCTACCCTATCTGATTACAAAGCTGCTACATAAGTATGGAAAATTAATAACCATATAGTTATATGGTTTTGTTTCTTGCAAATTTTTCTAACGGTACAGGAAATAAAGGCTAAGGAATATTGTGTGTGTGTTTGTGTGTGTGTGTGTGTGTAATTTTTAAAACATCTGAGAGCCCAGGAAAAACATTTAAAGACTGGAAGTATTTTTTATAGGCTTCTAGTTAGCCTTCTCCCCCGACATTTAGGCTATTTTACTTCTGAGGCACCAAGTAGTCAACATACACCACCAATCTGCAATCCACTGGTTTCGCATAGCTGCTGCTAAGTCACTTCAGTCGTGTCCGACTCTGTGCGACCCCATAGACGGCAGCCCACCAGGCTCCCCCTTCCCCGGGATTCTCCAGGCAAGAACACTGGAGTGGGTTGCCATTTCCTTCTCCAATGCATGAAAGCAAAAAGTGAAAGTGAAGTCTCTCAGCCGTGCCCGGCTCTTAGCGATCCCATGGACTGCAGCCTACCAGGCTCCTCTGTCCATGGGATTTTCCAGGCAAGAGGACTGACTCCAGTGGTTTGCCATTGCCTTCTCTGGTTTCACATAGGTATCTTGCTAAATCATAAGATATCTTTTTCTGTTCTAAGCTTATCTATACCTCTTACTTCCATGTACTCTTAATTATCACTCTTTAGGCTTAGAATTTGGTCTCAGTCTGATTTTATTCTATGTTCTTACTATAAATATGGCTCAACTGTCGTTTCCTCTTTCAACTTCCTTTGAGGGAATACACTATACACTACTATAGAATCCATTAATATCATCCATGGAAATCATTCCTTAGACTATATAGTTTCTTTAAGATCAAGAATAATATTAACTCAGAGAATTGTTTTGGTTTTTGTTGTTACTAATGATCACCAACTCTGCACGTTTTCCCATTTCCCGTTTTCTAAATTGATCAAATTCAGTAATAACCATTATTTTGTCGGTAATGTTAGTACACTGAAAAATCTTCCAAAGTATGGTGTCCATGTGGAAAAATTGCAATCAAAGCACTCCTCAGAAAACCAATTTTCCCCCTCCTTGGAAGTGAAAAAATAATAATAACAATAGCTGGACCAAGTTATAACTAAGAATCCTTTGATATTTTACTTTTTATGATTTTCTCTTTCACTGCAATTTCTTTTTATCGGCAATTTACAAGTTTCCCTTGGACAAAAAAATTACACGCACCATGGTGGGGTTATTTTCCTCTTCCTTTTTGATTATGAATTCTGTTACCAGAATGTAAACAAATTCTACACTGAGCCCTGTGATTTAAAGATAAATAATAAGAATCAAGGAATCAATAGTTAGCAAAATAATTTAGAAAAAAAAACAATGAATTTTTGTATTTGAAGATTAACTTGGTTGTTTTTCTCTCCTTATAAAATTAGTTTTGTTCAAGGCCTACTGTGCAGGGAAGGCCTTAGGGAAATAAAGTGGTACATTTTTCATTGTCTTCAAATCTATTTTCTGCTTGAACAGAGTCAGCATTAAATTTAAAGCAAGAAAATCACTTGCTGATGGAAGTCTCAGTATAAGAAGCATGGTAGGAAGGCCCACTCTCTTCTGGATGTTGATTTTTAGGTCACTCAACTGCATACTTTTCTGACCACACACACACCAGGAATTTGATTTAATACAGTTTGATCACCTAGCCTGTATCACAAAAGGAAATTCTTTTAAAAACACAAATGTTGCTGTTTACAGCTAATCTAATAGAACAAAGAGGCTCAGCTTTTAGATCTCAGAGACCCGTTTTCAAATCCTTACTCTTATACATACTAGCTGTGTGGCCTTATGTCATATTTAACCTCACTGAATATTAGTTTCCCCATCTGATAAAATTTGTCTGACTCCTATGTTCCATATTATTCCTGTGACATCAGACTTCTCTTAATGTGCCTGTATCCACATAATCATTATTATTATTAAACAATTCCCACTACAATGTTTTCTTCAGGCCCCACTATTGTATGCCCTGTCTTCAGAGTCCATGGCATGTCTATTCTCATCCTTTTTTTATCACATGCAAATACCTATCAAAGTTTTATCATTACTGTACTTGGCCTATTTAATCCTATTAGACTGTGATGTCCATAAGTCTGTTCTGCACATCTCTGCTTCCTGAAATCAAAGAAACCATCAGGGTCATTAGAAGTTAGTATGTGCTTAATAATTATCACTTCTCCTTCCTCCATTTAAATATCCTAATTTCAATAAAGTAGGAAGTTTGAGAAAGGGGTTATGTTCAAATTAGCTCTAGATTTGGAGTTCTCTGCTTGAAAGGAAAGCAAGGGAACTAAATAAAATAGTCCAACAGCATTTCATGCTACAGAAAGGGCTGTGAGCAAGCTGGTTGCCACTAAACAGTATCCCACATTGCTGGCCCAATTTTTTCCCTCTTTTTAAACATGTTCGTTTTTCAGAGTAATACGTGTTGCTGGAGGGAGAGAAAGGTCACAGCAGGAGATGATATGTCACTACCTGTGTCGTTACTAGGAGAGTCTACCTCGCTACATTCACCTCTCAGCAGTCTCCTGCTTATTTTCGTCTTCCCACTGAAGCAAACCCGTTTCAAGTACCCAATTCAAGGAGCAGTGCCACGGGAAGGAAGGCAGCATCATGGGTGGTACTCATAGAGTAGATACCTGGAAAGCTTTCCATGGACAAGAGTTCAGTTTTGTAAAAGCAGAGATATTACTTTGCTGACTAAGGTCCGTCTAGTCAAGGCTATGGTTTTTCCAGTAGTCATGTATGGATGTGAGAGTTGGACTGTGAAGAAGGCTGAGCGCCGAAGAATTGATGCTTTTGAACTGTGGTGTTGGAGAAGACTCTCGAGAGTCCCTTGGACTGCAAGCAGATCCAACCAGTCCATTCTGAAGGAGACTGGCCCTGGGATTTCTTTGGAAGGAATGATGCTAAAGCTGAAGCTCCAGTACTTTGGCCACCTCACGCAAAGAGTTGACTCATTGGAAAAGACTCTGAGGCTGGAAGGGATTGGGGGCAGGAGGAGAAGGGGACGACAGAGGATGAGATGGCTGAATGACATCACTGACTCACTGGACGTGAGTCTGAGTGGACTCCGGAAGTTGGTGATGGATAGGGAGGCCTGGCGTGCTGTGATTCATGGGGTCTCAAAGAGTCGGACACGACTGAGTGACTGAACTGAACTGAGCCCTGCTTTTGGATGCAGATCTTCCACCTGGTTGACGCTGTTGAAAAGAAGTCCAGGGAAATGCTATTTGCCCCTTTGTTTAACCCAATATTCTGCTTAGAAAAAATTCTTCAGTATACAATGCCTGCATAGAATGTTAAATTTTTAAATAAGATAGGCAAATACAAGTAGGAGGGAGACAAATATGACTGAGATATATTCATTTATTCAACTGATATTTGAGAAGCGATTATTATGTGCCATGCACATAATTTCTGGGATGCTAGAAGTCTCCTGTGATGGATGAAATTGTCTAGTCAAGAGAGGGAAGAGAGAACAAGTATGCAAATAATTAAAAAGTGATTATAAACTGGAAGAGTTGATATGAAGGAATCATATAAGAGATTTAATAGATGGTGACATGAAGAAAAGAAAGGGAAAGTTCATAGCAAGCCTTATCGGTGGTCGTGACATTTGAACTTGAAACTGAAAGATGATACTTCTGCTCATAATAAAGATGACATAACAGGGACTGGATTTACCTTTGACCTGAAACAATCATAAAACAAGTGAAATAGTTGAAATAAAAGTTTTTCAAGACATAGGCATCCAGCAACAAAAGCAGCAGGCTTGAGTGTTGGCAAGCAAACAAGAAAGCCCTGCTCTTGGCCGATCTTACAGTCTTGAGAAAGTTTCCAGACAATGGTGCAGACAGTAAAACCCAGGCAGCACGCAAGTGTCTCCTTGAATTGAAGAGGCAGGGCTGAAAATGTGGGATTGGTGATGGATAAAGTCCGTAGGTCAGGGTATGGGTGAGAAAGCTACATACAGAGAAAAGTACATATATTTGCAAGGGTCCCCAGTGTGTATCAACACATGCATGAGAGGAGATCACTCAAAACTGGAAAATGACCTCACAGAAAGATAGAAGTTGACAGAGCGTGACATTTATAGAGGTCCAGAGTAGTGTTTGTTCTCAGCAGTCAGATTGGGAAGCTTTATAATTTGTGGGACATTGGCTGTAATACACAGGGAAGCAACCTTACATCGAACCTTGGCTGTCTTTCTGTTGCTAAGTCGTGTCTGACTCTTTGCAACCCCATGAACTTCAGTATGCCAGGCTTCCCTGTCCTTCACTATCTCCTGGAGTTTCCTCAAACTCATGTCTGTTGAGTTGATGTTGCCATCCAACCATCTCATCTGTCACCCCCTTCTCTTCCTGCCCTCAATCTTTCCTAGCATCAGAATCTTTTCCAATGAGTTGGGTCTTTGCATAAGTAGGCCAAAGTATTGGAGCTTCAGTTTCAGCGTCAATCCTTCCAGTGAATATTCAGGACTGATTTCCTTTGGGATTGATTGATTTGATCTCCTGCCTATCCAAGGGACTCTCAAGAGTCTTCTCCAGCACCAGTTTGAAAGCATCAGTTCTTCAGTTCTCAGCCTTCTTTATGGTCCAGCTATCACATCTGTACATGACTAACGGAAAAATCATAGCTTTGACTATATGGACCTTTGACAGCAAAATGATATCCTGCTTTTTAATAAGCTGGCTAGTTTTGTTATAGCTTTTTTTCCAAGGAGCAAGAGTCTTTTAATCTCATGGCTGCAGTCACCATTCACAGTGATTGTGGAGTCCAAGAAATATAAACAATCACTGTTTCCACCTTTTTCCCATAAATTTGCCTTGTCTAACATTATTTAGTTCTACACACACACAAACAAAAACATCATAAAATTAAGACCCAGAAGGACCAAACTGCTTCCAAGTTTCTGAACTATGTCCCATAATTAGGCTTAATAGTATTATATGAGATTAGAGAAAGCTCTAACACTCAAGAAAATAAAATCCACTATAGCCTTCCCTTGTGGCTAGCTGGTAAAAAATCCATGTGCAATGTGGGAGACTTGGGTTTGACCCCTGGATTGGGAAGATCCCCTGGAGAAGGGAAAGGCTATCCACTTCAGTATTCTGGCCTGGAAAATTCCAGGGAGTGTATAGTCCATGGGGTAGCAAAGAGTCTGACACAACTGAGCAACTTTCACTTTCACTTTTATCGTTAGTATACAATAAGATTATCAGGCATGCAAAAAAATGTGAAATCTATTACTAAATGGTAAATAAATGGAAAGAGATCCAGAAGTATCATGGGTATTAGATTTAGTAGGCAAGAACATTAAGATGCTCATTCTGACTGTACCTTAATATGAAGCTTAAGATAAGTGGAAATATTAAGAGATATGAAAAAGATAAATTTTTACAGATGAAAAAAATTTTAATCTTTTTAAAAATTTTATTTATTTCAATGGGAGGCTAATTAATTTACAATATTGTAGTGGTTTTTGCCATACATTGACATGAATCAGGCATAGGTGTACATATGTTTCTCATCCTGAACCCCCCTCCCACCTCCCTCCCCATCCCATCCCTCAAGGTCGTGCCAGTGCACCAGCTCTGAGCACCCTGTCTCATGCATTGAACCAGGACTGGCGATCTGTTTCACCTATGATAATATACGTTTCAACGCTATTCTCTCAAATCATCCCAACCTCACCTTCTCCCATTGAGTCCAAAAGTCTGTTCTTTACATCTGTGTACAGATGAAAATTGTCTGAGGAGAAATATAAAGTAGATGCAAGGTATAGAATATTACATATTTCAGAAGAATAGCAAATTTGATGATAAAGCAATAACAATTATTTTTTTAAAAGAAAATAGAGAAACAGAAATTTAAAAACTTCCAGTGAGTTGTGAGACAAGTTAAACCAACCTAATAGACATGTAGTTATTGTTCTGGAAGTCAGACGGGATACAGAAAAATGTGTTTTAAAAAATAATGGGCGAATAATTTCAAATTTTGATTAAAATTGAAGATGTACAGATCCAAGAGTAGCACAAGAGCAGATCATACTCAGATTTCTTAAAACTGGTTATAGAGAGAAAATCCTAAAAGTACACATTGTGCACGCACACACACACACACACACACACGCACACAAAGATAAAGCCTGGAATTCTTTACCCGGCGAACATGCTCATAAAAATAGAAATACTTTTCCAACATGCAAAAGCTGAAAGAGTAATGACCAAAGGGCTCACATTCTAAGAAATGTTACAAACATGTCCTTCAGACAGAAGAAAAATGTACCATTTGGAAATATACCTCTAGACAAAAAGGAATGAAGAACACTGAAAAAAAACTACGTGGGTAAAATACAAACTAGTTTTCTTTTATTTAAATCTCTTTAAAACACAATTGACTGTCTAGACAAAAATAATAATATATAGAACCAAATTACATGACAACAAGAACACATATTTCCTGGAAGGGAGGGGTATAAGTATACTGTTGTAAGTTTCTTATGTTAGACGTGAAGATGTATCACTGAAAGGAAATGTTTGAAAGGTTAGAATGGTTGCTATAAACCCTACAGAAACCAGTAAAATAACAAGCAAAGAGTTATAACTACTAAATCTCACAAAAGGAGATAGAACAGAAGCAAAAAAATAAAAAAAGTTACATTAGTTCAAAAGAAAGCAGAAGAAGAGGGGAAAATGACCCATAAACAAAAGGGGCATAGACAAATGAAGTAATACATTGACAGATATAAAGCTAATGAGATAAATATTTAAATTAAAAGCAAACAGTAAGTACCCCATAGGCTAAAATCAAGACCCACTTATAGGTTGGCTGCAAGAAATACTGTTTATAAAGACACAAATACCTTTCATTTAATTAAGTTAAAAGAATAGAGAAAAAGGTATGCCATGCTAACACTAACTGAAGGAAAGCTAGATATTAATTTTAATTATCATGATATTAAAACCAGTAGCTGTCAGAACAAATGTTCTCATAGACAAAGATGGTCACTGCATAATTATAAAGAAACCAATTCTTTTCTAAACATTCATTCACCTAATAACAGAACTTTGAAACACATGAATCAAAAATGATAGAGCTATACAGAGACATAGATAAATCTACAATATAATTAGAGATCCCCAATATCCTCAATAATTGATAGGACAAATAGAAAACCAGTAAGGATATAGAAGACTGGAACAGTACCTTCTACCTTCTCCTAGTGGACCTGTTTTTTTTAAAGGATTTTAAGATTTTATTTATTTATTTATCTGACTGCATTGAATCTTCATTGCTGTGTGTGGGCTTTCTCTAGTTACAGTGGTAGGGAGCTCCCTCTAGTCGGCAGTGTGCAGGCTTCTCATTGTAGTAACTGTTCTTGCTGCAGAGCACGGGGCTCTAGGGCACATGGGCTTCAGTATTTGTGGTGCGTGGGCTCAGTAGCTGTGGCTAGCTTAGTCGCCCCTAAGGCATGTGTAATTTTCCTGGTCCAGGGATGGAAGCATTGTCCCCAGGCAAACCATTAACCACTGGGCCACCAAGAAAGTCCTCTAAGTGACATTTATAGAAGTTGCTGCTGCTGCTGCTAAGTCGCTTCAGTCGTGTCTGACTCTGTGTGACCCCATAGACGGCAGCCCACCAGGCTCCCCCGTCCCTGGGATTCTCCAGGCAAGAACACTGGAGTGGGTTGCCATTTCCTTCTCCAAAGCATGAAAGTGGAAAGTGAAAATTGAAAGTGAAGTCGCTCAGTCATGTCCAACTCTTAGTGACCCCATGGACTGCAGCACACCAGGCCCCTCCATTCATGGGATTTTCCAGGCAAGAGTACTGGAGTGGGGTGCCGTTGCCGTCTCCATTTATAGAAGAGTACTCCATAAAACATGAAATAGTTGTACTCATTAAATTCCAAGATACCATAATGATAGAAATTTCAGGCCAAAAAAAGAAGTAAAATTTTGGATTGTTTTAGTCTCTCTCTGCATTGACTACATGCTTGCTTCCTGCAGTAAATCTAGTTAATCTTGGACTTTTCCTCTTAAATAATTCTGTATATTTATCCAAGAAATATCTCCTAACTCTTAGGTTTCTGAATTTTCCCTTGATTTAAACTGCCAAGTGGATTTGTTCTAGAACCAAGCCATAGAAGAATCCCTCATGTATCCCACCCAAGAGTCTGACTATATTTCCCATAGATTTTAGTATTAACCTTCTATTCTTACTTGGACTGCAAGGAGATCCAACCAGTCCATTCTAAAGGAAATCAGTCCTGGGTGTTCTTTGGAAGGAATGATGCTAAAGCTGAAACTCCAATACTTTGGCCACCTCATACAAAGAGTTGACTCATTGGAAAAGACTCTGATGCTGGGAGGGATTGGAGGCAGGAGGAAAAGGGGACGACAGAGGATGAGATGGCTGGATGGCATCACTGACTCGATGGATGTGAGTTTGAGTAAACTCTGGGAGTTGGTGATGGACAGGGAGGCCTGGCATGCTGCAATTCATGGGGTCGCAAAGAGTCGGACATGACTGAGCAACTGAACTGAACTTACTGGATTATACTGTTTCTTAAGTAAATTATTTTCATCCTTCACCCCAACACCTTTCTCACACTTCTTCTGTACACTTGTCTATCATCCCCATGAAATCTGAAACTCTATATTAGCGTTTGTGTGTATTTATGATCATTCATGTGATTTTATATTGAAACAAAGATAACAACATCTCCTCCTTTCCCTATGATCAAGAAATGAGAAATCTAATTTTAAAAGCATGTGAGCAAATTCAGTTCTAATGCTTACTAAGTAAAGAAGAATAAAATGTTGTTTTTCTGTTTCCTAGAAAAAGGAATTTCACTTTCCATTTCCTGGGATGCTGTGAAATGAGTTCAAAATTAATATGTAGAGACCTGTTCAGTGGTCAACATATTCAGATAGATATCCACACATATGAAAGTGTGCATATGTATACATTAGATGAATCTAGTTTCTGTTACATCAAGCTATAAATTCTTATGTAAGTCATTTAGTTTTCCTGACCCTCAGTTTCTTCAGCTATAATATGAGCATAGGAACCCCTGCTGTGCTGCTACAGGGTTGTTATGAGTATTATAAGGAAAATATGACCTGAAAGAGCTTTAAAATTTTATTCAATTCTTTATATACATGAGAGACCTTTATTATTTGTAGAGTTGATGTGAAATATAAATAATGTTAGTGATTTTTAAAGTTTTAGTTGTAAAACTTAAGTATCACATTTGCTTATATATAACCAAAACATTCACAGTTTGTTAGAAGTTTATATGAGAGTATGGAGTTTTATCTCGACTCTTCCTGTTATAGTTTATATTTAGGCAAGTTATGTAATTTCTTTGAATCTTAGTTCATCATGAACTGAAAGTAAGAGGATACATTCTGAGTCAAGAAGATGTGGGAGAATCAAATGAGATAATATAAGAATTGCATTGCAAGGTTCACATATACACAGTCTCCTGTGCTTCATACATCGATACCAAGATAAAGGCATAAAGAATATGAGAAACTTTTAACATGAGTTTGAGCAAACTGTGGGAAATAGTGAAGGACAGGAAAGCCTGGAGTGCTGCAGTCCATGAGATCGTAAAGAGTTGGATGCAACTTACAGACTGAACAACAACAGCAATTGGGAAAACGAATTATTTAGTGCATTTCTTTGTTCACATCAGACCCTCAATTCATTTCATAATGTAGTGATTCTTCCTGGTGACCCCAGGGAACTTTTTGTGATATATGAAGACACAACTAGGGGGCTGAAGAATGGTAAGGGCATCAATCGGGTGGTGGTAAGAAAGGCTGATAAAAAACGATGTTGTGCAAAGGCAGCTCCCAACAACACATTATCTGACCCCAAATGTCAAGAGTTCCAAGGTTTCAAAATCCCACTGTCATGAGTAAATAAAGGACATGCAGGATTCTATTCCTCATATATGTACGGCTTCTAACAAATGAAAAATCTGCTTGTGCTCAGAGAAAAAGACAAACCAAAAGAATACATTCTATGGTTTTTCTTTATTTTTGCCTCTTCCTTTTTTGTTCATATTTTTCCATAGACATTTCTCAAGTTTTGTCAGAGTTAGCGGTCAGCTGGGTTCAATAAAACAACCACAGCTTGTGGAGAAGCCCTGACTATTGTCATAATAAAGCTAGAACATTGTACCCAGTATGTGACATTACTCTTGATTCATTTCATCTTTTTTTTCTTGCAAGATACTTAAATTATTTCTTAGAAGCTCTGTATATGTCTGACTATATAAGCTGTGTGCAAGATGTGGGCTGGTTTGTGCTAGAGATATAGTCTTCCAAATCTTGAGTCCTTTTATTAAGACCCTAGCAGGATCATAACTTTTAATCATGATTGGCAGGGATCATGCATTTCTTGTGTATGCCAACTTTATCAGAATTTTTTAAAATGAAGGAAAACCTTGCAAATGTACCATAGAGCCTTGTATCCATATCTAGACTAGTAACAATTTCTAGCTGGTCAAGACAGATATCCAATTTTCATTGATAACCCCAGATCATAAATCCTGTACACATGACCCTTCAAAGGATTCTTTATCTCATGCTGTATGCCAGGGTATTGCTCCTCCAGTCAAGAATTCATTTCTGTGTGGCAGCACAAATGCAGAAGTTCAAAGGCACAGAGACAAGTGATAACACTGCATATTGGGGGGCAATAAAACCCACATGAGTGACATGAACACAGGTCAAGATTACACTGGCCCGTTATTTTTAAAATATTTTATGGTTGTAGAAGAGGGTAAGGACATTAAGATAGATTTGCCATAATGTCGGTCCTCACCAAGCTGAATTAATTAATACTTGGGTGGTTACTTGAGATTAAACAAATGACTTACTATTGTTCTTAGGGTAAAAGCCAAAATCCTTTACATGGTAGGCAAAGCTAACTCTGTTTCAGTTCCTTGAATCCTGTCCTCCCCATCTAGCCTTTACCTAAGATCTTTTTTCAGTCCCAACTTTCATGTAATAAGCCCCTGTTGAGATGGTAGCCTAGACGCCACCTCTTTAGACACTTGTCTCTGATTGTCTGTGACATATATCTCTCTTCTTTATGTTCCCTATTGTGATTTTAATGTTAAATGTGTCAATGTAGTTATTTGGTGAATCTCCTACAAGATTGTAAATTCTATAACTAAAGCCAGGACTGTGATAATATTCACTCACCAGTTTATCTCTGGTGTCTCTACATGGTACCTGCTCCTAGTGGGCTTTTCAATAAATAATTATGGAATAAAGAAATGCATAAATGAATAAAAAGATGAATCTACACATCCTATGTGTTTTCTCTGGCCATTCTAGGCACAGGGGAACAAAATAAAATGTACAAGTTATACTTATGAAACTATTTCGCAGTCTGGTAGGGAACTTAGATATTGGAGAATACAAAGCAAAATAAATATTTAAAATGTTTTGATAATATGATATAAAATAGTTATAAGAACACGGAGGGAGGAAAATGCACAGACTTTCTTTTACCTCCTGGAGAGCAAGGTATCAGTTTCATTTCCATTGGCTTACCACATTCTGATAAAAATATTCTTCTTTCTGTCACTGTTTATTTTCTTAAGAAACTTGGTCACACTTAAGTCCTTTGTAACTTTTTCACATATATTTGAACCTCTGCCTGTAGCATTCTGCCTCCATTTGCTTATTCAAGGATCATTTCCTAAGAGACAGCTCCCTAATAATCAAGTTTTTGGTTCTCTTCACTCTTCCTTGATATCTTTCCCTCTTGCTCTGCTCATTCTTTTTCAAAGTACTTATCACCATTTTAAAATGTATTGCTTATTTATTTGCTAATTTTCTATTTTTTCTACCCTTTAGAATGTGTTACAAGGGGACAATTTATCTTTTCCCGCATGTTCTCTCTGACATCTCAAAGAGGGTCTGTAGCTGAAGAAAACACATAATAATATTTTTTTGAGTGAATATATGATTAGGGAAAGAAAGAATGCATAACTGGAGAAGACATTAGAAATTCTAAAATTTGAATTTGATCTCACAGAGTGAAAAATAATTTCTTACTCAAAAAAGACAAATTTGAGGGAGAAGTAAAGTGTGCAGTCACTGAGGGAGTCATGGTATATTAAGGATTTTTTTCTTCTCCTAAAGCATCGTATGTTTCGTTTGGCAGGTACTAGAGACAGGCAGCAAAAGTAGAAAGATGAGATCAAGGCAGAGTATAGAAGGATCTCAAAGTTAATAAATTCATCTTCTCTGAGCAATAGGAAGTCGTAGAAGGCAATTAGACTAGTAAGTGAAATGATGTATTTTGCATTTTAGGAAGATCAGTTCAGCAGTTGGATGGAAATGAAATGGAAAAGATAGTGGCTGTTGGCCAAGAAACCAGCTGACAGACTGTTGCCAAAATCTGGAGTGTATTTATAAAGCATCTCCTATATGACTCTCAGTTTTGTTTTCTTTAAAACATGAATTTGACCATTATAATGTTAAAAAAGGCTTTAAATATCTATTCCTCTGCTACTATTTCGTTAAAATTTTTGTGCACTTTTATTTTAAGTTTATCAATATAGGGAAATAAGAAAGATCAGAGATATTTTCTTAAGCCTGCTTTATTTAACAGGCATGTTATCAAAGGTTAAACTATATAAATGCATTTATAAGTAGAGGGTGCAAAGAGGCCAACATAATACACACAGAAAAACTGAGACCCGAGGAGAAGGTCAGTATTACCATAGGAGACTCGATAGATTAAAGGATTGCATATTTAGAAGAAAAACAGTGATATTAAAATTAGAAGTACTGGCAGGTATCAGAGTGACAAAGACCACTATGAGGGCAAAAGGCTGATTCGAACGCAAAATACCAGGACTCAGCTTGACCCATCCTCTGGTTCTGACTCTGATCCTTGCTAGGAGAATGACACTGAGCAAGACCATTCCCTGAGATTCACTTCTTTTCTCTCTCAAATGAAGACATTGGTATCAATAGGTTATTAAAGCAGGGATCCCCTACTTCCTAGCTTTGAGAGCTACACTCAGTGTTTCAGAACTCCAAAAGGAATTCTACATTTTCCAATGATAGAAGTTAAGAAGTCATCCACAGGATTCACTGTAGTCGTTTTGTGTTGCTGATGGCTCTCATTCGTGATAATATATTCTGGGCTCACAGAAATTGAAACATTGTTGCTGCATCGATATTATTTAATTCCCAAACATTTACCAAACTTGGAGCAGAGGGTAAACGTACAAAACCAAATCGATGCATAAGAAAGTAGCTCAGATTTGGGGAACCAAATGGTGAATGGATGTTGATCATTCCAGGTCCTTCACTTGTTTTCTCCTTATAACTTTTCAGGGAAGGTAAATAATATAGTTTTCCTTTGCCAGCTTCAGAGAAACAACTGTCAGAAAATTTCCTCAACAGAACAATGAAGAGTTAATATTATGAAACGTTAATTTGTGAAAGGGAAACACACAGCTGGGCATCTCAGGCCTATTTTGTCATCCCTTCTAAAGTTTTCTATTGATGATGAGGATCTATCTCAGATTGTTAGGAGCCCCATGTGGATTTTTCTTCTGCCTTTGAAACTAATTGTTGACTTTACACATGAGATAAATTACTCTCTTTCTGAAACTTCTCATTTTCCCCCAGTGATAGAAGGTTTATGATTTCTTCCTAGTTATTTGGCAAGAAAGTTGGCTTTCCTTTTGATAGAAAATAATTTAGAGAATGTAGAAATGTTGGCGTTTGTGGAAACAAAATTTCCAAGTTTGTCTAGGGCATTACAGGATACAATTCTAGGAGCAACTGTGACCTGAGAAATTGGTGGAATGTGGATAGTTATTAATTGGCATCAGAATAAGCTCTGAAGCCCTGTTAGGAGTGGTCTACCATTACACATGTATGATCGATACATATGAGACTTTGCTGGAGCCAGTCTGGTTTAGGAGTTTTTACCTCCANAGATCAAGGCAGAGTATAGAAGGATCTCAAAGTTAATAAATTCATCTTCTCTGAGCAATAGGAAGTCGTAGAAGGCAATTAGACTAGTAAGTGAAATGATGTATTTTGCATTTTAGGAAGATCAGTTCAGCAGTTGGATGGAAATGAAATGGAAAAGATAGTGGCTGTTGGCCAAGAAACCAGCTGACAGACTGTTGCCAAAATCTGGAGTGTATTTATAAAGCATCTCCTATATGACTCTCAGTTTTGTTTTCTTTAAAACATGAATTTGACCATTATAATGTTAAAAAAGGCTTTAAATATCTATTCCTCTGCTACTATTTCGTTAAAATTTTTGTGCACTTTTATTTTAAGTTTATCAATATAGGGAAATAAGAAAGATCAGAGATATTTTCTTAAGCCTGCTTTATTTAACAGGCATGTTATCAAAGGTTAAACTATATAAATGCATTTATAAGTAGAGGGTGCAAAGAGGCCAACATAATACACACAGAAAAACTGAGACCCGAGGAGAAGGTCAGTATTACCATAGGAGACTCGATAGATTAAAGGATTGCATATTTAGAAGAAAAACAGTGATATTAAAATTAGAAGTACTGGCAGGTATCAGAGTGACAAAGACCACTATGAGGGCAAAAGGCTGATTCGAACGCAAAATACCAGGACTCAGCTTGACCCATCCTCTGGTTCTGACTCTGATCCTTGCTAGGAGAATGACACTGAGCAAGACCATTCCCTGAGATTCACTTCTTTTCTCTCTCAAATGAAGACATTGGTATCAATAGGTTATTAAAGCAGGGATCCCCTACTTCCTAGCTTTGAGAGCTACACTCAGTGTTTCAGAACTCCAAAAGGAATTCTACATTTTCCAATGATAGAAGTTAAGAAGTCATCCACAGGATTCACTGTAGTCGTTTTGTGTTGCTGATGGCTCTCATTCGTGATAATATATTCTGGGCTCACAGAAATTGAAACATTGTTGCTGCATCGATATTATTTAATTCCCAAACATTTACCAAACTTGGAGCAGAGGGTAAACGTACAAAACCAAATCGATGCATAAGAAAGTAGCTCAGATTTGGGGAACCAAATGGTGAATGGATGTTGATCATTCCAGGTCCTTCACTTGTTTTCTCCTTATAACTTTTCAGGGAAGGTAAATAATATAGTTTTCCTTTGCCAGCTTCAGAGAAACAACTGTCAGAAAATTTCCTCAACAGAACAATGAAGAGTTAATATTATGAAACGTTAATTTGTGAAAGGGAAACACACAGCTGGGCATCTCAGGCCTATTTTGTCATCCCTTCTAAAGTTTTCTATTGATGATGAGGATCTATCTCAGATTGTTAGGAGCCCCATGTGGATTTTTCTTCTGCCTTTGAAACTAATTGTTGACTTTACACATGAGATAAATTACTCTCTTTCTGAAACTTCTCATTTTCCCCCAGTGATAGAAGGTTTATGATTTCTTCCTAGTTATTTGGCAAGAAAGTTGGCTTTCCTTTTGATAGAAAATAATTTAGAGAATGTAGAAATGTTGGCGTTTGTGGAAACAAAATTTCCAAGTTTGTCTAGGGCATTACAGGATACAATTCTAGGAGCAACTGTGACCTGAGAAATTGGTGGAATGTGGATAGTTATTAATTGGCATCAGAATAAGCTCTGAAGCCCTGTTAGGAGTGGTCTACCATTACACATGTATGATCGATACATATGAGACTTTGCTGGAGCCAGTCTGGTTTAGGAGTTTTTACCTCCAAGTCTAGTTAAGAATCGGAGAAGGCAACGGCACCCCACTCCAGCACTCTTGCCTGGAAAATCCCATGGGTGGAGGAGCCTGGAAGGCTGCAGTCCATGGGGTCGCGAAGAGTCAGACACGACTGAGCGACTTCACTTTCACTTTTCACTTTCATGCATTGGAGAAGGAAATGGCAACCCGCTCCAGTGTTCTTGCCTGGAGAATCCCAGGGACGGCGGAGCCTGGTGGGCTGCCGTCTATGGGGTTGCACAGAGTCGGACACGCCTGAAGCGACTTAGCAGCAGCAGCAGGGAGTAGGATGATTTCCATCCCTAGAAAATGTCTAAGATATACTCTCCATTCTCCACAGTGTTACCTTTGAATCAGATCTGAGCAATTAGTTTAGAACCTGGCTGGGTTCCAGACACCAACTTCTGTCTATTTTAGGCCTGTCAAGTTCTTGTTAGCGTGTTTCTACTGGGGAAAGTTAGACTTGGGGTCTTGAGTCGATCATTTGTTTACCCTCTGACCAGATGTATGATACTAGGACATCATCAGTTTTAGGTACTTTTTCATTTCCTCAACTCTAAAAGGGAGATGTGCCTTCATTCAGAAAAATAATAAACATGTAAGACAATTACTGACTATAATAATGGCATCGAGTAGTTGTTGATGAAATGCTAGTTCTCACTTTTCCTAACCTGAAAATATCAAGTAAAGATATCAGGAATTTGACATGCAACTGTTTAGAAACTGTAACATTTTTGACCTAAAATATCAGTTTCCATGATTGTAAATACTCTAGGTATCTCATATAAGTGGAATCATACAGTGTTTATATGTCTCTTTATTTCACTTAGCATAATGTCCTCCGGGTTCATCAGTATTGTAGCATGTGACACTACAGGACGTCTTTTTTTTTTCCTTTTAAAGGTGAACAATATTTCATTGTGTTTTCCAGATGGCTCAGTGGTAAAGGATTTGTCTGCCAAGCAGGAGACATGGATTCGGTCCCTGAGTTGGGAAGATCCCCTGGAGAAGAAATGGCAACCCACTCCAGTATTTTTGCCTGGAAAATCCCATGGACAGAGGAGCCTGGTAGGCTATAGTCCATGGAGTCACCAAGAGTCTAACATGACTTAGCGACTAAACAGCAACAAAAATATTTCATTGTATGTGTATGCCACCTTTTGTTTATCCAGTTATCCCACTACAAGGTGATCTGAGTCGCTTCCACTTCTTGGCTATTGTTAACAATGCTGCAGTGAACATGGGTATGCAAATATCTTTTCAACATTTTGCTTTTCTTTATTTTGTATATATAGCAGAATGAAATATCAGAAAGGTGTCAAACATATCTGATTGGAATGAGATTTTTTTTGTTTCTTATGGTGATTTGACCAAAATGTTTTTGAGAGTCTTAGATTATGTATGAAAGAATGTACTTGAATAATTGATTCAGGGAAACTTCCAGGTGTTAATAGGCACATAACATTTGCATCATAAAATATCATTTTGCATCCCGATTTCCTTATTACAGGAGATGCATATGATTGAGAGTAATAAACATGATACCTTGTAAAACAGAGACCCAGGGAATTGAATTGTCCCTGCATTTAGTGTACCCTGATTAAATAAGGTATCATTAGGTCCTCAGGAACTTCATCCTTATCTTAAGAAAAATGCATTGCCAATTGCAGTAGGGTATTGCCTGCATGAAATAACTGTGGTATAAAAATGACTACAAAGCCTTTTAATGAAAAAGCAGGAAAAATCAGTGATGATGACTGAGGGAGAATACAAAATTCTATCGATGATCTTCAGTGTTTATAAATATCAAGGCCTAAACAAATAAATATAATAAGATAAATAAATACAATGAAAGGCACAAAGAAAAAAATAACCTATCCTTTATTGGGAAATTGAATCTCAATGTGCCCCGTCTCTGCAGTCGTGTCCAACTCTCTGTGACCCTATGGGCTGTAGTCAATCAGGCTCATCTGTTCATTGGATTCTCCAAGCTAGATACTGGAGTGGGTTGCCATGCCCTGTTCCAGGGGATCTTCCTGACCCACAAATTGAACTTGCATCTCCTGTGTTGCAGGCAGATTCTTTAGCCACTGAGCCACCTGGGAAGCCCTAGAATATCAATGAAAAGTTGTGAAAGTTAAGTCGCTCAGTCGTGTCTGACTCTTTGTGACCCCGTGGACTGTAGCCCACCAGGCTCTGCCATCCCTGGGATTCTCCAGGCAAGAACACTGGAGTGGGTTGCCATTTCCTTCTCCAATGCATGAAAGTGAAAAGTGAAAGTGAAGTCACTGAGTTGTGTCCAACTCTCAGTGACCCCATGGACTGTAGCCTACCAGGTTCCTCCATCCATGGGATTCTCCAGGCAAGAATACTGGAGTGGGTTACCATTTCCTTCTCCAGGGGATCTTCCTGACCCAGGGATCGAACCCAGGTCTCCCACATTAGAGGCAGACGCTTTAACCTCTGAGCCACCAGGGAGAAATATCAATAGTCACCATCAAAAATATTACATGTGCTACGTTTCCCTAGTTAACTCAAATAGAAATCAACTGACCCGATTCTTTCTCCTCCCACATTTTAATTTGTGCCATATACTAATAAAATACTAAAAAATAAATTCAAAATCTCAGGAGCTATTTATGTGTCTACTTAAAGTCCCAGAAACAAGTGACATAAATTTATTGGAGAGATGGGTTTACAGGGTGGCAGAAAATTTACAGACTTACAGACTTTGGCAAGGAGATCTTATTGAAACCATGCAATAGTAACACAGGTTCTTTAAGAAGCAATATATTTGAATGTGGTTCTGATTCTTATCTTAGTATCACATAGGCAGTTTGTGAAAATCAGTTGACTGTTGTCTACCAACTGGTAGAAATAGAAGTGTCTCACTCAATCTCTAGGTTTAATCGTAGTTCCCAAGATATCTATGACATACTGTATAAATGACCCATCCATAGATAAGTAGCAAGGGAAAACCTGAAAGAATGTCTTCTCAGGGAAGACCTTTTGTATTTTTTTTCCCTGCCCCCAGCCTCTTTAGAGCCTTGAGTCAAAGACACACATACACACAGAGTTTTATTCTTTACTGAAGTTTTAGCTCTTCAAGTGTCTCAATGTTAATATTTGACCTTGTCTGGTCCACTGTTTTGTCCATTTCTCCCTTGAGGCTCATTGGATCAGAATTTACTAATGCCCACAGGATAACTAAAGTATCAAAGGTTTTCAGCTTCTACTGAAAAGTTTGACCCATAGGGATTTCCCTTAATATCTTGTAAATTCAACTGAGCAATTGAATGCACTTTTGCTATTGTTTTTCCAATATTTTAAGAATTCTAGAATGGTTAGTTTTTCAGGAATGGAGTCTATCATATGGCTGAAAACAATGTCAAATAATTGTACTTCTACTAACAAGCACAATAATCCTTAAAAGGCATTACCACATACAGAACTTCTTACTAAGTGAATTTCCTGGAAAATTCATTACTCTTTTGAATCAATGAAATTCTCTCCTGGTGAGTACTGCCATCCCCAGGCATGCAGTTTCCAATTCTTTGTAATGAACTGCTAGAATACAGAAAGGTTTCCCAAAGCAACTTTGGTTCTCATGCCTGCTTCACTCTCACAAGGCTTGCCTCATCCCCTGATAACAGAGCACTACTATTTCCCACTTCTGACATTTATGTCATATTGTTCCCATTATCTTGAAAACCCTTCTTGTATTTCATTACCTTGTTCCTCTTCTTCATCTGTGACAACTCAAGTCAGGTGATATATATTTTGCAAAGACTTCTTCAATCCCTAAAACTAACCTGTATGTTCATCTTTCATCTTAGGCAAATGGTGCTTTTTAGCAGTTACCATAAAATTATACACAATGAAGAGCAAATATATAATCCCAAATTCCTTAATCTACATTCCAAGTACAGTGTTTCACCAGCTTCTTGTATAACCAAGAGAAATAACCTAAGCAAATACATTTAAGTGATTATCTTTTAATTTGTTAATCAAACTAAACTGTATAAATTATTATTTATTTTTGTTTTTTATTTCCTAGTTGTACATACTATATATTGTTCTATATCACATGGTACTTTATAAATCAATTATCATAGTTTTCACAATGTATTTAAATTACAGGCTTACACGTGTGTTTTGTAATTGAGCAATTTCTACCTTTAAAGACAGGGGGTAGCTTGCTTATCTGTGTAGCTGGATGTCAACAAGGGTGGCGGGCATGAAGACATTCAGGATATAGTTATTGAACAAATGAAAGTGAATTTAGTTTGTACTCGTTAAATGTATTTTTATTTCACCAAGGAATGTTCATACTGTATCAACATTGCTCAGGAAACTCCATTAACTATTATGTTAATGTTTGAGTTTTATAGGGACAATACTATTTCCCTTAAATTGTGAAGCAAATTTCATTGTACTCAGTGTGGCTTAAAAAAAAAAAAAAAAACACAGATTAGGAATTTGAGGTACTTTGAACACCGGTTCACTTAAGGAGAAAAACAATTCAAAAAGCCATCACTAACATCCTCCTGCACAAGCATGCGTGTGTGGAATCAGCTTTGCCCTTTTGAAAATTTCTAGCTGACCTTTAGAGAAAGCAGAGCTTCTGGAGCTCGGCAGTAATCACACAGTGTCACTAGTATTATTACCAATTTTGAACAAAGGAAAACTCATGAAACATTTAAAAGGATGTCTTTGGTTACTTAACAGTTTTTATGTTTCAAGCTCATGAATAGAAATAGGCTTTTAAAAACAGTAAATATTTAAATGCAGATCTCATCTGTGTGTGCGTGTGTGTGTGTGTCTGTGTGTGTGTGTGTGTCTATGTGTGTATGTGTGTGTATTTGGAAGTCTTGATCTGGTACTTGCTAGTTGTACAATTTGATCATTTTCTATAATTCTTATTCCCCATTTCTTTTCCTGTAAAACTGTCATAGTCTCAGTGAGGCACATAGCACAGTATCTTTGCAGGGACTGGATACTGAAAGAAACACAGAAGTTACAGAGCACACTCCCTGACACAGTGGAGGAAAGACTTGGCTGTTAGTTGGAAGTCAGGGGTTCCAGTTCGGATTTGCTGCTGACTTCCTTTTGATCATGGCCCCCTAGTGATTAATGAGGAGTGTGGACTGGACGCTCAGAGCATCCCTTTCCATCCTTCAAGCAGAAGAACGTCGTTTACGCTTCCTCTGAGGGGCATAGCTTTTCACTTAACTTCATTTTAAGTTTAAAACACATTCCTTCCCCATGTCATGCATGATTTTCAAGAACTTACTGAAGAATCAGCACTTCTAAAATTGGGAAATATACCAAGGAAAAATAAATACAAGGGGAAAAAACAGTGATGAAAAAAACAGTGTTGAAGAAAAAGGAAGGAAAACTCCAAAATGGCACCTCCATAGTAGGTCTAGGAAGCAACCCATGTAGGCTGGGACAGGGGACTATGGGAATCTCAGTGGAGATCTTCAAGGAAAAGAAGAAAGAAAAACAAGACACAAATAAATTGTGTGTGTGGTTTTTTTTTTTTTTTTTTTTGACTGTTTAATGAGTTATACTGAAAAACTTTTTTTAAGAGCCCTGGGAAAATGTAGAAAACTTGGATTTTCACAGAAAAATGGCTTTTAAAATGAAACAGTTATTAATAAAACAAAAACAGTTGTTCAAAACAGACAAATAAGTCATAATTTATTTCTTGGCTCACTAATGGGCACGATTTATATAGATATAGAAATAACAATGAAATATATATCTGGAAAGTGAGATGCAATTTATTTGGTGGAAAGGGCAAAAGTGTGAAAGAACTCAATCACATCTAAAATAAAAGAGAAAAAAATGTGACGAGGTGGGAGATAATAGGTTGCATGTATTGTTTAGACATAGGAAGGTAAATGCCAATATACATTTCTAAATGAACTAAAAAATAAAAATTTGCTGAGTGGGGAGAGCTGCTTCTGGTAGCAGGCTACAGATAAAAGAAGGAAAATATTGGCTACATTTCACTGCTGCTCTTCAACCAGATACATGGTCTCTCTTTTTTTTTTTTCCTATTAAGCATTAAAATAAGGCTGCAGAGTAACAGATACAAAGGAACTTGTTAACTATGGCATATGGAGAATGGGATTTCAATCTCTCTGAGTATTGATAGTGTTAAATATATTATTTTCCCTGTTTCCTACAGACATGTTATATGATAAAATGTGTTATCAACTCACATTAGAAAGGAACAGAACAAGGTCTGAGGAAATCATGATGTCAACAGACATAGTAAAAGAATCACACTTGAATCTTTTGATTATAAATAACATGTTCTTGCCTTCGCAGAGTACTACCACATTTACAGTCTCTAAAAGCGTCTACTCTAGTTTAGTGACTGAGATATAACAACTTTGGAGTTGCTTATGACCCCTTCTACTCCTACCTCTGGATGAATAGGACCACTTCAGACATAACATCTCACACCTGTCCAAGGGAAAGGCTGACATCAGGGATCCAAGTCCTAGGAGCCTCTAGCTACTTTGTTCAGTTGAGTTCAGTGGCTCAGTCATGTCCAACTCTTTGCAATCCCATGGACTGCAGTACACCAGGCCTCCCTGTCCATCACTAACTCCTGGAGTATACTCAAACTCATGTCCATTGAGTCAGTGATGCCATTTAACCATCTCATCCTCTGTCGTCCCCTTCTTCTCCTGCCTTCAGTCTTTCCCAGCATCAGAGTCTTTTCCAAGGAGTCAGTTCTTCGCATCAGGTGGTCAAAGTATTGGAGTTTCAACTTTAGTATCAGTCCTTCAAATGAATATTCAGGACTGATTTCCTTTAGGATTGACTGCTTGGATCTCCCTGAAGTCCAAGGGACTCTCAAGAGTCTTCTCCAACACCACAGTTCAAAAGCATCAATTCTTTGGTACTCAGCTTTCTTTATAGTCCAACTCACATCCATACATGACTATTGGAAAAACCATAGCTTTGACTAGCCGGACCTTTGTTGGCAAAGTAATGTCTCTGAGACAGCAAAAGAGACACAGATGTAAAGAACAGACTGTTGGACTCTGTGGGAGAAGGCGAGGGTAGGATGATTTGAGAGAATAGCATTGAAACATGTATATTATCATATGTGAAATAGATCACCAGTCCAGGTTTGATGCATGAGACAGGGTGCTTAGGGCTGGTGGATTGGGATGACCCTGAGAGATGGGATGGGGAGGGAGGTGGGAGGGAGAGTCAGGATGGGAAACACATGTACACCCATGGCTGATTCATGTGACTGTATGGCAAAACCCACCACATCATTGTAAAGTAATTAGCCTCCAATTAAAAAAAAAAAAGATTATCTTCTTGAAGATGGAAAGTGTTTTGGATTCATGTCATGTCACTTGCCATTCATTTCAAAGTAATAAAATGGTCATTTTCTGTTAAAAAATATATATGCTATTTAGGTTGTTCATAACTTTTCTTCCAAGGAGCAAGCATCTTTTAATTTCATGGCCACAGTCACCATCTGCAGTGATTTTGGAGCCCCCCAAAATAAAGTCGGCCACTGTTTCCACTGTTTTGCCATCTATCTGCCATGGAGTGATGGGACCAGATGCCATGACCTTAGTTTTCTGAATCCTGAATTTTAAGCCAGGTTTTTCACTCTCCTCTTTCACTTTCATCAAGAAGCTTTTAGTTCCTCTTCACCTTCTGCCATAAGGGTGGTGTCATCTGCATATCTGAGGTTATTGCGATTTCTCCTGGCAATCTTGATTCCAGCTTGTGCTTCATTCAGTCCAGCATTTCTCATGATGTACTCTGGATATAAGTTAAAAGAGCAGAGTGACAATATACAGCCTTCCTTTCCCAATTTGGAACCAGTCTGTTGTTCCATGTCCAGTTCTAACTGTTGATTCTTGACCTGTATACAGACTTCTCAGGAGGCAGGTCAGGTGGTCTGGTATTGCTATCTTGTTCATTATGGCAATAGCCTTACAGTTCAACAGATTTAAAAAAAAAAAAAGAAAGAAACTACAAGAAAAACACAGGAGTGCTACCAAATTATAGTTACTTGTAGCAGAATTTCATTTGCTGTCACAGGGAAAAATACAAATAATTAACAATAGTGTGCACAAAACAGACCTGACCAGTAATGAGATAATAATTTTTCTTTGTGTTTAGACATTGAGTTTGCAATTTTATCCTCCAATGCTTCTGAGTATTATACATTTAGCAATTGCTGATAACAGTTGCCATTAACAAAATGATATTCCAGAGGCCAAACCTCAGCACTTCTGGCAAACGAGAGAATTTCAACATTATAAATAAATATAATTCCATAATCTTAGAACTTTGTTTCTGTATAAACATTTCAAATACAGATGCAATCATGGGGCACTTTTTGCCTTTACTATAAACAAATAATATCTGGTACCTGGTGTCTTTCAATTCTAGTAGTAGTAGTAGTTGTAGAACCAATAATAATAATGCAAGTGGGAAATGGTAGAAAATTATAATTGCTTGAATATAATTTCTTCCCTGAAACACCTATTTAAATGCAAGGACCAAAGTAGTGTGTGCATGAACAATTCTTACTAATGTGTGCTTTGTTGCCTTTTAAATGCCACCGTTGGTTTATCCATCCACACATGGATGGATGAATGCATGTGTTCAAATGTTCAACAAACATTTACTAGGTACCCACCACCTGCCTGATCTGGTTCTATGCCCAGTTCATAACAGAACCTTTAATAGTAGGAGATGTAACACAAGGACATATTTTCAATAGGAAATGACAGAGGGTAATTAAAGTAAATTAAGGCCCCAGCTTGAGGCCAGGGTAAACTCATCTCAGTCTTCTACCTTAGGAGTCCCTGTGCAATTGGTTCTTCTGGGTATTTCTTTCCACAGGAAGGGAGAGAACTAAGACTCAAGGAAATACACCTGGGTCCAAGGGAAGGGCTGATTCTAAACATATCTGCATCTTGCCTGTCTGTTCTCCAGCCCAACTCCTTCCAATTCTTCCTGATGTGGGGAGAGATTCCAGAAGAATGATTTAGAATTATAGTCTCTCTCTCATCTCTGGTATATCTCTATGTACCTGATGTTGAAAAACTGGAAGAGTCAAGAAGCAGAAATCAGACAATGATCAAAGCCCAGTTTCACTCAACATTCTTCCTATGGATAGGAATATCCTAGAATTTGCAATAAGAAAGCACTATTTGTATGATACGCCCTAGTCTCATACTCTGAAATGACCTTAAATAAACCTCACTTGCCCTCTGAGCTATAGGTAGAGAGAGGGAAGGTGAAGGGATGAAAATTCTTTTTTTTTTAATTTTAGCTTCAGAGCTAATTGTTTAATAAGAATAGGTGACTACTCTACCTACTTAAAACAGAGTTTTGGCTCAGCTTGTCACAAAATTTTTGGGCAATTTTCCCCTTAAATTTAGCATATTATCTTACTGAACTCTATTTTTGAGGCTATGAGGGGAATTAGAAATCTATAATATATTTAAGTCGAAGCAAATCCTGTGTTCTATGTTTCAACAACTGGTAGAAGAAGAATTTTAAATAAGAATTAAAAAGATAAATTAGATGAGAAAATACAATTTCAGATGTTGTTTACATTTCTAACTTAAACACATCTCAAAGCATCTTCAAATATTTATGACACGAAGTTGCTATTTTTATTCCCTCAGGACAAAGGGAAGAGATGTTGATCTTTTACAGATTTTTTCTTCCCTGAACATTGGTATTTTTTCCCCCAACAAAAGTGTCCTTTCATTGTTTTAATAGCTGAACAAATGGCACTTTCAATCTTGTTTAATTTGGTCTAAATATCTGTCATTTCCTAGGATTAATGCCAGATGGACACTGAGAATATTTCTAAGAATTCACTGCTAAAATAAAGAGAGAGTCCAAATACACACCTGGCCACAAATGATGAGAGTGTGATGGATAACGGAGGCATTTATTCAACAGGAGGATATACAGATGGCTTTGCAATAGAAGTGAAAGATTGAGGTTGACCTCTTAAAGTAAAATGCAACAGAACATGGGCCAGAAGTCTTGTTTGCCTCTTATTCTAAATGACCACAGACTCGATTCACTAAGCATTTACCACGTACAGGACACCAGGCTAACCATAGTTCTCTTGACAAGGTTCAATGTTTATGCCCATTTTAATGATTGAGGAAATAGACTCCAGCAGATTAAGTGATATACCTAATTCACATTTTTTAAAGTGACAGGAGTGAGGTTTTAATACACAGATTTCCAGGTTTCAACCTGTCTATGCTGCTGCTGCTGCTGCTGCTAAGTTGCTTCAGTCGTGTCCACTCTGTGTGACCCCACAGATGGCAGCCCACCAAGCTCCACCTTCCCTGGGATTCTCCAGGCAAGAACACTGGAGTGGGTTGTCATTTCCTTCTCCAACTATGTGCTCATTGTTATTTACTTACAAAATTTGTAACAAAACTAGCACATCTTGATAGCTTTCAGAATGTTTTCTCTTTCAATGGACTATGAATATATTGTGGACAATTTCAATTTTATTTACTTTGTATCCCTCTGTTGCTTTATATTATGGGAACATTTGATGCTGTTCAGTCACTAAGTCCTGTCCAACTCTTTGTGACACCATGAACTGCAGGAATCCAGGCCTCTCTGTCCTTCACTATCTCCCTGAGTTTTCTCAAACTCATCCCCACCGAGTCAGTGATACCATCCAAACATCTCATCTTCTCTCACACCCTTCTTCTCTTGCCCTCAATCTTTCCCAGCATCATGGTCTTTTCTAATAAGTCAGCTCTTCACATCAGGTGGCCAAAGTATCGGAGCTTCAGCTTCAGCATCAGTCCATCCAATTAATTTTCAGGGTTGATTTCCTTTAGGAGTGACTGGTTTGATCTCCTTGACAACCAAGGGACTCTCAAGAGTCTTTTCCAAAACCTTAGTTTGAAAGTATCAACTCAATAGAGTAGCCATCATGGTCAACAAAAGACTCCAAAATGCAGTACTTGGATGCAATCTTAAAAACAACAGAATGATCTCTGTTCATTTCCAATGCAAACCATTCAATATCACAGTAANTAAGTCCCACTTGATTTCACATTCCAGGATGTCTAGCTCTAGGTGAGTGATCACACCATCGTGATTATTTTGGTCACGAGAATCTTTTTTGTTCAGTTCTTCTGTGTATTCTTGCCACTTCTTCTTAATATCTTCTGCTTCTGTTAGGTCCATACCATTTCTGTCCCTTATCAAGTCCATCTTTGTATGAAATATTCTCTTGGTATCACTAATTTTCTTGAAGAGATCTCTAGTCTGTCTCATTCTACTGTTTTCCTCTATTTCTTTGCAGTGTTCGCTGATGAAAGCTTTTTTATCTCTTCTTGCTATTCTTTGAAACTCTTCATTCAGATGCTTGATGCTAAGTCGCTTCAGTCATGTCCAACTCTGTGTGACCCCATAAACAGCAGCCCACCAGGAGAATCCCGTCCCTGGGATTCTCCAGACAAGAACACTGGAGTGGGTTGCCATTTCCTTCTCCAATGTATGAAAGTGAAGTCACTCAGTCGTGTCCAATCTTCAGCAACCCCATGGACTGCAGGAGTGCCGAAGAATTGATGCTTTTGAACTTTGATGTTGGAGAAGAGTCTTGAGAGAAAATCTTGGACTCTTGAGAGAGTCTTGGACTGCAAGGAGATCCAAGTAGTCCATCCTAAAGGAGATCAGTCCTGGGTGTTCTTTGGAAGGAATGATGTTAAAGCTGAGTTGACTTATTGGAAAAAACTCTGATGTTGGGAGGGATTGGGGGCAAGAGGAGAAGGGGACGACAGAGGGTGAGATGGTTGGAGGGCATCACTGACTCGATGGACATGAGTTTTGTGAACTCCAGGAGTTGGTGATGGACACGGAGGCCTGCCGTGCTGCAGTTCATGGGGTCGCAAAGAGTCAGACACGACTGAGCGACTGAACTGAACTGAATAGCCTTCTCTATGACCCACCGCTCACATTCATACATGACTCCTGGAAAAATCATAGCTTTGACTATGTGGAACTTTGTAAGCAAAGTTATGTCTCCTATTTTTAAAACACCGTCTAAGTTAGTCATAGGTATTCTTCCAAGGAGCAAGCATCTTTTCATTTTGTGGCTGCAGTCACCATGAACAGTGATTTTGGAGCCCAAGAAAGTGAAATCTGACACTGTTTTCACATTTTCCCCATATATTTTCCATGATGTGATTGGACCAGATGCCGTCATCTTCGTTATTTGAATGTTGTGTATTAAGCCAGTTTTTTCACTGTCCTCTTTCACCTGCATCAAAAGGCTCTTTAGTTCCCCTCCATTTTCTGCCATTAAAGTGGTGTCATATACATATCTGAGGTTCTTAATATTTCTCCCAACAATCTTGATTCCAGCTTGTGATTCATTCAGCCTGGCATTTTTCATGAGGTACTCTGCATATAAGTTAATGAAGCAGGGTAACAATACACAGCCTTGACATACTCCTTTCCTAATTTCAAACCAGTTGTTTGTTTCATGTCCAGTTCCAACTGTTGCTTCTTGTCCTACATACAGGTTTCTCAGGAGGCAGGTAACGTGCTCTGTTATTCCCGTCTTGTTAAGAATATTCATTAAGAATATTCCACAGTTTGTTTTGATCCACACAGACAAAGGTTTTAGCCTAGTCATAGGAAATGCATAGTAATTATCTGATGCACAAATTTAACATCAACTATAAAGCTGCAGACAAAGTCGAGTTTCTCTTTTACTTTACTGTCAATTTCTCCCCTTCTATTTAGACTCTTATTTCACCATCTTTCCATTTCTCTCTTGCCTTAATTTTATCTAAATGTTGCTTCCATATGTTTACCCAAGGTTTAGCTAATCTAGGAATGGTTTTCACATGATTACTCTTCTAAGAAACTTGTGTGAACACAAGGATATATGGAAATTGCACATTAATTTATGATAATTTATAGACAATGAGATGTAATGGATAGACAATGACTGATGCTGGAAACTTTTGCAATACCTTTTATTTTATTTATAAAAACCCATTAATTCCTATGCTAAACAACTTTACAAAACTGCAAAGTACTGAATAAGGATTGTATGTGCTTTTGGCTTTTAATTAGTCAAATATTTTTAAATATTTAAGAAATTTACCCTTTAATGAAAGGTTTAAATATATGACAAGTATAAAACCTGCATCATGCTAAAAACTTCTTTGCAAAAGGATCACATATACATCAGATTTAAATAAAAGTCTCTGACAGTTAAGATGAATAGAAAACATGGTGGAAATAAAAAGAGTGAAATGTCACAGCTTTAATCAACCATAATCTTAAGTGTGAACAGCTAATCACTAAAATTAATATGAGAAGCCTAGCAAGGAAAGTACATATTTCAAATGGGAAAATGCAATGAAAGTTGCCAAGAATGAAAGTTAAACACATGTAATGAATGCTCTGAGTTTTCCACATTTGAACTATGAAACACATGAATAATCAAAATTCAATTCATGATTATAATAAGAGCTTCTAGACTGGCTCAGTAATGCTAGGTTCAGACAAAATGCAATTGACCCTTGAGCAACATGGGTTTGAACTGTACACGTTTAAACTGTATTTTTTTTTTAAATAAATACATACCACAGGAATACCCAATCCATGAATGGCTGAATCCACAAATGAAGTACTACAGATATGAAAGGCTGGCTTTAAAGTTATATGTGGACTTTGGCTACATACAGGGTCAGTACCACTAACACTTGAGTTGTTCAAAGGTCAAGGTGTTCCATTGAGTCTGTGGTTATCTCATCTATGAAATAAAAATGACCATGAGTGTGATTCTGTTAAAGGTGAAGTAAACAGAAACGTCCAAATATCTCAAAATGAAAATTAGGCAAGAGAAAGTAGTTACCATATACTGTTTACATTTATGTATAATTGTGCTTTTGATAAAATTTATATACTTTACAGATATCTCAATATCTTTATTTTGATTCAAAACTAATTTTTTTAAGATGAGAATTGGAAGTAAAACTCAGATGCAGGTCAAAGCACTCAACAGAGTATCAATTATGAGTTTCAAAGCAAATTAATCAGGTTTCTTGTTTTAACTCAGCATTTGCTCTCCCTCTTTTAAAACTTCTAATGACTCCTCATTGCCAATATGTTTAGTCCCAAAGGTAGATAACAGAAGGTAAAATTTATATTTATATTTATATTCAGTTCCCTTATGTAGTGTCTGTCTATATGACTGCCAAGGAAGGTACATGTGTTTATTCAATCATCAAAACTACTCTGGCATGTCCTATGGGCAGGTTGCTGTCCAAGACATTGAGAAGATACAGATGAGTAAGAAAATTCTCCATTCTTAATGAGATCAAAATATTCCTATAGAGATAGATAGTTCATTTAAGTGAACATTAGTACTTAGCAGAGGAAATCTCAAGCAAGTATTGAAATAGGAGAAATAAGCATTTAAATTAGACTAGAACACAATGAATAAGTTTTAGAGATCTACTGTACAATATGGTGCCTATAGTTAAAAACATGGTATCATTCACTTAAAAAATGTCAAAAGATAGATCCATGTTAAATGTTTCTAACACACATACACATGCACACTGAGGAAATTTTTGAAGATAATGAATATGTTTATTTTCATCATGGTGAAGGTATCATGTGCATATGTGTATGTGCAAACCCACTAATGGTAGATGTTAAGTATACACAGTTTTTTTTTTCCTTGTATATCAGTTACACCTTAATAAAACTGTAAAAACATAAATTAGGCTAGAACATATGTTCAGGGAAAACATTAAGTATGAAGAAATAACTTGAGCTAGTAGTTAAAAATAAACTGGGGACTTCCTTCCTTTGTGGCTCAGATGGTAAAGCATCTGCCTACAATGCAGGAGATCAGGATTCAATCCCTGGGTCGGGGAAGATCCTCCGGAGAAGCAAATGGCAACCCACTCCAGTACTGTTGCGTGGAAAATCCCATGGATGGAGGAGCCTGGTGGGCTACAGTCCATGAAGTCGCAAAGAGTCGGACATGATTGAGCGACTTGACTTCCGTAGAGCTGTAGTCCATGAAGTCTCAGCGAGTCAGACACAGCTTAATGGCTGAACAATGAATGCATGAGTTTAAGTTAAAAAAAAAATCTAGACAAGTAGCAGAGCATGAAAGCATGACATTGTCCAGATGTGTGGAAGAGCATGTGTGTTTTACTGTTCCTGAAATATGCAATATCCCTTCATGCCTCTGTGCATTGCAAATGTTAGTCACATTGACTCTACATATATCCCTTTATCTCTTCTGGTATTGGCCCCTGTTAATTTATCAGTATAAATTATGTCATGAGGCCTGTTTAAGCACTCAAGCTGAGGTATTTATGTCATCCTTTGACTTGGTGGTCAAAACAACAGCACATATTCTTTTTAGTGGACTCTGTAGTATTGCAACAAGATTCTCTCTTGAAGGCCAGAGTTCCTGATCACCAACTTAATAGAAGAGGAAATAGAAGTGAATTATTAATTACAAAGATTGGCTCAGTATATGAGTGTGAGATAAATATTGACTCTTCTAGTATATTCCCACTAATGAATAGTCATGAAAAAGAGCAGAGAGAGGGGCATGGGGAAACAGTTGGAAGATCTCCGGGTGGTGTAATTGTCATCCAATATGTGTGAAAATATAGTGGACTGAGACAAGAATGTACTTGGACTCATTCAGTTCAGTCAGTTCAGTCCCTCAGTTGTGTCTGACTCTTTGCGACCCCATGAATTGCAGCACGCTGGGCCTCCCTGTCTATCACCAACTCCCAGACTTCACTCAAACTCAAGTCCATTGAGTCGGTGATGCCATCCAGCCATCTCATCCTCTGTCATCCCCTTCTCCTCCCGCAGCCACCTCATGTGAAGAGTTGACTTGGACTCATAGGTAGTAGCAAATGGATAACCTCTTTGGTTATGGGCCTAGAAAGAAAATGTTTGGAAGATCATGAATGGGGAGATCTTACCTCAGGGCTTCCCTGGTAGCT
Organism: Neotragus moschatus; assembly: GCA_006410615.1. Taxonomy (NCBI): domain Eukaryota; kingdom Metazoa; phylum Chordata; class Mammalia; order Artiodactyla; family Bovidae; genus Neotragus; species Neotragus moschatus. The sequence continues at coordinate 4,260,945 of SJYA01002742.1, read as the reverse complement.
CAGCTGGTAAGGAATCTTCCTGCAATGCAGGAGGCTCCGGTTCAATTCCTGGTAGGGAAGATACCACAGAGAAGGAAGAATAGGCTACTCACACCAGTATTATTGGGCTTCCCTCGTGGCTCAGCTGGTAAAGAAGCTGCCTGCAATGTGAGAGACCTGACCTGGGTTCGATTGCTCTGTTGGGAAGATTACCTGGAGAAGGGAGCAGCTACCCACTCCAGTATCACAGCTGGAAGAATTCCATGGACTGTGTAGTCCATGGGGTCACAAAGAGTCAGACATGACTGAGCAATTTTCACTTTTCAGAAAGCAAGTATGGAGATGGACATATAAGATTGAGCACAGAATATATTATTTTTATAATATAGGTTAACACCCACCAGAGAACATCCACCACCAGAAAGACAGTAAAAACCAAGATCACAACATTATTGGCCAACTGAACTCAGTTAGCCTCTTACATCTCTCTTCCAAAGAGAGATGCACCTTTGTGCACAAACATGCTAGCTGAGATGCTGGGATAGAGTCTTTGTGGGCCTGGACTCCTATTCACTAGGACTGATTTAGGTATGGAACTGCTGAGTGATCAACGTGATGGGAACAGAAATCAGTGTTGATGACATCTTCAGAGAAAGGGTATTCTGTCTACAGACTGCCTTTGGCCTTGAATTTGCAACATCAGCTCTTCTCTAGGTCCCCAGCCTGAAGGTATTAATGTCAGGCTTTTCAGCTTTCTTAATTGTGTGAACCAGTTTCTTAAAATCTCTCGATATAGATGTAGATAAATAGATAGATTCTGTTTCGCTAGATAAACCTGCCTAATACAACTCTGTAAAAGAGATGAACTCTAGGAAGCACTCTAGAAAAACCAAATTCAGACTTCTATATTTGTAACCTATGACTCTATACTTTAATAAAACATGTAATTTATCCAAATTAAATTTAGATTACTTTAGTTTAAGCAAATATCAATGCGAGTTGTTTTGGTTTTATAGTATTGTTTATTTTTAAAAGCAGAGTAACATTTTTTTTTAAATATCAAAACTCCTATATATTCATGGTGCACTGTCTGTGGCCATCAGAAATCAATCTATTTTTCAGATAATCTGCTTAAGGATTAGAGAGATTAGTCAATACTTCTTATTAATCAACTCTTCAGCTTTAATTTCATTTAAAACCAGCTTCATTGGAAAAAAGATGGTTATTTTTTATCTCTTTAAAAAAAATAAGCAGGAAAAGCATTTGTGAAAATTAAGCTGGATTTTGATCTGTGTTCACAGTTGTTAGTACTTACAATTTGCACTTATAAAATTGAAATTGCTATTTGGCACACAATATTAATACAAATTTGATTTGATTTTTAAGGGTTGATCATATTTCAATGCTCTATATTTCTTTCAGTTTGTGACATATTACTTGAATAAATTATTTCCAAAGGAAGGAAGATAACGTCACTTTGTAACAGTTTTGGTATTTTCATACCATAATAATTTAAGTTTATTATTTCTTTTCCAAAGAACAGAGAAGTGATTTTCCTTAAAGGGATGATGAATCACTATCATTGACACATCAACTGATGGATATAATTGACAGTCAGTGGTAAATGACTTGGTCCTTGATTCTAATTCAGTGTTTGGAAATAGGAGCAAGACTTATTTTGAGTACTTCTTTGATAAATTGAGATATATAACTACACAGTAACTAAATCAGGGCTTTCCAGGTGGCTCAGTTGGTAAATTGTCTGCTTGCAATGCAGGAGGCCCAGGTTCCATCCCTGGATCAGGAAGATCTCCTGGAGAAGGAAATGATAACCCACTCCAGTACTCTTGCCTGGAAAATTCCATGGATGGAGGAGCCTGGTGGCTACAGTCCATGGTGTCACAAAGAGTCGACCATGACTGAGTGACTTCACTTTCACTTTTAACTAAATCAAACCATAACACAGATGTCTAACTTATTTCCAACACACTGATCGAATGGTAAGCAAGAACATCTGTATCAGAGTCAAGCAGCAGCATCATTCTTTGGTCTTGAGAAGATGCTTGTCCCTTTATTCAGTCACTCATGGGTTTCTGCAGTGGAACAAGACCTTGAAAGAGCTATAGGCAGCATATAATTGATTTCCCTCAAAGCAGATATTCTTTCACAACAGAAATATCGATGTTGCCTCTGATGATTTCATTCAATAAGACAAAAAATAGCTGATTGGGTAATAGCCTGATTATTGAAAATTTGGGTGGCTGACCTAACACTGTAGTTAGTAAAGTTCAGTTCAGTTTAGTTCAGTTTCTCAGTCATGTCCCACTTTTTGCAACCCCATGGATTGCAGCACGCCAGGCTTCCCTGCCCATCACCAACTCCTGGAACCTACTCAAACTCACGTTCATTGTGTCGGTGATGCCATCCAACCATCTCATCCTCTGTCATCCCCTTCTCCTCCCACCTTCAGTCTTTCTCAGCATCAGGGTCTTTTCAAATGAGTCAATTCTTCACACCAGATGGCCAACGGATTGGAATTTCAACTTTAGCATCAGTCCTTCCAATGAATATTCAGGACTGACTTCCTTTAGGATTGACAGGTTGGATCTCCTTGCAGTCCAAGGAACTCTCAAGAGTCTTCTCCAACAAGCATCAACAAGTTCAAAAGCATCAATTCTTTGGTGCTCAGCTTTCTTCACAGTCCAACTCTCACATTCACACATGACTACTGGAAAAACTATAGCTTTGACTAGACAGACCTTTGTTGGTAAAGTAATGTCTCTGCTTTTTAATATGCTGTCTAGGTTGGTCATAGCTTTTCTTCCAAGGAGCAAGCGTCTTTTACTTTCATGGCTGCAGTAAGCATCTACAGTGATTTTGGAGCCCCCAAAATAAAGTCTGTCACTATTTGCCTTGTTTCCCCATCTATTTGCCATGAAGTGATGGGACTGGATGCCATGATCTTCGTTTTCTGAATGTTGAGCTTTAAGCCAACTTTTTCACTGTTCTCTTTCACTTTCATCAAGAGGCTTTTTAGTTCCTCTTCACTTTCTGCCATAAGGATGGTGTCATCTGCATATCTGAGGTTATTGATATTTCTCCCAGCAATCTTGACTCCAGCTTGTGCTTCATCCAGCCTGGCATTAATTAAAATATTTAAAGTTAGTAAAGTATTGACTCTAATTTATGGGTTCTTGGAAAACTGCAGTTAAATGAAAACAACACATAAGCCATAATGAAAAAATATATATATTGTATTCTCTCCTACATGTGGAAGAGTATGGGAAAAGTGTGCAAGGTGGTTGAGATTAGGGACTCTTTAGAGCTAGGAAGGCAGCGCTGTGGATCTTCACAGTCTGAGTCTCCCCAGTTCCATAGAAGACACAGAGCAATAAGTCAGGTAAAGCATGTATAAATACTTTTGAATCAGAAACTTGATATCACGGAGACAAAATCTGTCCTCCTTTCCTATGAACTATAATCATGGGAGCTAGAGGAAGGTGGAATGTGGATAAATAGTAGGATTGTTTTTCCAGACAGTCTAATTATGCTTATTTAATTGTATTTTCTTTTTTTAATATTTAATTTATTTATTTGGCTTGTTCAGGTCTTAGTTGTGGCATACAGGATCTAGTTCCCTGACCAGGGATTGGACCTGGGCCCCCTGCATTGGGAGCACAGAGTCTTATTTACTAGACTACCAGGGAAGCCCCATTTAATGATGTTTTCAATCAACTGTTCCAGGAAGCTGACATGAACCTATTATATAAGTGAAGGTGAAGGATACAAAATTGTCTCTAAACCCAATGTATCTGATTAGATTAGATATGGAAATTTAAAAAAAAAAAAGAACAATGAAGAAAATGCTTTACCAGTTCCAAGATATTGTGCTCAGTGATTTTATTTATCTCATCTTATTTTCAGAAAAAAATTACAGAGGTTATATATTGTCTTTATTATAAATACGAAAATGGTAGGTCTTGGAGAGCGGAGGCATTTTGCCTGTAACTATAATGCATACCCAGACTTCCCAGGTGGACTGGTGATAAGGAGTCCACTTGCAATGCAGGAGACTCAAGTTTGATCCCTGGGCCAGTAAGATTTCCTGGAGATGGAAATGGTAACCTGCTCCAGTATTCTTGTCTGCGAAATCCCATGGACAGATGAGCCTGGCAGCCTACAGTCTATAGGGTTGCAAAGAATCAGACACAACTTAGCAATTAAACAAACAAAAAACAATGCATATCCAGATTTCAAATCCATGTCACTTTATGCAACACTCACGCTGTTTCCACTAAAAAATTTTATCTTTATCTGTATATGATAACTTAAATGATTATATAAGTGGAAAAATTATGTTTTTCTAACAAGTCTATGAACACTGTTAGATGCTATCAGTGATGGAATTGTCGGACAAGAAAGCCCTGCTTTGAATAAGAACAGAAGTGTGGATGTCTCGTTTAGTGTCAGTCTGTAGGACTTGTGTACTAATATCATTTTAATGTGTCATAATATGAAATCTTCATATTCCTAATATTTCTAATTCTTCTTCCCTTAAGAGCACATCAGAAAATTGAACTTGCCTGACCCTTTGAAGCTATGAATAGTTAAGTATCTAATTATGCCAATAGAATATATGAAAAGAAGAGGCCTGCTGCTTCCCGGAGAAGACATTTGCCAGTACTTGATTGTTCAGCTGTCTCCTTCCATGCTAGAAAGAATCTGAAGCCATTTGTGTGCAATAGCATATGAAAAGGTGGCATAATATTATAAAACTGCATACAGTGAATGTGTAGACCCAAACTCACCTTTAACACGTGTTGGGCATATAACATGAATATGAAAAATACAATTAGTTGTGCTAAACCTTGAAGATTTTTGATATTTTGTTACTGCAACATAGTTTACCTCTCCTGACCGAGGAAGATGTAGAATAATATTTCTGATGTATTATTCTCTCCTTGCAAAGCAGAGTAACATGTAAAATAGCTTATATAGGAATATAACATCAGGAGTGAAAAGTTGCTTCCACACTCATTGTTGCATTTCATCCTCCTACAACCTATATTTTTTTATCATCCTGTTTTGAAAAAGAAAGTGTTCAGGTTCAAGGTAAAGATATTTGTTCTGCGTCATACAGAAATTGTGTAGAATCTGGATGTGAATGCAGATACTCTAGCTTTTAGAACAAGATTTCTTTCTCTTATTTGTGGCCAGTCCTAGTTCTTAGTGCCAAATCCGATGAGTGTGCTTCAGCCCTACATGGACTCTTTCAGTAGACTTTTCCCACTGCATTCGGTGTTACTGATATTACCCTCCTAAAAGCTCTCTCTTCCTTTGACTCCTGTGACACCACTTTTCTTTATTCACTCTTTTCTGTGTCTTTGCTTCCTTCATGGACTTCCCTTCCTCTGTGTGTTTCTTAAATACTCATATTTTTATGCGTTCTCTGCTAATTTCATTCCTTTCTTTAACATCTCCAACTGGGTGATCTCATCCACTCTCATGGCTGTAATTCTCATTTTTATGCTAATGATTCCATCTATAGGCAAGTGCGAACTCATTCTGAAATTCAGAGCTCTGTGGCTAGTGCCCTAGATATATCTCCTTTCGGGTATTCCCAAGACAGCTCAACCTATCACATCCAAAATAAATGAATCTTTCTTCCTAATGTGCCCGTTACATGGCTCCCTGTATTCCAAATAAATGTCATCATTCACCTAGTCTCTAAATTCAGAAACTTGGACATCACCCCAAACTCTTCCATCTTTGTCATCACGACGCCACCTGTCAAACTCTAAACTATGTTCCTTAAAATTTCTAGGTAATATGGTTATTTTTGAGCACATTTTCCACCTTCTGCCCAAATCCTAGATTAGTTGTTTTATTTTCTTTTTTCCCTTTTAATTTTTTATTTGGTTCTCCTTTAAACCTGTGTATAAACAATAAGTGGGCATTCTCCTTTCTATCTTCATCCTTCTTCCCCAATAAACCACATTTTTCTCAGTACGCTGTTTCAATAACATATTCCTAATTTAGTCTGCTAAAATATGTTACATATGATAAACTTTGCTGCTACTGCTGCTAAGTCACTTCAATCATGTCTGACTCCATGCAACCCCATAGACGGCAGCCCACTAGGGCCCCCCGTCCCTGGGATTCTCCAGGCAAGAACACCGGAGTGGGTTGCCGTTTCCTTCTCCAATGCATGAAAGAGAAAAGTGAAAGTGAAGTTGCTCAGTCATGTCTGACTCTTCTTGACCCCATGGACTGCAGCCCGCCAGGCTCCTCCATCCATGGGACTTTCCAGGCAAGAGTACTGGAGTGGGTTGCCATGTTTAAATACAGATTTGCTAAATATAATAGGTATATAAATACCCATTTTACTAATGAGTTTGAACTCCTGTAAGATATTGGGGAGCTTAAAAAACAGAAATTTATTTTCTAACACTTCTGGAGGCTAGACTTTGAAGGTTGAAATTCTGGTCTATTTGGTTTCTGGTAGGAGCTGTCTTCCTGGCTTGCAGACAGATCCAAAAGAAAAATAGAAAGTGACCTCTGATATGTCTTCTTATAAGGACACTACTCCTACTGAATCAGGGTACCACCCTTATGATCTTATGTAACCTTACTTCTTCAAGGTCCTGTCTCCAAATACAGTTACACTGGGGGTTAGAGTTTTCAACACATGAATTTGGGGTAGACTTAATACATTCCACAGCACCTATGTTTTCACTATTTCCATCCAGATATAAAACATTTCCTTAACCAAGAAGAAAATAATTTTATGACTCATTACATCCAAAACACTCAAAAACACATGAACAACAACAAAAAAAACATAAAACAAACCTAGTAAGCCACTGATCATCTTTCTGTCCCTGTAAATTACCATCTTCTCTAGAGTTCCTTTTAAGTGGATCTTATAGTGTTTTGCTTCTTTTGCTCTGTATAATGTTTCTGAAATGTGTCCATTTTGTCTGCGTTCCCTAGTTGTGTTCTGTTTTATTGATAAATAAGTAATATTTCATTGTATAAATATACCACAACTTGTTTATCCATTCACTTGTTGATCAATGGGGAGTTTCCAGTTTGGAACAATTGTTAAGGATAGTTGCTATGAACTTTTGAGTACAAATGTTTGAGTGAATGCATGTTCTCATTTCTTTGAGGTAAATACCTAAGTGTAGAATTATATGTTCAATTATGATCTAATCATATTGAACTTGTGTAGGTTTCTCTTTATACTTTGATAGAAAACAATACAAGGTATTTTGTATGTGTGGCTAAATTATGAAGGAGTGAACTCCACTCTTTTCCCTTATAAATTTTATCCTTCAGTTTAGTCTTTCTTCATGAGGAGAATACATCTTACTTTCGTGTGTCGTCTTTGCTGCCTTGTTAGATCCTAAGTGGTGTAGGGTTGAGAAAAAGGTCACAAGGAAATTTTTTCATTCTGATGGGCCTGGAACTCTTAAGTCCTCAGACAGTACCCTTTCCTTTCACAGTCTGATCTCTGCCATCTTTTTCTGTTCTCAACGACATAGCAGATACTCTCTGATAAGCTCAGGTGGCCCCAACATGCATAGTTCAACCCAACCTTCAGCGCAAATTTAAGGGAGATCCCACATGAATTCTGGAACACGTCTTTGAAGTTCCACCTTTCAGACTCAGCAGGCTTTATCTCTGATTTCCACTTCCTTATCTCAGTGGACAGCCGAACCCTGCCCGGGCTTTAAACTTATGGTGTAAGAAATTTTCCTAGACAGATATCTGGGCAATGGGACTCACCTTCTGAGCCCTTCTCCCATCAGAAATGGCACAGCTATTACTGCCTGTTCTCTGAGTCTGAAAAGTGTCACCTGGTATATCTTGTCCACTTTTATAGTTCTCATTGGTGGGTGTGCTAGCCTTGGATCTGGTTCTACCTGTAACACATATTTTCCAATATAATTTTAGCTACCTTTACACTTGCTGAAAATCCTTTAAAATGTATATATCACAATCAGATCAGCATGTTTTTCAAGGTCCTTCCTGCCTGGCTACTTGAGTTTACTCTTTAGTCTCTCCTAATCTTCTCATTTCTGAAATTCTAGATTTCTTACAAACAGCATGCTGCTGTTAACCCTCACACATGTCTCCATTCATGCTTTGTTGTTTGATACCAAACTTACATGTGTAAAAAGAGCTGGGGTCCCTCAAATGCTTAAACTGCCATTTAGATGTATTTACCCCATATATTGACAATAGGCTACTGGGGCTATATTCAACTAAGTAAACAAGAGTTCTGTGAATCCCTTCAAAGGGGAGAAAATAATCTTTCAAATTTTTTCAGTCTTAAGTGACCAAATGTCAGAAGTATCTGTCAGATAAGCAATGCCAATGTCCCCTTTGTTGAAAAGGAGGAGCATTACTATTCTTTTGAAGCAATAAATCAAGTATGAAAAGAGATTATTTCTTTTAAATTTTCTTTAAAACTTCCCTGATGGCTCAGTGGTAAAGAATTTGCCTGTCAGTGCAGGAGACATGGGTTTGATCCCTGATCCAGCAAGATCCCACGTGCCGTGGAGCGACTAAGCTCATGTACCATGACTATTGAACTTGTGTCATTTATACTTTAACGATACCTAGTTGGACACAGTGGGGATTACTGTGCTATTTGCTACATAAGGAAGCTGAGCCTCTGTGAGCACAGTGGATCCTGTCAGTGCCCCGCCCTTCTGTTTTCAGCACTCTTGCCTTCTCTATGCGTTGCTGCTTTTCTACTTCCAGAACTTGTGATACTTTGATTGATGCTGTTCTCTGGCAATTGGAGCGGGCTTGCCCCCTCAGGCTGGACCAGAAATGATAGAGATTAATGTCCCTGGTGCAGTCTTTGCTCAGTGATGACAGGAGTTGGCGGATAAATGTACCACCTTCCTCACTCTTCTTCAGAGACACTTGACATTCTGATACATATTCTTTGCACTGTCTCAGAGATTTCAAGTGGGACTGAAGCTTTATACATGAAGAACCCACAGAGTTCATTAACGTTCTTTATGTTGACTTCCTTCTCTGTTCCGTATACTTATCTTCCCTGCTATGCCTTCTAGGGTGGCTTCTTATGTTAAATATTTGCACACAAATCATTGTCACAAGGTCAGCTTCTGGGCAAAAAACTTTATGAAGATCACTGACTATTTTAAATTCAAACAGCTAAACACTGATAAAGGTGATAAAGGTAATAAAAGTGTTAGCCCCTTGATCATATCTGATTCTTTGTAACCACATGGATTATAGCCCACAAGGTTCATCTGTCCATGGAATTCTCCAGGCAAGAATACTGGAGTGAGTTGCCATTCCCTTTTTCAGGGGATCTTTCTGACTCAGGGATTAAATCTATGTCTCTTGTGGCTCCTGCATTGGCAGGCAGATTCTTTACCACTGAGACACCTGGGAAGCTCAAGAGGTAATATGAGGCTACATATATACCAAACCCAAATACATTGTCATTTTTAACCTCAAGAATTGCACTGAGATAAAGGTTTTCCTATGAATATTCCTCTTAAGCCATCCTGTTAACAAATGGCTCTTTACTCTACAATTAAAATAAGGGAATTTACCCTATGTCTCTTGAGTTTCAGTGAGTTATTTCTCACTAACATGCCAGTTAAATAATAATTTTTGAAAGACAGTCTAACTTAACGGAAAGCGAAGGTCTTTGGAATAAGAAAGGCTTGTTTTCAAATCTCTTTTCTACCTCCTATGTGTCTGAATATTAATGTACTATTGTAAGTTTCAGGAGCCTCTTCTGTAAAATGATGTGCATAATGGAATCTAAGTCATAGGGTCTTTGTGTGTACTAAATAAAAGAATACATAAACCACTTAACATAGCTTTGTTGACCCTACACATATCTGGCACTTTCTGATATGATGGTGATTTCTTCCTTGAGAGTAAAACTTTTTCATTTGACTTCATATCAGCAGCAGATTAATACTTGGAATAAAATCAGGAACTGGGATTTTTTTATCTCTTGGATTAAATGGACAAACTTAAGACTCCTTATATGAAAGAAGCTAGACTGGCTATTTTAGTGCACAGGTAAAAGTTCTAGCAGAGCAGTAATCCTCTCACAGGCTTTGGGAAATCTGCCTGTAGAACCATCATTTTACAGGCCCAAAGACACTTAAAGAGCAAAGAGCCGTATCTCTTGCTACCAGTTGCTTTATTACCGATATTCTCCCTGGCCCCAGGTAACAATATATGAAAGTTGAGCTTATCTGGAAAGTACTAAATTACTTCGCTTATTTTGTTAGGGAAAAAAAAAAAGAATAATAATGTGGTTCATTTCAGGGAAGATTGTTTATTCCTAACAATCCATAATGTGCTTCTATAAATAGTCAAGCTGTCTAACCTTTGGCAATGCCAATGCAATAGCTATGAGCTATTAGGTTTCTTCAAAGAGTCAGATCGTTTATAGATTTCTATATGAATTTTTACAGTGATGCAATGTAGGTAGAAAGAGACTCCAGTTGGTTAATTTACCGTTGAAGGTCAAAGCAAGTGCTTGATGCCAGAGTTTGTTTAAATCCTGCTTGGTATGATTTCAGCTTCTACATTTTTTCCAAATAATATTTTATTGCTTTATATTAACCTTCATATATATATATAAATATACATTATGTTGGAAAAATTTATACACCTGTGATGCTTGGTCCCTGGAAGAAAAGCTATGAAAAACCTAGAAAGCATATTAAAAAGCAGAGGCATTACTTTTCTGACAAAGTTCCATCTAGTTAAGGCTATGGTTTTTCCAGTAGTCATGTATGGGTGTGAGAGTTAGACCATATGGAAGGCTGAGCACTGAAGAACTGATGCTTTTGAACTGTGGTGTTGGAGAAGACTTTTGAGAGTCCCTCGTACTGCAAGGAGATGAAACCAGTCAGTTCAGTTCAGCTCAGTCGCTCAGTCATGTTGGACTCTTTGCGACCCCATGAATCGCAGCAAACCAGGCCTCCCTGTCCATCACCGGCTCCTGAAGTTTACCCAAACTCATGTCCATTGAGTCAGTGATGCCATCCAGCCATCTCATCCTCTGGTGTCCCCTTCTCCTCCTGCCCCCAATCCTTCGAAGAATCAGGGTCTTTTCCAATGAGTCAACTCTTCACAGCTTCAGCATCAGTCGTTCCAATGAACACCCAGGACTGATCTCCTTTAGGATGGACTGGTTGGATCTCCTTGCAGTTCAAGGGATTCTCAAGAGTCTTCTCCAACACCACAGTTCAAAAGCATCAATTCTTCTTCTCCCAGCTTTCTTCAGAGTCCAACTCTCACATCCATACATGACCACTGGAAAAACCATAGCCTTGACTAGATGGACCTTTGTTGGCAAAGTGATGTCTCTGCTTTTCAATATGCTATCTAGGTTGGTCATAACTTTCCATCCAAGGAGAAGCATCTTTTAATTTCATGGCTGCAATCACCATCTGTAGTGACTTTGGATCCCAAAAAAATAGTCTGACACTGTTTCCACTGTTTCCCCATCTATTTGCCATGAAGTGATGGGACTAGATGCCCTAAAGGAAATCAGTCCTGAATATTCATTGGAAGGACTGATGCTGAAGCTGAAGCTCCAATAATTTGGCCACCTGAAATGAAGAGTTGACTCATTAGAAAAGACCCTGATGCTGGTAAAGGTTGGGGGCAGGAGGAGAAGAGTCCAAAAGAGGATGAGATAGTTGGATGACATCACCAACTCAATGGACATGAGTTGAGTAAGCTCCGGGAGATGGTGAAGGACAGGGAAGCCTGGAATGCTGCAGTCTATTAGGTCACAAGGAGTCAGACACAACTGAACAACTGAGCAACAACAAATCATATAACATATATGTATAATATATAATAAGATATAGTGTATATCTCTGCTTAACCTTAAACAGCCTCAAATATTTTGAGAGATGCATTGATTAATTCATTTATTTAATTGGATTCTGTTTTGTGATTACCTAATCTGTGTCCCACATTTTGAAAACCACTAAGAATGTGACAGTAACTTAGTTTCCACTCCAAGGATACATTCTTTAGTCGAGAAACAGACTTGAGAGAAAATAATTTTATAGCAGTAATATTTACTATGACATGTATTTCAAAATGTAAAGATATTGTAAAGATATGGAAAAATGAAGCTGACTTGAGGCTTCTGAGAAGTTCTCAAAGAAGCATTAATTTTGAGTCTGAAAATACTGAATATGTTTGTTACTATTCTATTACCTGCCTGGTACTATTCTAATGGCTTTATGTGCATCAAAGTTTAATTCCTTATAATAATGATATATGCTAAATGCTCGATGAAAAATTTGGCACATTAAGATTTAACAAATAGAGGTCAAGAGACACAATAGACAGTGTCAGTGTGACCAGTCACTAGATAACAGAAACAGAATTTGGGTCCAGTCAGTCTAACTCATGAGTCAGTGGTTTAGTCACTAAGCCATGTCTGATCCTTTGGCAACCCCGTAGACTATAGCTCAACAAGCTCCTCTGTCCATGGGATTTCCTAAGCAAGAGTATTGGAGTGGGTTGCCATTTCCTTATCCAGGTTATTTTCCCAACCCAGGGATCGAACCCATATCTCATGCATTGGAAGCAGATTCATTACCCGCTGAGCCATCCAGGAAGCCTAGAAAATGAAATAGCCAAGGGAACTGATTCACTCCCAGAACCTGCAAAAAGGAATGCAACCCTTAGCTGACTGAGCCCCACATCTGAATGTTGACCTAAAGACCTCTGAGATTTAAAAATATATATATGTTGTTTTGAACTACTAAGTTTTTAGTAATTTGTTGCACAGCAATAGAAGCTGTGAGTGAGAAGAGGGTCAGAGAAGGGCACACAACACATTCACACACCCCAGTCTTACAGTTTGACTTGAGATCCCATAATCTCTCTATCACACTAACCTGTGTTGGAGGAATATATTTTCTCTAGAAGCCTCTCTCTTGTGGATCAAGGACAGATTTTATAGCAGGAGGAGACATAATTTCTGGGGCTGACATGAAAATATTTTCACAGAGTAAAGATTTAATATTATGACAACAGATTTTATGGAAGGTGAGTATAAGAAACATCATTTTAAAGAGCATGTCTGTGTCTTCTCTAAACTTACAGTAGAATTTGTTATGTTTAGTGATGCCAGTTAAATTCAAAAAGACTGATAAACACAATCATGCTGTCTACTAATAGGAGATATTGTGCCAGTGGAATGAATTTTAATATTACTACACAACAGCAACTTTAACTGCAGTATGTTTTATATTACCCTTGTTTGTCCAAAAAATAAAGAATAGCATTCACAATTTCTGAAACAGGAGAGTTTAGCAACAAAGGTTAAACAAATTCTGATAAGTAAATCTAATCATATATGCTTGGAAAAGTATATATCAAAAAAGTGTATCACTTTTTTGTATTAGTATGTTGTTCTATATTAAATTTCCCTGTTTAGTGTTTTATACATATTGTCTGCCATATCACCATTTTTTTTAAATAGCAAGGTTTCAAATAATTTAGTCCATATATTATATTATTATGTGATGCAATATTAGTGCTTTAATGTATGTAAGAATACATATATTATTTAAAATATATACTGTGGGATGCTCTAGTATACGTGCACAATTTTGAGTACTTACCTTCACTCACTTCCATCATCACACACATTCCTCTTAGTCTATGTAACAGGGTGTATACTGAGTGTTAAACACAGTTTTTATTTCTAATGGCAACTCTGGAGATTGAGTAGTCATTTTCTAAAATGGTTTTTTTTGGAAAGGCTTCAGATGGCTCATCTGACGGCCATGGGAAGTACAAGCATAATGAGAGTTACCATGGTCACAGTAAGGGGACATTGCTGCATGTTTAATTCTCCTTTGCCAACTCTAAGTATATGCAACATATATTTATACACTATTTCCTGTGTGTCTGAGTGGGTGTGTAAATGCAGTTAGTTTATTTCAGGAACTGATCCTACAGACTAGTGAGGAATTAGGAGCAGAAAATGAGGAAGAAGAAAAACCCAGTCTAGGAGTACATGACCAAAGTGGCCATCGTGATAGGCACCTGGGCCTCTCCAGCTCTGTGAACATCTGAGAAGCCATCTCTGGACCTCTGTGGTGGTCTAGCAGTTAAGAATCTGGCTTGCAGTGAAGAGGAAGAGGGTTTGGTCCCTTGTTGGGGAACTAAGATCCCACACGCCACCGTCAACTAAACCCATGTATCACGACTCCTGAGCCCACATGCTCTAGAACCCACACCCTGCAACTACTGAGCCCGCAAGCCACACCTGGAGAGACCATTGTGAGTGCCGCAGCTAGGGCCTGATGCAGCCAAATAAATAAACACAAATTAGGAGCCATGTAGAATGCCTCAGAGCTGTCCATCCAGGGGACAGAAAAGGGAACATTTATCCATCTAGTTCTTCTACCACATTTATCAAGGATTGACTCTGGTTTCTCTTGCCCTTGCTTTTCCAAATTTGTGCATTTACGGGATTAGGTTCCTTCAGACACCGGACAGCAAGAGAAAGGAATGTAGGCTAGCTGACCAATCCCTTTCAACATATATTTTCAGAAGCTTGTTTTTTATGACTGGAATGAAAAGCGGGGCATGAGATAGTTGAAACATATACATTGATAGATAGTAGGTAGGTTAGGTAGATAGATGGATAGACAGGAGACAAAACTTTCATATGCAAATATTTATTTCTCACCCAGTCTTTCTCCAAAAGAACCCATCAGTATTTTAAATGTGTGTACATCCCTTCATGTGCATGCACAAAAGTGCAAATAATTTCTGTGAATGGTTTCCCATGATTTAAGCCAGGGATGAGTAAACCTTTTAGACAATGCATTTATTTTAAATGTGTAGGGCACATCAGCATGATCCAAGGATATTTTAGTACAATCAAGTAAAGAAGCTACACAGGGAGAAGAACACCAACCGAAGGGCTGTGTTTAGGGTTAGAATTCTCAGTTCCATGGCAGAATACTGGAATAGNGTGAATGGTTTCCCATGATTTAAGCCAGGGATGAGTAAACCTTTTAGACAATGCATTTATTTTAAATGTGTAGGGCACATCAGCATGATCCAAGGATATTTTAGTACAATCAAGTAAAGAAGCTACACAGGGAGAAGAACACCAACCGAAGGGCTGTGTTTAGGGTTAGAATTCTCAGTTCCATGGCAGAATACTGGAATAGGGTGAACTGTAAATATTTTAGGCTTTGCAGACTGTGAAGACTCTGTTGCAACTACTCGTCCTGCCATTGCAGGACAAAAGCAGCCATGGCAAATTAAAAAAAAAAAACAGAGGGGTGTGGCTGTGTTCCAATAAAATTTTATTTACAAGGAAAGCAGGAAGTAACTTGCTGACTCATTGTTTTAATTATGGGAAAGTAATTTTTGTAATGTGAGATTAGAAAAAATGTATGTATACTTGAGGTATTTATAAAATTAGATAATAAGAAGCTTAGAAAATAGAGCTGGTAAACAGAAATTACTAGGCACTGTCTGATCATGGAGTGCTAAATCCTTCAAGTAGACACAGAATGAGGTGAGAGATCGCATTCAGAGAGCATAGGAAATAACATGAGGACTGAAAGCAGGAAACTTAGTCTTTAATCTTTTCTCTGTTACTTCATCCTAGTGATTCTTGGCAAAAATGATTAAATCTCATCATTTTAAAATGGGACCAGTATTAGAACTTTCAGATTGTGAAAGTTAAATGCAACCTTGGTGTATAATAGGTATTCAGTAAATAACCCGTTAATTCTCAACCAGATAGCTTGCCCAGGAGGTGTGGTCATTCCAGTCACTGAAGCCACTTGCAGTGCTCACTCAATCTGTGTGAACATTTTGCCTAAAATCAACTGTTTGAAAATCAGCAACAGTGCCTCCTGTCTGTGGTAGAACCAGAACAGAGGCCTCTCAGAGAAATGACTGGGCAGGAATTCAAGTACCCAGATGCCACTAGGTCATTTCTGAGTCTTCTCTGGAACTGGAAATTCTATGATCCTGAAACATATCACTGGTTGCTTTTAGAAAATGCAATTAACAATACTAAATTTTCTAATTTAATAATAGCCGAGTTGGTGAAGCAAAATTTTCATAAGGTATTTCAAAGCAGAAATCTTAGCATGCAGTTCATTTTGGCAAGTAAGAGTATGCCATCTCCTCTCCTAAAAGATTATTGTCTGATGGATGTGCTTTCCTAAGAGGTAGGTAACTATGTGAGTCACTCGAAATGAACTCACATCTTGGAAGAAAGCCTTTCCAGGAATATATCACTAGAGGATGGGGAAGCCTCATCAATTTTTTCAATAGTCAGCTTAGTGGGTTAAGCACAACTTCTTTTAGAATGAGCTTTAAACTTCTGTATCATGGAGTGAGAATGCACAATTGCAACATTCACTCACCAAGGATCAATAAGCTTTATTCTAAAAACTCTTCCATCTTCAGCAGGGAGATTCCTCTCCCTGCAGCTGCTGTCTTTCTTGGCTGCTGTTTCGGAGTGCCCACTGTTTCAAGGAATGGGGGAATCCCTCTGTCAGAATTGAGTGAAATGCAGCATGCAGTCAGCCATCTCACACCATTGCTTCTCTGGGAATGCATCTCCACAGTCATTAAAGGTTTACTCAAGTGCCTCTTAGGATGTTGCTTATGTGAGATGTGGCATAGACATGCAGACGTGGATGGGAGGAAGGGAGGAGGTGGTATCATCTTAATTTATCTAGGTCAGTAAAATATTTCAGTGGAAACTTCTGGGAAGTTTTCTGATAATTAGGTGATGTTTTTGTTGTTGCTGCCTGATAATTTTTCATCCACTAATTTAAATAGCAATTACTGCCACTTATTGTAACTCAGATCTTGGTCTGAGTACTAATGTGGTAAATAAAATACCATCTCTATTTGCAATTAACTTATATGCTAGTCAGGAGAAATACATGAAATACATGAATTAAAGATTATAAAATACACCATGAAGTGGTTATGTACTGGAGGTATTTCCTTACTGTGTACCTCACTCTCTCTGTGGCTATTTCTCAACAAATAGACACAGATAAGGAAGGTGGCAGTATTGATTACAATAGAGTTTGATAATGAAAGTTAAGAACTGATTGCCTACTTGTTCTAATGTATTCACTTGACTCTCCTGGATTTTCTCCTGGCCAGTTCTTTCAGCACCATAACTCAACTGTGATCCTTTCAACTCCATTGTATGGAATTTGAGTTTGAACGAATGTTTTCTTATTTTAACCTTGTCACTGTTTCACCAAATTTAAAAATATGAATATGTGGCCTTAATGACAAATTCTCTGGGGAAAATGCAGAACCTCCATGCTTCTTCCCCAGTGCATTCATTCTGGGAACTCCCTAAATTCATCCACCTCCACTCAAACCCACCAGAATGTTAGAGGGCTGTGCACAGTGCCCATGATATGAAGAGAATAGCATCTCACATACTTCCCTGGACACTCAGTCAAGACTTCCCAGAGGAGGCAATATTTGAGATGAGACAATAGATTAAAAATTTTATGTAGATAAACTTAAAAGAGCATGCCAGATGCATAGATTTTCATGTTCAATTGTTCAGAAAGGTACAAATATGCTTCAAATAACCATAAAATCATTGTCACTCTTCTTGTTTAGTCACTGAGTCATGCCCACTCTGTGACCCCATGGACTGCAGCCCACCAAACTCTTCTGTGCATGGGATTCTCCAGGCGAAAATACTAGAGTGGCTTGGCATTTCCTTCTCCAGGGGATCTTCCTATCTCAGGGATAGAACCTGCATCTCTTGCACTAGCAGGCAGATTCTTCACAGCTGGCCCACCAGGGAAGCCCCCTAAAATCATTGGAAATTGCCATATTATCAGATCAAAGATGGAATGGTTTGGTTTGGGAGGCATGGTTATAACATTACAAGATATGTAAAGGCTTAAGCAAACATCCAAATTGTAATACATATCATCATGAGCTACAGAAGAATTCTAACAAAACAAGGAATTAATAAATTGCATTATAACCAATGGTTCAAAGCAACTGGATTGAATAAAGCAAAGACTAGAAGCAAGAGACAATGACTAGAATCAAGATGCCAAATGACAACACTCTGAAATACAACAACGCACTAGGGCTGGAGAGCATGAGAAAACCAGTGGATTTTGAAAAGACTCATTCTGTACAGCCAGTGACAGCAAGTTGGCAGAGTTATACACAGATGTGGAAGTCAGACAGAATATGATTTGAAGATTTTTATTTGAAAGGTATCTGCATAGACAAACTAGCTGAAACCACTGACACGAATCAAATTGACAAGGGAGAATGTGCAGGATGAGAACAGAATATCAGGGATATTGCGTAGGGATCATGAAAGACCAGTCACTGAGTTTTTATTGATGGCCTTATTTTAGGCCTAAGACTGGTTAACTTTAAGCCCTGCAAGAGAGACAGACAGACAGACCGAGAGAGAAACCCAAGAAGAAGAGAAAGAGAGGTTGTGAGAAAGAATCTAATATTTAAAATATTTAAAAAGTAGAAACAATGTACAAAATGCCAACACTCCAGTTCATTTGTTCATTCATCATTTAATTTTACAAAAATATTTAGGGAGCACTTCTTATGATCCAAGACAATTTGGATGCAGTAGTGAAAGGGAACCGTATACACTTGCTTCTTGGCCTTTTGGTGTCTTCCCCTGGTTCGTTGTGCTATCACATGACTTCCCCAAACTGCAATCTCTAGCACAATGCTATTTACACAGAATGTCACTTGTGGACCAATGAGCATTATAATTAATAACTAGGAAAAGAAAATAGGGCAATGTAATGAAGACTATGAGAGACACACAGAAGTCTGCGTTATATTGCTCAGAGCTGGGGGTACATGGTTAAACTCATACATTCAAATAAAAACTTATTTTATCTTGCCAGGTAATTCACCTCTTGAGAGATAAAACTAATCAATCGGGAACAAAATGAATATGATTTCAATTGTATTGTCCTCTAGACTTTTACTAGAGAAGGCAATTAACTCTGTAATGAATAATAATGTATCTGGATGCTCACTGTCACTGAAATGAATACTCTGATTGGTCTATAACTAGATAACACACTCACTCCTACAAGACAGAACTTTACTAATATTAAATAAAAATTGATATGGGCTGTTTCCATTTGCTCTTATGACGAAGGTGTAAAGTTCATCCTTTAAGCAGTGTTTCAACCTCTACTTAGGTAAATGACATTTTGTCTAATGTAAGAAAGAGGAGAAAGATGCTGTTTTTTTTTTTTTTTTTTTTTCCCTACAGGTACCCTCAGCAACCACAGTTACCCAGGTTTACTCTGATACCATGTAGTGGTGATGTTTCAGTAGGACTTGGGAGGACGTACCCAAGACAGATGAACAAGCTCAGGTTTCTAGGTTTCACAAGAGTTATCTGATGTCAAAGCTTCATGTCATCGATATTTTAAGATGCTTTGAAATGTATTTAAGTTAGAAATATAACCAACATCTGAAGTAGTATTTTTTCTCTAATTTATGATTTAAGTTCTCCTATTTAAAATCCTTCTCTCCTAAGAGTTGTTGAAACAAACACATAGGATGTGCTTTGACTTAAATACTTTTAAGTGATATATTCCTAATTCTCACTCCCAGTCTCAAAGTTAATATAGCTTTCAAGTGTCCACTGAGTGAGTGTTCAGTTATCACTGGGAAACCCGGCTGTTCTATCTAAGAAAAGGCACTTAAAGAAGAGAAAATCCAAATGGGTGGGATATCTAAAAGCAGAGGGGACAGGTGAGGCAGAACTATGTGGCAAGCAGTAGCACTCCAAAGTGAGAAATGACCAACTATGATAAGACTGTATGTGTTCGATGGGTGTGTTTGCTACTTGCTTTCCTTCCTCTGTGTGTCTTTGTTGGTATGTATACTTTGAGGGTGGAGGAAAGGTAGCAAGAAACTCAGAGACTCTGTTTCTCAAGTCAGTGCTGAATTATAGCTTTTTCTCTTTTTTCTAAGGTTTTCTTTTTCTGCCCTTCCCGCTCCAGGATCACTACAGTATGTCCAGATCAGCAATAAGTCCAGACCAGATAAATGGAATAATCAACATATAAGATTTAAAAATTAGATTTCAATAAGAAAAGAAAAACATCAACTCATACAACATTGTAACTATACTTCAATAAAAGTTAGAAAGTAAAGACATCATATTTGAACATAAATATACAACATTTCAGTGTTAGATACATAATTTCATCTGAAGGATGTTTATCCTAAAAGAAAAGTTAAATCGAAAAAGATGTCGCCTCTGAACATTTCTAAATGGCCTATTTAAGTAAAGCATTTGGTGGCTGTATCTATCTATTGATCCATCTGCAAATCCACCTATTTCCATCCATGTATCCACTTATCCATCTATTCATCTAATATCACCTAGTATCATCATCACTATTATCTATCTGTCCTTTCATACACTATACTAAAGGAGAAAAAGCAAAATATTTGATACTCAGAATATAGACAATCACATTTAGGAAGATTCATTCTTTGAACCTTAATTTCCTGTATTACCAGTGTTATTTGGAAGGTATGTGTGTACATAGAGAACATTTATTCCATTAATTTTGGCAGATATGTCTTTTTGGAGAGATTTTTTTAAAGTGATTTCTGCTTTAAGGGCTTATCAACATACTTTCCTTCATATCACCAATGAAATAATTTTGGCTCAAAAAAACAGGAGGGGAAATTATTTATTTTTATTTATTACCCTGAGTTTAAGATGATATTTATGAAGTTAATCCTTAGGATACTCATTGTATAGTCTTCTCAGTTGATAAAGATAGTCTTTCATTGTGCCAGAGCTCTTGGAAAGACCACAGACATTTTCTGTGGAAGAACAACATTAATGTTTTTCTCCTGAGAAGACTTTACTCATTTGCTGTAAGATAAATAGGTAAGGTGATTACACAGTTCCTTAGTAAGTGTGTATTTGTGTGTGTGTGAGAGAGAGAGAGAGAGATGGGTTTTACTTATTTCAGGAAATATAATCAAAAGAGTCAAGTATTATACATGAAGAAGATGTTATTAATATATAATCAATATGAGGTACATGTTAAAAGAGAGAACCAAAATGATATCGTTAGTTTTTGTCTCTTCTCACTGTGTTTTCATATTGAAATATAAAATATCAACATTGCAAAGGTATCTATAGATCATTTTGTCCAACTGTCTTGCAATATATATAGTTGGGAAATATCAACTCTATATAAAACTGATCTGTGGTAAGTCCTTGAGCGAAGAAAAGAAGCCAGACTAGAATGCAGTTTGCCCAACATCCCATAATGTAGATTTCCTTAGAGACTTTTTCCATGATCTACAATTACATTCTAGTGGAAAATTTTACCAGGTGACTGTTCGAATCTCTGTGACCCTTTATATTGTAAAACTGAGTAACTCCAAGGAAATGAAAACAAAAATTTTAACTTTTTGCCATTTATAACTTGAATCAGGATCCAGCAGCATTTTATGTTTTCCAAAATAAATCCTGATGACTATTGAAGAACTTTAATGAAATTCAAGAGGTTTTTTTTTTTTTTCTCTTATCTTTTACTACCAAGCAAAAAGGACCTCTAATGCCCCACTAACATCTGCCCAGGAGTCAGGTGCTATGGAATATAGGGGGATTAATGGAGAAATAATAGTTACAACAACAACAATTATAGAAGTTATTTGCTAGGGCTGCCATAAACAAAATACCACAAGCTAAGTGGCTTATACAAGATAATTTATTGTCACAAAGTTCTGTAGCTAAGTCCAAAATCAAGATATCCACAAGTTTGTTTCCTCTTGAGGGCTGTGAATTTTTTTCATTCTTCTCACCTGGCTTCTGGTGGTTTTCTGGCAGTCTTTGATGTTCTTTGGCTTATAGAAGCATTTCCCCAATAGCTGCTTTTATTGTCACAAAATATTTCACCTACATGCATGCATGTCTTCAAATTTCCCTCTTTTATAAGGACACTAATCATACTGAAATAGGATCCAATCTAATAATTTCATTTTAACTTGATTACCCTCTGTAAGGATAAAAACTAAACCCCCAAAAAGGTCACATTCCCTGTTACTGGGTATAAGGAACTTTCCATATAAATTTATGTGAGACACAATTCAACCCTGAAAAACACTAAACAACAATAACAATAACTGTTTTTTTCATCGTAACAGATAAGAGTTCCTGAACACTTATGAGGTAACATACCACATACTATACCAAGATCCACTGGACACATTTAATGATCACAATAAGTCTAAAACTAATATGTTACTGTATATTAGTTGCTCATTGGTGTCCGACTGTTTGCAACTCCATGGACTATAGTGTCCTAGGCTTCTCTGTCCATGGAATTCTCCAGAAAAAATACTGGAGTGAGTACCCATTCCCTTCTCCAGGGAATCTTCCCAATGCAGGGATGGAACCCAGGTCTCCTGCATTGTAGGCAAACACTTTATTGTCTGAGCCACCAGGGAAGCCCCCAAAAAACTAATATATTAGTAGCCTAATTTTATAAAAAGAGATAGAAGTGTTGGCAGTTGTTTGAAACAGGTGGCTGGTTTACCTTAATTCAGTTCAGTTCAGTGCACTTCAGTCGCTCAGTCGTGTCCGACTCTTTGTGACTCCATGAATCGCAGCATGCCAGGCTTCCCTGTCCAGCACCAGCTCCCGGAGTTTACTCAAACTCATGTCCATTAAGTCGGCGATGCCATCCAGCCAACTCATCCTCTGTTGTCCCCTTCTCCTTCTGTCCCCAATCCCTCCCAACAACAGGGTGTTTTCCAGTGAGTCAGTTCTCATGAGGTGGCCAAAGTATTGGAGTTTCAGTTTTAGCATCAGTCCTTCCAATGAACACCCAGGACTGATCTTTAGATTGGACTGGTTGGATGTCCTTGCAGTCCAAGGGACTCAAGAGTCTTCTTCAACACCACAGTTCAAAAGCATCAATTCTTCAGTGCTCAGCTTTATTCACAGTCTAACTCTCACATCCATACGTGACCACTGGAAAAACCATAGCCTTGACTAGACGGCTCTTGTTGGCAAAGTAATGTCTCTGCTTTTGAATATGCTATCTAGGTTGGTCATAACTTTCCTTCCAAGGAGTAAGCGTCTTTTAATATCATGGCTGTACTCACCATCTGCAGTGATTTTGGAGCCCCCAAAACAAAGTCTGACATTGTTTCCACTGTTTCCCATCAATTTCCCATGAAATAATGATGGGACCAGAAGCCNTGTTGGCAAAGTAATGTCTCTGCTTTTGAATATGCTATCTAGGTTGGTCATAACTTTCCTTCCAAGGAGTAAGCGTCTTTTAATATCATGGCTGTACTCACCATCTGCAGTGATTTTGGAGCCCCCAAAACAAAGTCTGACATTGTTTCCACTGTTTCCCATCAATTTCCCATGAAATAATGATGGGACCAGAAGCCATGATCTTAATTTTCTGAATGTTGAGCTTTAAGCCAACTTTTTCACTCTCCTCTTTCACTTTCATCAAGGGCTTTTTAGTTCCTCTTCACTTTCTGCCATAAGGTGGTGTCATCTGCATATCTGAGGTTATTGATATTTCTCTCAGAAATCTTCATTCCAGCTGGTGCTTCTTCCAGCCCAGCATTTCTCATGATGTACTCTGCATAAAAGTTAAATGGGCATATATAGCCTTGACATACTCCTTTTCCTATTTGGAACCAGTCTGTTGTTCCATGTCCTGTTCTTACTGTTGCTTCCTGATCTGCATACAGGTTTCTCAAGAGGCAGGTCAGGTGGTCTGGTATTCCCATCTCTTTCAGAATTTTCCACAGTGTATTGTGATCCACACAGTCGAAGGCTTTGGCATAGTCAATAAATCAGAAAAATATATTTTTTCTGGAACTCTCTTGCTTTTTCCATGATCCAGCAGATGTTGGCAATTTGATCTCTGGTTCCTCTGCCTTTTCTAAAACCTGCTTGAACATCTGGAAGTTCACGGTTTACATATTGCTGAAGCCTGGCTTGGAGAATTTAGAGCGTTACTTTACTAGCATGTGAGATGAGTGCAATTGTGCGGTAGTTTGCGCATTCTTTGGCATTGCCTTTCTTTGAAATTGGTATGAAAACTGACGTTTTCCAGTCCTGTGACCACTGCTGAGTTTTCCAAATTTGCTGGCATATTGAGTGCAGCACTTTCACAGCATCATCTTTGGGGATTTGAAATAGCTCAACTGGAATTCCATCACCTCCACTAGCTTTGTTCGTAGTGATGCTTTCTAAGGCCCACTTGACTTCACATTCCAGGATGTCTAGCTCTAGGTGAGTGATCACACCATCGTGATTATCCAGGTCATGAAGATCTTTTTTGCACAATTCTTCTGTGTATTCTTGCCATCTCTTCTTAATATCTTCTGCTTCTGTTAGGTTCATACCATTTCTATCCTTTACTAGCCTATCTTTGCATGAAATGTACCCTGGATATCTCTAATTTTCTTGAAGAGCTCTCTAGTCTCTCTCATTCTGTTGTTTTCCTCTGTTTCTTTGCATTGATTGCTGAGGAAGGCTTTCTTATCTCTCCTTGCTATTCTTTGGAACTCTGCATTCAAATAGGTATAGCTTTCCTTTTCTCCTTTGCTTTTCGCTTCTCTTCCTTTCACAGCTATTTGTAAGGCCCCCTCAGACAGCCATTTTGCTTTTCTCCATTTCGTTTTCTTATTTTCAAAACTATATTTTGATTAATTAATTGATTGATTAATTTGACTGCGCTTGGTCTTAATTGCAGCATGTAGAAGCTTTAGTTGTGGTTTGGGGGATCGAGTTCCCTTACAGGGATCAAACCCAGGCCCCGTGCATTTGGAGCCTGGAATCTGAGCCACTAGACCACAAAAGTTCCCAATTTTGTGTGTTTTATGTTTTAATGTGTGTAAGAGAATATCCATAAAGCTTCTATGCACCTTATTCAGATTACATGTTTTAACATTTCCTGTCAAATTTAATTGTTCTAGACTGAGATCAAGGTATTGTTTCCCATAACACATATTTTGTGTAACTTCTCGCTCATTACATGCATAATGCCGGGGATTGGCCACATACAGTTTAATTTACTCTCCCTCTACAACTTCAGTATACTAATGGGAAAAGGTGGATAAAATAACTATTTATCCAAATGACAAGACATGTGAGAAAACAAGAGTAGACTAATTTTTTTCAACAAATTTGACAGGTAGAATATTAATGGTCACGTTGGAATTGTCATACTAGGAAGGAAGTTAAAATATAAGTGGCTTCTGAAGAGGAGGACTAGTGAGAAATTGCGTAATTTGCTCTGCAGAACCCCTAAGGGGCTCAGGATTTGGAGATGAATTGAAGAGGGCATGAACATAGGAGAATTCTTATTTATTTTTTGTTATTTACAGAGTAGTTGCCATTTCTCAGGTTTCCTCCTCACCCACACTCCAGGAGATTAGATTAGTCCTTCATTTCCCACTGACTCTTCCCCCTCTTGGAAGATAAGAAGCCCGTTATGTAAAATATTTAATCATGAGACCTGGGCTCAGCCAACCTAGTTGAAATGTGAAGCTGAAATGAGGGGGCAGTTAAATAAAAGTGAAAAATGTATGGTCTATGTACTATGCAGTGGGACACTTTCCACACTAATCAAAAAATTCAGGAAGCGTGGCTTAAGGCTACTAAAGCAGGGAATTAAGAGGATTCATCTGTAGAGAAACTGAATGAAGCCAATTGAAGACACACACACAGGCACACACACAGACACACACACATCCCAAGACAATGGCATACACTTATATGCAGACAGTAAACTGAGGACCACTGATCATCAGTGTTTCCCCCTTACACAAAGTTTACTACTTTATTGAATGAACAGACAAGAATTACCTGATATCTGAGGAATTCCTCCAACGAGAGAGTGACAAATACAAAGAAATTAGAATGTAAATAGCAAGTGAAAACTAAAAAAACTTTAAAAATGAATGTTTCATGTCTCAGTGGTAAAGAAATTGCCTGCCAATGCAGGAGACATGGGTTTGATCCCTGGGTCAGGATCGATCCCCTAGAGGAGAAAATGGTGACCTGCCCCAGTATTCTAGCCTGGGAAATCCCATGGACAGAGGAGCCCGGAGGGCTATAGTCCATGGGATTATAAAGAGTGGGACATGACTAAATGACCAGACAACAACAAGGACAGCCTATAAACTTAATCCTTAATCACTAGACAGTTTGAAAGATAATATTGAAAGAATTTATAAAGAGTAAACCAAAAGCATAAAGATATGGGAAGTAGGAGAGGCAAATGAGAAAGATTAATCAGAAGTCTTAACACTTAATTTAACAAATTTCAGATGGAAAAAGTAAAATTAAAGGGAAGGAAAATTTAAGGATCAATAGGACCTTAAAGAAAAATAAATGGTTGCACACAGACAGATAAACACACATACATCAGGTTATACAAGTGTGAAATTTCAGAATACCAAGGATAAAGAGAAAACTTTTGATAGGCTAAAAAGACTAAAAGATCATGGCCAAAACAATGTAAACTATTTAGTAATGTAAATGTATGTAGTATTGGACTTTACATGTAGCACTGAATAATAAAATAGATTGCAGCATTGCCTTCAAAATCACAAGAACAAAAAATCATTTGCATCCTAGATTTCTCTATCTAACCCATTTATCAGTGAAGTAAGTAAATTTATATGGGCTCCCCAGGTGACATTAGTGGTAAAGAACCTGCCTGCCAATGCAGGAAATATAAGAGATGCAGGTTCGATCCCTGGGTCGGGAAATCCTCTGGAGGAGCGCATGGCAACCCACTTCAGTATTCTTGCCTGGAGAATCCCATGGACAGAGGAGCCTGGTGGGCTACAGTCCATAGGGTTGCAAAAAGTCAGACATGACTGAAGCAGTGTAGCACACACACACATATATTTATATATACATCCATTTATGGATGTATTAGAATTATACCTAAATAGAAATATACACATATAGAAATACACACACGCACACACACACATATATCCATTTGTGAATGTATTAGAAATATACCTAAATGAAATTCTGTGATAAATTTAAGTGAATTCATGGAATATAGGAAAAAGCACTCCATATCAAGAGAATGACAAATGAATATCCCATGATTCTGCAATCTCAAATTTCCATTGTAGATTTTGAAGAGAACCATCAATACTAATTGCAGTATAAACACAAAAGACTCTAGGAAGAATGAATTAGGGGAATGCTTCTGACAAAGTACACTGTACATCGCAATATTATGGGGGTATATTGCTCAGTGTCAGCTGAGCAAGGACAGATGATAAAGCAGCACACATACATAGCTTCTTAGAGAGGAAATCACATGGGGACAATGATAAAAGGCACGTGGGAGTTGTCACTACTTTCAAGATCAGAACATAGAGACCTAGCAAGATTGGATACTCGGTGTCCTAAGAAAGACCCAGAGCTTTGTGCTGTTAAAATTTCGATATATCTAATCTGAGAATCATTAGCTCCTCACCTACCATTATCAAGGACTCAAAGTAATAGAAACAGAATGTGGCAATACCACGTCTCCAAGTTTATCTTGATAGTTCAGCAATCTGGAATGATTAAACATCTAGAATCTGAGTTTGAGTTTACAGCTCTCTGATGTGGTGAGATATGGCATGATCTCACTGTGTATTGTGAGAAGAGCATCAGCCCTTCTACTAAAGTCAAAGAGTGTTGGCCTCCAACCTTGTCACTGATAAAAGTATTTGGCAGTATCTACATTCTGGAGTTTAGCAGGAGGCAAACTCCTTTACTGGAAAGACAAATGCAAGTGGTCAGTCTCAGACATGTTAATCCTTACCCAAGTTAAAATATTAATTCTAAGAAGAATATAATGTTTAAAAATATCTACATAATATTTGGCTCAGTTATAACTAAAATTTACATTACTGTACACACAGTAGATTTTAAATGATAATTGTGACTTTAAAGTATGAGCTGAATGATGATGGAGAAATAAGAGATATAAGAAGAATAAAAAGTGTATAGATTTTATAAATCAAGAAAGGTTACTTTATCATATCTAATTTAGAGATACGAAATCAAGTATTGTAAGAAACATCTCAATGAGCTGAAACTCACCACCTTATAGAAGCAAGACTGAGAAAGGGTAACCATATATTTTTAAAATTATAAATCCTTTGGTACTATTTGAGTTGTTACCTTTATTCATGGATTAATTTAGATACACAAAATATGATAAAATCTATGGAAAATTTTAAATGTTAAAAATCATTACTTAACTAGCCATTCATATGGACAATACAAATGTTAAAGTTTAGATTTTTCTTCTAATCATTGTATATATTTCTATTGTCATACAGTTTGTGATTTCCTAAATTTGTTACATAGTTTATGATACATGTTTCATTATATGTGAAAATACACATATCTGATAACCTGTATGTATTTGGAACATGGTCCATATAGCTCCTGTTTCCACACTTCTCTGTGCCAGGAGTGGTAGAGATGCTACCTGTTTGGATCACATTAACAGCTTCCTGTTCAGTTGGCCAATTAGAAGCCAATATCAGAGTGAATAAAGGAAGTGAGGTGGAATAATTTATTTCGCCTTTTTTTTTTTTTTTATGAGAAACTTGTCTGAGTTTGGTAATTCTTTGACCAAAATTCTTAATTCCTTCCAATGCAGGCATCTTTACCCTTGAATTGTGTTAACCTCTACATACTCATTTATTTCAGACCAGTTCAGGTAAGATCTCACTGTTATTAATTATCTTTTTATGGTGTTTCTATATCTTGTCCATAGCATGTAAAGAGTACCTTTAATAAACCCTCTTCAAATTACAAATTGAAAGTTCTGTTTCCTGCTAGGGCCTCTAGTGAAACAAGCATGTGGTGTTAAATAATGGAAAAGAGAAAAAGTAAGGTCTTGGAAAAAGAAAAGTCTTGCTCTGAAGTTTGGCACAGACATTATCAAACTATCTTTCCCAGCCAGCTTCCTTATCTTTAAAATGAAAGATAACTCTTTTCTTTATTCTTCATTTTTTTGAAGAATACATGAATTAATCAACACAGGGGATCTAAATGCAATACCTGGCACATAGCAGATGCTCAATAACAGCAACAAAAAATAGGTAGTATCTTATACCATATCTCAACACATCTCACACTTTAACATACATATGAAACAACTGACAATGTTATTCAAAAGGAAAACCTCGATTCAATAAGTATGGGGTGGGTTCTGTGATTTCACATTTTTAATAAGCCTCCAAATGATGCCACTGCAGCTAATTCATAGACCATAATGTAAATGGCCAAGTTCTGTATTATTCTAAATGCATTGCTATACATGCTTTGGGTAAATATTCAATAATGTGCAAGTTCAGCCACTGTTTTTATATTTAACCATTTCTTTATTGGAATATAATTGCTTTCTAATGTGTTCATTTCTGCTATACAACTTTTTAAAATATGTTTTTACATTATTGTTACAAATTCTCACTTATATGGTAGGCTACCACCACCAATTCCTCAACAGTGAGTTTACAGCAGCCACTGAGTTAAGACTTCCTCTGACCACATTTAATTATCATGGCAATATTATAAGGCATGTATTAGTTCCTTTGTTTCAGAAGACAAAAAGAGCGCTCAAGGATAGTTAGGTGACACAGCAAAGTTTCCACCATGGAGAGATCTGCCTGTTTCAAAACATTTGTGGGGCGACAGAGGATGCATAGCATGGGAGAGCGTTGAGCACCTCTTCCAGAAAGAACCCTCTCTCGGTGGTGGGTGCCACTTATTAGTAACTGTTTCTTTGCCTGAAGTCTGGGGCATCAATTGATCAGGTGCACATTTCCATGGCAACACAACGCTCAGCTGATGACATCTGTCCAGAGAATTTTTCTTCAGCTCTCTGTCTATATCCATGTATCTATATGAGATGTGAGGGAGACTGGGCTCTGAACCTCAGTTTTGTCTATTGTAATTTCACCAATCTTGTAAAGAAACTTTGTCCCATAAATGTGGTTGGTACCAATGCTCTGTTATCTATAACTGTCAAGGAATAAGGGAGTCTGCTCTCACAGTACTATCAACTTATCCTCTTCTCAGCACTCAGTCAGGGGTAGGGTAAGCTGTGCCAGCTGGAGCTCAGCACACAGAACTCCCCCACTACTAATCAATTACTTATCAGGCACTCAGCTTCAGCCAATAAAGTTTCCATGCAGTGGCAGACTAAAATAAAGCTAAACATAGAATTCATCTATATACACTCTTTTCTTACTTACAACAGCAAAACAAAGCTTACAGATGATCTTCACATGCCAAGGTTATTTCATGCTGGAACATAAAAACAATTGAAGTTGCATTTCTTCTCAATGCATTTTATATCATTAAATTATATTTATTTATTTTACATATATACAAAATATACCCTCAAGTTTTGTTCCTAGTTACTATTCATAGAACCAAGAGAAGACTTTGCCTTGAGAGGTAACTTAAAGTGAGAGCAAGGAATGGATATTGTAAGCCATATCTCAGGACCACATATGAGATAGTAAGATATAACTCACATTTTTTACACTGTGTGGCTAACTTTAAGTCACCCAGGCTTATTGGATCTCAGTTTCTTCATCAACAAAATGAATGGGTTGGATGAAATCAATAGTTTTCCAAAGTGGAACGGAGCAATGGTGTGGTGAAATTATTTGTCAAGGGTTCAAGAAATAGTATAATAATAAAATAAACATGGTAAGGCCACCAGTATTTAGAAATGGTTTACTTTAAAAGAATAATAATTGCATTCAATTTTTCAGTTTTTAAAAACCTGTAAGCTGGACTGAATACATGAAATATATTAAATAGGCAATGGCCAGCCATTCTCATATGGCTTCTTGGTAGGTAAATAATCCCTAAAATTGTAAAAAAAAAAAAAAAAAAAAATCTGAAATGACCTGATCTAGGGCTACAGTAAACATAGTGATATTAACAGTTTGTTCTTTTTTAAACAAAACAGTTTTATTGGCTGTTCTGGGTCTTCACTGCTGTGTGGATTTTTCTCTAGTTGCAACAAGTGGGAACTGTTGTCTAGTTGTGGTGTTTCGGCTTCTCATTGTGGTGGCTTCTCTTGTTGCAAAACACAGGCTCTAAAGTATGTGGACGTCAGTAGTTGTGGCACTTGGGCTCAGTAGTGGCAGCTCCTAGGCTCTAGAGAACAGGCTCAGTAGTGTGGAGCACGGGATCAGTAGCCTCACAGCATGTGAGATCTCCCTGGACCAGGGATAAAACCCATGTCTCCTGCATTGGCAGACAGATTCTTTACCAGTGAGCCACCAGGGAAGCCCTCAGTTTGTTCTTAATGAGTGTGGTGATTAGAGATTATTGTAGTAATTTATAACCTTGCATTTTTACACAAATAGATATTTCCCATAGGTGGTATTTGCAAATGTGGTGTTATCTGTCATGCAAACAGAATGATTGAGAACCCCTAAATGCAATGATCCTACCCTTCCATGGATGGTTTAGAGCTTTATAAATCTATGAGACAACTTCTGCAGAGGGGATAACTCAGTTGATTTTTTTCTCTTTAGTCTGGCACTTAAGATGTATCAGGCATGGTGCTTGAAACTGCTGACACATGGATGAAAAGGCTGAGCACTTCCTTAAGAGATTCAAAGCCAGGTAGTGGAAATAGAATCAGCAACCCCAACGTATTATTGTAATAATAATGATAAGCTTTAACAGTGGGGCTGTTAAGAAATCTTTGGAGAATGATTACCTAAAGAAATGGTGCAAAAATTGTACCGTGCTATAAGAGGTGAGTTTCATATGATGAATATTGTAGGGAGAAGAAACTATATAGACAGAAATGTAAAGGACTGAAAACATGAAAAGTGTTGAAAGTGAAACTGTTAGTCTCTCAGTCGTGTCTGACTCTTTGTGACCGATGGACTGTAGCTTGCCAGGCTCTTCTGTCCATGGAATTCTCCAGGCAAGAATCCTGGAGTGGGTAGCCATGGTGGCTACAGAGAAATACTTTGTAATTACAAGGATGGTTTTGGAGTGGGAGACAATATATTGTCCCTGTGAATGTTTAGATAATTCAATTAGGAAAGCCATTTAAGGAGAAGCTGACAATGAGATCTGCTTTGGTTGCCCTTAATCTTCTGTCTATGGATTTGCTGTCAGGATTTAGTGGCTCTTAATGAACTGGAAACCCTTTGCACGTTACCTCACCCCGGAAGTATTCTAAGAGTCAAAGCTACTGACATATTCGCCACACGTGCTAGTCCAGTGTTGCAAGTTAAGATGCCCTGGGATTGACAAGGAGTTGCTTCCTTTGAAAAGATGGTGATGGTGGTTTTGGCTCTTCCAGTTCCATTCTTTTCCATGCTGTACACTGGAAGGAGGCCCTGAGAGCTAGTAAGAAGGCCTTTTGTTAGAGAGGGATATTAGGGAGCAAATAAGGCCCACTCTGGGTGGGATCTCACCAAAGTCTTGTTTTGAAATAGTGATTTCATATTTAGTGACCCTTTGAATCTCCCTTGTGATGAAAGAGATTTTAGCATACTGATATAAGGGATAGTCATTGTGGCTTATACATGACTTAACATGAATTTTATGCTAACTAAAACAGTCTGCTTAAGCATACATTGTATATCTACTTTAATATTAAAGAAAGGGTGTGTAATCAGAAGTAAAGAATGTCCATGTTAAAAATAAGGATTAAATGCCTCCCCTTGGGATGCCAATGCTGGTAATCTTTTGATGATAAGACTCCCTTCCCAGATGCCAAGATCAATTATGTACATGCTAATTGTTGTTTGTTTGTTTGTTTTTAAACTTAAAAGCAAAATATCTGTGACTTGTTTGATGTCAACCATGCTTCTCCAGAGCAGTTCCTCAGTGTTATCTGAGAGGCTATCTCCCAGTCTATAGTCTTTAGTTTCACTCAAATAAAATTATTTTCTATTCCTATTGTAGATTTTTTTTATTGATTATTTTTGTTGACACTGGCTTAGACTGAACTAGAGGTCAGCTGCTCAGAACAGAAATATAGGAAGGAAGCATCAAACGGCCTTTTGTGTAGCCCATCAGAGTATTTCCCACAGTGTCACATAAGCTCAAAAAAGAAGGACAGAAAATATAAGCCATACCCATATCTACATCTTCTTGCACAGCCATTGGTGGATAGTAAGACTCAATAAATGCTTGTTGAATTGATAATATTGGCAGCTCATTCACTTTATTTTAATTAAATTTCTTTCTCAGGTGTAAAGTGGCTTTTCATTGAGCAGATTTCAGATAGAAGTTTTTAGACACAGACAATGCAGCTGCGAAATGAGCTCAAATCCTGTTTGGTTTGATGAGCGCATTTTATTATCTGCCATTTGCTAGCAATTAGATACCAAAAATCTGAAGCTTCTGTAAACACAAGGGGGATTAAAGTACAGCAAGCTCACCAACTACTTGTGATGCTTTTCAAGGAGATTTAGATGAACTCTTTTGTTTTGTATTGTTTGTTTTGCTTTCTTGTAAAAGATTCTCTAGAGCATATCTGTTCTCTGAGGAACTAGGTGAAAATGGCATTTGAGTATTTAAGAAAAGAGCCTCAGGACATATAAATAGGCTCATTTAGCCAAAGAATCAGCTTCGGAAGATGTTCTTGCTTATAGCCCACTTTAATCGCCTTCCCGATAGGTCTCTACTTCAGCTTAGCGAGTGAATCCTGAAGCTCATATGTGTTTTGTCGCAGCTGTGGGTGAAATATTATGTAATTAAATTTTACATTACATCAGTCCAACTGAATAATAAAATGTCATCTGGTTAATTCTGGTTTCCAAATTTGCTTTATAACCAACTCAGACAAAATATTACATGTGATTCATACCACAAATTGTTATGTAGGCATGTACTAGCATATTTATGGTATTATACTGCATGCCAAATGATGCACTAAATTCAAATATGGACATGCTAATTTCCCTTGTGTTGACAATATGAAGTTCTAAGCATTATTTTGTTATCAGAACACAACCAGTTCACTGAAGCCATACAGTGGACTTCTCCCAAATCTCCTTGCTTCCTTCCTTATTCAAAGAAGTAAACTCATTAATTCTTCAAAGTGTCAGTAGACAACGGAATTTTACACACACAAACACACACACACACACACACACAGATACATAAACACTTTAATGCATTGTACATTTCTCAGTTCAATCACAGAACTGAGGATGCAGGGATATTTTGGAACAAATATTACTTATCTAACTGTAAATATTTTTGATGGGTCTACGTCAAAATTGTTAGAAAAATAATACAGGTAAACAAATGACTTGGGTATAGAAAATGATTGGAGTTTGGTATGGTATTTTATCAGGCTGTCTGAAACCAGAAAAAAAAAAAATCAAGATAACAGCATTTTAAAGGTATTTCAGTGTATCAAGAAAAACAGCAAAAGCCTGCATTTAATTTTATCTTTTTTCCAGACTTTAAAAATGATCTGGAAGAGAATAATGACACTGATTGTGTTACACTAGGTTGTGTAGGCATTGGACTCTTTCCTTTATAACTATTATCTATTTGATTATCATCAAACCTATTGTGATCAGCTTAATTTTTAATTTTTTCCTGTTTTCAACATTAAAAAAAAAAAACTGGAATCAGTCCAAGTATCAACATTATGATGTAGGTATAACTATCAAGTAGATTCCAAGTTGAAATATAAGTAACAACTTCAGTGGCAGTGGACTGTGTACTGAAGATACGATAAAAACATGCATTAAAGTTATTTAAATATGTGGATTTATCAGTGCCAAACAAGCAAACTATCAGCTCATTTATTTAGCAAACACAGAGAACCATTGTCAGCTTGAATATTCATTGCCTGACTATGCTTAAAAACAATGGCACTAGGGATAGTAGCCAAGGGGTACTTTGGGAGAATTTTAGCTATGCTTTAGGATTCCAGTCTACTGTCAAGAGGGTGCCTCTGGGGTGAATGATGCTTTTCTCGTAATTCTGTCAGTGCTGATCCCCCCAATCCATGTAAGATAAGCAAATAATCCAGTGAAAACAGTTTCCTGTGCAAATGTACAGCTAAGAAATATCTGTAATGCACATATTGACAACTCTAAGTCCCTCCTATATAGAAATTTTAGATTCTTCCATCCTAATGGAAGAATTTTGAAGAACTACTAAAAATGGCAGCACCGATTCAATGGACATGCGTTTGGGTAAACTCCAGGAGTTGGTGATGGACAAGGAGGCCTGGCGTGCTGTGATTCATGGAGTCGCAAAGAGTAGGACACAATTGAGCAACTGAACTGAACTGAAACTTAATCAGGGCAAGACAGACTAATTTGTTTT
Source organism: Neotragus moschatus (assembly GCA_006410615.1). Lineage (NCBI taxonomy): Eukaryota > Metazoa > Chordata > Mammalia > Artiodactyla > Bovidae > Neotragus > Neotragus moschatus. The sequence goes on along the minus strand of SJYA01002742.1, from coordinate 4,225,511 downwards.
CATTTATTTGAAATAATATCATTGGAAATCAATCCATTTATCAAAGAAATTGTACACATATATAAATTTTTTAAAAGTTTAACATTTGTGCACCATGTTATGTAAGCTATGCACCTAAACACACATATTCATACTTTCACAGTAACAAACCCAACAACATCAGCAGCAACAGATTTCTACCACACTAGAATACATCATTTTGTTCATTTACATAAGTTTGGAAGTTTGAAGAGGGTTTTTGTTATTTATATGTATTCATTCAAATTCATTTGGTCAGTGAACATTGTTTGAGCACAAAGCATGTCCCAGGCATTATTTTAGTTACTAGGGATACAACTGTGAAAAAACATAAAATGACATGATCCATATATCTTCTTGCATACTTCACATGAAGGGTCAGGGTGTGGGTTAGAACAATTGATAATTACACTTTTAGGCAATATGATAAGAAGTAATATGAAGAAAAGACAGGGTGCAAGAAAAGCTCCTAGAAGGAGACACCTAACACTGATGAGCAACTAGTTATCCTTATTTGCCTCCCAAATACCTTCTATGCCCTTCTTTGCTCTGTTTTCCTCTATGGTCTCCAAGGGTGATATCTCCTGAATTCCCACGCTCTCTAACTTCTTTTGGATTTGACCAATAGGAGGCAGCCCCCAGCAGAAAATTAAAAAAAAAAACAAAAACAAAGGAGAGTTCAAGGATTATGCTTCAGCTTCCTTTCCAGCTTTACTCTGTATCCAGATGGATTAATTCTTCTAAAAATACAGTTAAATGGCTTACTTCCAAACTCCATTTTACACCATGTTCTAAGTAACTCAGACATTTCCTTTATCCCAATCTAGGAAGAGTAACAGCTTCCATCAGTCATTAGTCTTTGTGTGACTCATTATCACTTGTTGGTTGCTATAACCCTGACTAAAACTTTATAAATAATTCCTAAATTATATTCTTTCTAGTTAAGTCATTCCATGTGTGCTGTAATTTCCTGCTAGGACCTAGATTGAGAGATTTTTCATACAAAGATAAACCCATGGAGAATAAGTATATTACAACAACTAAGAAGGTTTGTAGTTGTTGGTGGTTTGGTCTCTAAATCATTTTCAACACTTGCAATCTAGTGGACTGTAGCCTGACAGGATCTGTCCATGGAATTTTTCAGGCAGAAATACTGGAATATATTTCCATTCCTTTTTCCAGGGGATCTTCACAACCCAGGGGTCAAACCTTGGTCTCCTGCATTGCAGATTCACCTATGCCATCTGAGCCATTTGGAAGCCCAACTCAGTTTTAGATATTTCACCTACAGTTTCCCCAGAGAATAGCAAAGATCATAGAGAAAGCAAGGGAATTCCAGGAAAACATCTACTTAGGCTTCATTGACTATGCTAAAGCCTTTGACAGTGTGGATCACAACAAACTGTGGAAAATTCTTCAAGAGATGGGAATACCAGACCACCTTATCTCTTGAGAAACCTATATACAGGTACAGAAGAAACAGTTAGAACAAAACATGAAAAAACAGACTGGTTTAAAATTCAGAAAGGAGTTTGTCAAGGTTGGATATTGTTATCCTGCCTATTTATCTCATATCCAGAATACATTATTGGAAATGTTGGGCTAGATGAATCCCATGCTGGAATCAAGATTGCCGGGAGAAACAGCAACAACCTCAGATATGCAGATAATACCACTCTAATGGCAAAAAGCAAAGAGGAACTAAAGAGCTTCTTGATAAAGATAAAAGAGGAAAGTGAAAAATCTGGTTTAAAACTCAACATCCAAAAAACAAAGATCCTGCCTCTGGTCCCATCACTTCGTGGCAAATAATAGGGAAACAATGGGAACAGTGACAGACTTTATTTTGGGGCTCCAAAATCACTGTGGATGGTGATGGAAGCCATGAAATTAAAAAGTGCTTGCTCCTTAAAAGAAAATCTATGACAATTCTAGAGAGCGATTTAAAAAGTGGAGACATCACTTTGCCACCAAAGGTCTGTTTATTCAAAGTTATGATTTTTCCAGTAATCATGTATAGATGTGAGAGCTGGACCCTAAAGAAATCTGAGCACAAAAAAACTGATGTTTTTAAATTGTGGTACTGAAGAAAACTTTTGAGAGTTCCTTTGACAGAGATCAAACCAGCCATTCCTAAAGGAAATCAACCCTGAATATTCATTGGAAGGACTGATGCTGAAGCTGAAATTTTAATACTTTGGCCACCTGATACGAAGAGCTGACTCATTGGAAAAGGCCCTGATGCTGAGAAAGATTGAGGGAAAGAGGAGAAGCGGGTGACAGAGGATGAGATGATTGGATGGCATCATCAACACAGTGGACATGAGCTTGAGCAAACCCTGGGAGATTGTGAAGGTCAGGGAAGCCTGGAGTGCTGCAGTCCATGGGGTTGCAAAATGTTGGACATTACTTAGTGACTAAGCAACAGTTTACACTGTGAGCTTTTTGTATTGGTCTTTCTAAAGCTCAGTCTTCTCATCCATAAAACCATAAGATCTAAAATGTCATGAAAAAAAGCTTGGACGTTGTCCACAATGCAGTGAGAAGGTACTTTGTTAGCTAAAGGTATGTCTGTCTGCCATATGACTTCAAAAACCTGTGCTTGAATTTGTAGTAGGGAAAGAATAATGGATATTAACACTAAGATCCAGGAGACTGAGATTTTTATGTTTTTGTTCTTCATTTTTAGCCAGTGTCATTTTATAAGGGCAGTAAGAAAGGATCCAAGAGTTGATGTTGCTTATACAGGTCAGGGAAATAGTTTTCATATGAATTCCAAGTCTTATTTTCATTTTCTTTCACTGCAATGATGAGTCAATCTATCTGGAAAATGGAAACATATTTAAAAACAGAGATGGGTGTAGTTTATATATTAATCAAGGACTTGGGAAGTATGGACTAAGATGTCCTGGGAATTGTGGGCCAATTAGTAACATGAATCCAGTAGTCATGTATGGATGTGAGAGTTAGACTATGAAGAAAGCTGAGCGCAAAAGAATTGATGCATTTGAACTGTGGTGTTGGAGAAGACTCTTGAGAGTCCCTTGGGCTGCAGGAGATCCAACCAGTCCATCCTAAAGGAAATAAGTCCTGGGTGTTCACTGGAAGGACTGATGTTGAACCTGAAACTCCAACATTTTGGCCACCTGATGTGAAGAGCTGACTCGTTTGAAAAGACCTTGATTCTGGGAAATATTGAGGGCAGGAGGAGAAGGGAACGACAGAGGATGAGATGGTTGGATGGCATCACAGACTCAATGGACATGAGTTTGGGTCAACTCTGGGAGTTGGTGAAGGACAGGGAGGCCTGGCGAGCTTCAGATAATGGGGTCTCAAAATTAGCGATACCAAGGGAACATTTCATGCAAAGATGGGCTTGATAAAGGACAGAAATGGTATGGACNCTGATGCTGGGAGGGATTGGGGGCAGGAGAAGAAGGGGACTACAGAGGATGAGATGGTTGGATGGCATCACTGACTCGATGGACATGAGTTTGAATAAACTCCGGGCGTTGGTGATGGACAGGGAGGCCTGGCGTGCTACAATTCATGGGGTCGCAAAGAGTTGAACACGACTGAGTGACTGAACTGAACTGAACTGAACTGAACAGAAGCAGAAGATATTAAGAAGAGGTGGCAAGAATACACAGAAGAAATATACAAAAAAGATCTTCANCCGGGCGTTGGTGATGGACAGGGAGGCCTGGCGTGCTACAATTCATGGGGTCGCAAAGAGTTGAACACGACTGAGTGACTGAACTGAACTGAACTGAACTGAACAGAAGCAGAAGATATTAAGAAGAGGTGGCAAGAATACACAGAAGAAATATACAAAAAAGATCTTCAGAACCCGGATAACCACAATTATATGATCGCTCACCTAGAGTCAGACATCCTGGAATGTGAAGTCAAGTGGGCCTTAGAAAGCATCACTACGAACAAAGCTAGTGGAAGTGATGGAATTCCAGTTGAGCTATTTCAAATCCTGAAAGATGATGCTGTGAAAGTGCTGCACTCAATATGCCAGCAAATTTGGAAAACTCAGCAGTGGCCACAGGACTGGAAAAGGTCAGTTTTCATTCCAATCCCAAAGAAAGGCAATGCCAAAGAATGCTCAAACTATTGCACAATTGCACTCATCTCACACGCTAGCAAAGTAATGCTCCAAATTCCCCAAGTCAGGCTTCAGCAATATGTGAACCGTGAGCTTCCAGATGTTCAAGCTGGATTTAGAAAGGGCAGAAGTACCAGAGATCAAATTGGCAACATCTGCTGGATCATTGATAAGGCTAGAGTTCCAGAAAAACATCTACTTGTGCTTTATTGACTATGCTAAAGACTTTGACTGTGTGGATCCAAATTGGAAAAGGAATACATCAAGGCTGTATATTGTCACTCTGCTTATTTAACTTATATGTAGAGTACATCATGCAAAATTCTGGGCTGAATGAAGCACAAGTGGGAATCAAGATTGCTGGGAGAAATACCAGTAACCTCTGATACGCAGATGACACCACCCTTAGGGCAGAAAGTGAAGAAGAACTAAAGAGCCTCTTGATGAAAGTGAAAGAGGACAGTGAAAAAGTTGGCTTAAAACTCAGCATTCAAAAAACTAAGATCATGGCATCCAGTTCCATCACTTCAAGGCAAATAGATGGGGAAACAATGGAAACAGTGACAGACTTCATTTGGGGGGGTTCCAAAATCACTGGAGATGGTGACTGTACCCATGAAATTAAAAGATGCTTGCTCCTTGAAAGAAAAGCTATGAACAACCTAGACAGCATATTAAAAAGCAGAGATATTACTTTGCCAACAAAGTTCCATCCAACTTTCAAGGCTATGGTTTTTCCAGTAGTCATGTGTGGATGTGAGAGTTGGACAATAAAGAAAGCTGAGCACTGAAGAATTGACACTTTTGAGTTGTAGTGTTGGAGAAGACTCTTGAGAGTCCCTTGGACTGCAAGGAGATCCAACCAGGGAATCCTAGAGGAAATCAGTCTTGAATATTCATTGGCAGGATTGATGCTGAAGCTGAAGCTCCAATACTTTGGCCACCTGATGTGAATAACTGACTCACTTGAAAAGACCCTGATGCTGGGAAAGATTGAAGGCAGGAGAAGGGGATGACAGAGGATGAGATGGTTGGATGGTATCACTGACTCGATGAACATGAGTTTGAGCAAGCTCCGGGAGGTGGTGATGGACAGGGAGGCCTGGCATGCTGCGGTTCATGGGGTCGCAAGAGTCGAACACGACTGAGCGACTGAATTGAACTGTCATTCACACAGTAAGACAATTCAAACGTTGTCAACTGTACACCATGTAATGTAAACCTCTTACATTACATTACCTCCAGTCCTCCAATCCCCCAGTTTTCCTCCAGAGAATTATTAACTTCTACCAGGTTCGTATTTATATTTTCAAAGATAATCTATGGGTATGTGAATGTGTGCCTCTCTCTTTTTGTTTTACTTATATGGAGTATAAAATACACTCTTTCCAATCTACCTTTTTTTTTCAGTCCATCTACTGTTAATAGTCAGTGAAAGACAAGTGTCCTGGAGAAGAGAAGAGACTGATAACAAAGAAAACTCCATTTCTTTCTCACACAGATTCTCTCTGTTTTAAAAAAAAATTCTTTATTTCTTATAGAATATTGCAAAATATTTAAACAACACAAAAAATGAAAACAACAACAAAAAAATGAAAGTGTCCCTCAAGTAAATTCCAAAAAGCAACTACTCTAAATAGTTTGCAAATCTATCTATCTATCTGTGTTTATGGTTTTTATAGCTTTGAATTTCCTTCTCTACATTGCTTTAAGTTTTTTGTTAGCCAGAGTGTTGGCTCTGAATTTACCTCACAGCCCTGTAAGCTATTAAGACAATGGTTCCAGCCTTAATTGATTCCTTAAATCTTATGTCTCTACTGAGACTCCTCAGAGCAAACAAATATGGTTAATCTAACTGGGCACTTGCTGTTCCTTGGTTATAAACTCCTGATACTCAAGGTCCAATACTCCCTCTTAGATTCTCTCCACAATTTCTGCAATTAACTCTGCATGTATTCACTAACACAATGGAATCCTGTTTTTTGTCCCCTCAGACTCCTCCCTCTCTTCTGATCACAGACCTGTGATCTTCCCAGGACACAAAAAGATTCCAGCATAACCAAAAACAGGTGACTCAAGACTTTCTTTGAGATTTTTCAAAGCAGAGTTGAGAGAAAGATGCTCCTTTCCTTTCCAGTTAAAATACTGAGATTATGTGACTCTGGAACTGCTGGCAACTACAGATCCACCCTTATGGTAAAATCAGAGCTATCACCCATAGCAATGCTACCATGTATTCATACGTCTTTATTTCAGCTTTTTGAGATATAATTCACTTCACAGGGACAAAGACCAGCAAATTGTTTAGTGTGCATTTAGTTGCTCAGTTGTGTTAGACTCTTTGTGACCCCATGGACTGTAGCCTGCCAGGCTTCTCTGTTCATGGGATTCTGCTGGCAAGAATCCTGGAGTGGGTAGCCATTCCCTTCTCCAGAGGATCTTCCCGACCCAGGGATCAAACCCCAGTTTCCTACATTGCAGGCAGATTCTCTATCATCTGAGCCACCAGGGAAACCTCATTCTTTAGTATACAACAGGTAATATTTGCCCTTTTGCCATTTCACAGGTTCTAGGGATTAGGAAGTGGTATCTTTGGAGGCCGTAGTTCAGCCTACCCACATTGTATACTAAAGACAACGTTCCCCATAGAGAGCTATTGTGAGCCTTAACAAAATTAACACATGTAAAACTCCGTAAGTTGCTCTCAAAAAATACTGACTATTGTTTTGATTATTCATTTCTGTGATGGATGTGTTGGTTTCTGGCCTGAGCACCATTCTTATTTTGAGGAAATGTCTCATTTATGGTCACAGCTCAGGAAGGGATCATAAGCAGCCCCAAAACAGTGATATCTGCCAAGACTGGACAATTTCTGTAATCCAACAAAGGAAGCTGGAAGGACCTTTGGTAAAATAAGAAAAGTCCCTATTCCTATACCACATCGGGAGCTAGGAAGGGACCCTCTCCTCTCCTGTCTGGGATGGAGAAGGGGCGGGAGGGAAGACTATACAGGTGCTACCAAATAATTATTCCCACTCTGTTCCATGCTGCTTTATACATTCACGATATTAGCCATCTCACTCTTTTTTTTCTCCCTTTTATTTGTCATCCTCTATCACTCCCCTCCCCCTTTAAAAAAAAAAAAAAAAAAAAAGACCATGATGCTGGGAAAGACTGAAGGCAGGAAAACAGGACAACAGAGGACAAGATGGTTGGCTGGCATCACCGACTCAATGGACATGAGTGTGAGCAAGCTCCGGGAGACGGTGAAGCCTGGCGTGCTGCCTTCTATGGGGTGGCAAAGAGTCAGACACGACTGAGCGACTGAACAACAACATCAAAGTCAACTTTTTATTCATTTCACTTCAGAAGGAACATAGGATCGTGGCTGAATTCACGGACTCTGACCCAGACCTTTTGAATCCTTTTTAGGTGTGTGATCTTGGATGGTTTATGTAAATTCTCCACACCATAGTTTCCTTTAAAAAAATCCTACCATGTAAATTTGCATGCTTCTGATCCATGCTTTTCAATAGCTGCACTAAATGTACCATGCTTTATTCAGTAACTCCCTCAATGATGAACATTTTCTTTAATCTCGGTTTGGCCATCACGAACAATATGCAATATCAGTTCAGTTGTCGCTCCTTGCGACCCCATGAATCCCAGCACGCCAGGCCCTCCTGTCCATCACAAACTCCCAGAGTTCACCCAAATTCATGTCCATTGAGTTGGTGATACCATCCAGCCATCAATCCTCTGTCGTCCCCTTCTCCTCCTGCCCCCAATCCCTTCCAGCATCAGGGTCTCTTCCAATGAGTCAGCTCTTTGCATGAGGTGGCCAAAGTATTGGAGTTTCAGCTTTAGCATCATTCCTTCCGAAGAACACTCAGGACTGATCTCCTTTAGAATGGACTGATTGGATCTCCTTATAGTCCAAGAGACTCTCAAAAGTCTCCAACACCACAGTTCAAAAGCATCAATTCTTCCACGCTCAGCTTTCTTCACAGTCCAACTAATACATGACCACTGGAAAAACCATAGCCTTGACTAGACGGACCTTTNCGAAGAACACTCAGGACTGATCTCCTTTAGAATGGACTGATTGGATCTCCTTATAGTCCAAGAGACTCTCAAAAGTCTCCAACACCACAGTTCAAAAGCATCAATTCTTCCACGCTCAGCTTTCTTCACAGTCCAACTAATACATGACCACTGGAAAAACCATAGCCTTGACTAGACGGACCTTTGTTGGCAAAGTATTGTCTCTGCTNGAGGAGGGCATGGCAACCCACTCCAGTGTTCTTGCCTAGAGAATCCCGTGGGCAGAGGAGCCTGGTGGGCTACAGTCCATGGAATCACAAAGAACTGAACATGACTGCACTCTTGAGCCAGAGAAGGCAATGGCACCCCACTCTAGTACTCTTGCCTGGAAAATCCATGGATGGAGGAGCCTGGTGGGCTGCAGTCCATGGAGTGATGAAGAGTTGGACACGACTGAGCGACTTCACTTTCCCTTTTCACTTTCATGCATTGGAGAAGGAAATGGCAACCCACTCCAGTGTTCTTGCCTGGATAATCCTAGGGATGGGGGAGCCTGGTGGGCTACCTATGGGGTTGCACAGAGTCGGACATGACTGAGGTGACTTAGCAGCAGCAGCAGCAGCATCTGCTTATCTGAGGTTATTAAGATTTCTCCCAGCAATCTTGATTCCAGCTTGTGCTTCTTCCAGCCCAGCGTTTCTCATGATGTACTCTGCATAGAAGTTAAATAAGCAGGGTGACAATATACAGCCTTGACGTGCTCCTTTTCCTATTGGGAACCAGTCTGTTGTTCCATGTCCAGTTCTAACTGTTGCTTCCTGACCTGCATACAGGTTTCTCAAGAGGCAGGTCAGGTGGTCTGGTATTCCCATCGCTCAGAATTTTCCACAGTTTATTGTGATCCACACAGTCAAAGGCTTTGGCATAATCAATAAAGCAGAAATAGATGTTTCCTGGAACTCTCTTGCTTATTCCATGATCCAGTGGATGTTGGCAATTTGATCTCTGGTTCCTCTGCCTTTTCTTACCTGCTAAATATTCTCTGCCTTTTCATCTTGTTTATATTGCTGTGTTTGGGGTGGCCTTTCCACCCCAAACACAGCCCTAGGGTGGTGCTTGGTTTCAGTGTAGGCACGGAGGCTTTGATAAGCTCCTATTGATTACTGTTCCCTGGAGTAAGGAGTTCTGGCAGTCTGTGGAGTTCTCTTTATTGTGGGGTTTCCTCACTGTGGGTGGGGTTGGACAGGTGGTTTGTCAAGTTTTCCTGGTTAGGGAAGCTTATATTGGTGTTCTGGTGGGTGGAGCTGGATTTCTTCTCCATCCAGTGCAATGAAGTGTCCAGTAATGAGTTATGAGATGTCAGTGGGTTTGGTGTGACTTTGAGCAGCCTGTATATTGAAGCTCAGGGCTATGTTGCTGGAGAATTTGCCTGGTATGTCTTTCTCTGGAACTTGTTGGCCCTCGGGTAGCACTTGGTTTCAGTGTAGGTATGCAGGATTTTATGAGCTCCTATTGATTAATATTCCCTGGAGTCAGGAGTTTTCTAGTGTTCTCAGGATTTGGACTTACGCCTCCTTCCTCTGGTTTTCAGTCTTATTCTTACAGTAGCCTCAAGACTTGTCCATCTACACAGCACTGATGATAAAACATCTAGGTTAAAGATGAAAAGTTTATCCACAGTGAGGGACACNGGTATTCCCATCTCTCAGAATTTTCCACAGTTTATTGTGATCCACACAGTCAAAAGCTTTGGCATAGTTAGGTATCTCCACATTTGGGTTTCTATCTTTTCTCTAGGTCCCACGGTGATTTTCCCATTTTATCCGGTCTCCTAATTACTGAGTTCATTAAACTTCTTTTAGGCATCTGCCATCCCAGATCTTTCCTATGTTCCTCCCATGGCTCCTCTTTTGCCAGAGCCCTAGCCTCTTCAGATCCTAGACTTGAATGGGACTTTGCACAAAGATATCTTCCTTTCTTCCATGCCTTGAAATTTTAGACTTACTTTTAAGTCTAAAACTATTTCTTTTTGCCTACTGTTGGAATCATGTGCTGCCATGTTTGGACACTCCGGTTTTTTGCCTAGCTCCACACTATCAGTCTGAATGATAACTAAACACCAGTTTTAATAGAGTATTGTTTCCTAGATCCCCCTTGGGACATAATGCCCAGGGTTGAAATGGGTCAATTATGCTGATTATCCTGCTAATTCCCCCATTAGGATAGAGAGTCAGGGTATTCAATGTAAGGACAGACACTCAGGAATAAAGCAGGAAGGTTCCTAATGCCTGGGAGGAGCATGATAATGGCCAACATCATATTCCATTTCAATGACTTCAACCTTCACAGCTTGAACAGACCTATCACCTTATATGATGAACTTGGCCTTGAACACAGATCCAACCTGGTGCTAGAAAAACATGTTAATGGGACCTCATGGCCTCTGTTCTTGTTCAGTGGCTAAGTGTGTCTGACTCTTTGTGACCCCATGGACTGCAGCACACAAGGCTTCCTTGTCCTTCACCATCTCCTGGATTTTGCTCAAACTCATGTCCATTGAGTCAATGATGCCATCCAACCATCTTATCCTCTGTTGCTGGCTTCTTCTCCTGCCCTCAGTCTTTCCCAGCACTAGAGTATTTTCCAGTGAGTCAGCTCTTCACACCAGGTGGCCAAAATATTGGAGCTTCGGCTTCACCATCAGTCCTTCCAATAAATATTCAGGGTTGATTTCATTTAGGACGGACTAGTTTGATCTCCTTGCTGACAAAGAGACTCTCAGAAGTCTTTTCCAGCACCACAGTTTGAAAGTATCAATTTTTCGGAGCTCAGCCTTCTTTATGACCTCTGCTTAGTACTATTTTCAGTTCCTAGGTATCTAGGTACTTGCCTTAAATAATTTTTTGGCTACATTTCTATTGCTAAACCACACTTATGTCTTTAGAGTAAAACATTGTATCTCATACAGTCCTATTGAAATTTTCAAAGTCTGGAAATATAAGTTGCCAATCCATTGTTAGTCCATCAGTACCTTATTGGAAATCCTTCATTCACTATTTATTTAATGCTATCATTTCCCTGTATAATACCTGGATGAGAAAGAACAGGACCCAGGACTAATATATATTTTATTACAAAAGAGAAATAAGTAATAAAGAAATAGGTTTCTTTCTTTGAGTTTTTGCTGGTGAAGAGGGTAAGACAGAAACTTATATAGAATGAAGAGCTAGGCATGTGCCTCTGAGATTCACTCAGCTGCAGCATTGCCAGGAGACAAAGTAATCCCAGACAGATGAAAGTGAAGATAGAGAGTGAATTCCTCACTCTCTGGGGCAAATGACTGTCTCCAATTCTTTCTATTTGCCAAATACTCATCTCATCACAACCTCCTTTCCACAAGGAAATATGTTAACCCAAATCAACATCAGCACAAAGGCATTTGTGTCACAAATCTTGAAATTAATCCTGCTGCTGCTGTTAACCACTTCAGTCATATCCAACTCTGTACGACCCCATAGAGGGANCTTTCTATTTGCCAAATACTCATCTCATCACAACCTCCTTTCCACAAGGAAATATGTTAACCCAAATCAACATCAGCACAAAGGCATTTGTGTCACAAATCTTGAAATTAATCCTGCTGCTGCTGTTAACCACTTCAGTCATATCCAACTCTGTACGACCCCATAGAGGGAAGCCCACCAGGCTCCCTTGTCCCTGGGATTCTCTAGGCAAGAACACTGGAGTGGGTTGCCATTTCCTTCTCCAAGGAATGAAAGTGAAAAGTGAAAGTGAAGTCACTCAGTTCTGTCCAACTCTTAGCAACCCCATGGACTACAGCCTACCAGGCTCCTCTGTCCCTGGGATTTTCCAGGCAAGAGTACTGGAGTGGGGTGCCGTTGCCTTCTCCGAAATTAATCCTAGAATCCTATAAGATGTTATAGTTAGTTAAAGTGAACGGTATAAAAACTATTTGATTTCCCTGGACACACCAAATGAAATTAAGGCGATCCCTCTTTTCCATGAGTTTTCCAAGAAGAGGAATAGAAAGATTGTTAATATAAGTTCCAAGCACATGTCAAACAAAACCACTCCAGGTAACTGATGGTTTTGTTAAACCAACCTTGTTAAATAAATTTTTAAAGCAAAAACACAGAAAGACAGGCAGGCACATGGGCCTTGTAAACAACTCCTTTCATACTCTCTTGTGATCTTATCCTCTTATTTCTCCAGCACTTTTCCTCTGAATCTATCCTTCGTCAAGCAAGGACACCCTGATAGCTCAGGAACACAAGTCCTCCTTGCCTATCTCCCAGCCACAGGAGTCTCCCTGGCTCACTGTATTGGTGTCAGCTCATGACCTCAGTGTCCCAAAGACTCACAATTTTTTGTTTATAAGCCATGTGGTGGCCAGAGTTCACAAACTCTTGTCTGAAATGCTGGATACCACAGGCAGGGGTCCTTTAAGGTAACACTTTGAGTACACGGTTGGTGAATTTACAAAGAAAAGTTTTTGGTTTTCTGTTAAATGTTCCAGTTGATAGACCTCAGCAAGACCTCTCTCATCAGCTTAATGAAAAACAGAATTTTGAACAGAACACTTTTCTCTTGGTACCCAACATAAACGTGATAGATAAAAGTGTAAAACGTCAGACCGCATCTAACAAGTATTCTAGGCCAATACTCTTTTATCATTAATTAAATCATGGGGACAAAGATCAGAATAACCTTGCCCGTGACCTTATAATATGCAAGTCTGTGTTCTGGATGATACATATATCTGTCCTTCAAAAAAAGTCAAACTTAAGTTTTTATCCTCTTTTTAGGTAGTTTTTAGAAATGTCTATTTGGCCTTTTTAAAGAGCTAAGTGAGCATTGGAGTAGAATGATATTTCTGACTCTTAAAAATGATATTATATATAACATGATACATCTTTACATGGTCACAGAATTCTACTGCATCCAGATACCTTACTAGCCTTAACCATCTGAAACAAATAACTAGGAACCATCTTGCATTTTCCCTGGTTTGGCACAGTAATAGAGTGACTTACTAAGTGCTGTCATGTAGACTGTGTGGTCCTGGGAAATAGTCAACAAATCAGAGACAGTCTTCTTCTTCTTCTTTATTTAATATTTACTTATTTATTTGACTGTGCTGGGTCTTAGTTGTGGCATGCATGATCTGGTTCCCTGACTAGGGATGGAATCAGGACCTGCTGCATTGGGAGTGCAGAATCGTAGCCGCTGGACCACCAGGGAAGTCCCAGAGACCATCTGCTTTGTCTAGATGTCTTATACCCTAGATTCCCACATGTTCAGTTCCTTCACACGTAAATGAGAGATGTCCTGGCTCTTTAGAATTTTATAAGACTTAACTAGTGAATGTTCAAAAAATATATATTTAAATTCACATTAGAAAGAGCCATCTATAAGTCCCTGCACTTCCTTGAGGAACAGTTCCAAAGGCAGAAGTGAACAGTTCCTCTAATGTGTGACTCATTTATTAGAATTAGTTAAGGTCTCGTCATTCTTGCTTATTGCAAATATCTCAAGAGATATTTGCATGTCAAACAGAAGGTTCTAATATATTATTGACTCCCCAATTATCTCTAACAACAATGTAAATATTTATAAATTCATGATGATACTAGATTCAAAAACAATCATTATCCTCTTTCTTACTATCTCAGAGATTAAAGTATGCATTTGCAAGACCTTCGTCCTAAAACAGCTGAATGGTGTCAAAGACAGAAAGAGAGGAGAGTCTAAAGAAGAGTAAAGAGAAATGACAACAAAATAATATGCTTAATCCCATACTATATCTTCTAAAATTATTTGTTTTTGTTCAGTGGCTCAGTTGTGTCCAACTCTTTGCGACCCCATGAATTGCTGCATGCCAGGCTTCCCTGTCCTTTACTGTCTCTCGGAATTTGGTCAAACTCAGGTCTGGTTTGGTCTCGTGCAGTCCAAGGGAATCTCAAGGATCTTCTCCAGTACCGCAATTCAAAAGCATCAGTTCTGTGGTGCTCGGCCTTCTTTATGGTCCAGCTCTCACATCCATACATGACCACTGGAAAAACCATAGCTTTGACTAGACGGACCTTTGTTGGCAAAGTGATGTCTCTGCTTTTCTTCCAAGGAGCAAGCATCTTTTAATTTCATGGCTACAGTCACCGTCTGCAGTGATTTTGGAGCCCAAGAAAATAAAGCCTAAAATATGTTTGTGTGTATAACAGCATATTTTGAGATGATTGGGAAAACTAAATATGGATTTGTTTATTAGCTTATCATATAAAATATTTAATCCCTAAGTGTGATCATTGTATTTGGTTATGAAGGAAAATGTCCTTGTTTTTAGATAGATGCTGAAGTAGTAACATATAAAATGTCACCATATGTGCAACTAATTTCAAATGTCTCAAGAAGAAAAGTAAGATGATAGATGGATATATAGATAGATAGATATACAGATATAAGGAAAAAGTGGCAAAATGTGAACAACTGGTGATTTCCAAGATAAGTATGAAGATAATAACAAAAGGTTGCTCTTAACACTTTTCTTTGAAGTTTCTCTATAGGTTTGAACTTTTCAAAATAAAAAGAGTTCAGTTCAGTCACTCAGTCGTGTCCAACTCTCTGTGACCCCATGAATTGCATCATGCCAGGCTTCTCTGTCCATCAACAACTCCTGGAGTTCACTCAAACTCACGTCCATTGAGTCGGTGATGCCATCCAGCCATCTCATCCTCTGTTGTCCCCTCCTCCTCCTGCCCCCAATCCCTCCCAGCATTAGAGTCTTTTCCAATGAGTCAACTCTTCGCGTGAGGTGGCCAAAGTACTGGAGTTTCAGCTTTAGCATCATTCCTTCCAAAGAAATCCCAGGGCTGATCTTTAGAATGGATTGGTTGGATCTCCTTGCAGTCCAAGGGACTCTCAAGCGTCTTCTCCAACACCACCGTTCAAAAGCATCAGTTCTTCAGTGCTCACTCAGCCTTCTTCACAGTCCAACTCTCACATCCATACATGACTACTAGAAAAACCATAGCCTTGACTAGACAGACCTTTGTTGACAAAGTAATGTCTCTGCTTTTGAATATGCTATCTAGACTGGTCATAACTTTTCTTCCAAGGAGCAAGCGTCTTTTAATTTCATGGCTGCAGTCACCATCTGCAGTGATTTTGGAGCCCCAGAAAATAAAGTCTGACATGGTTCCACTGTTTCCCCATCTATTTCCCATGAAGTGATGGGACCAGATGCCATGATCTTCATTTTCTGAATGTTAAGCTTTAAGCCAACTTTTTCANTGGAGTTCACTCAAACTCACGTCCATTGAGTCGGTGATGCCATGCAGCCATCTCATCCTCTGTTGTCCCCTCCTCCTCCTGCCCCCAATCCCTCCCAGCATTAGAGTCTTTTCCAATGAGTCAACTCTTCGCGTGAGGTGGCCAAAGTACTGGAGTTTCAGCTTTAGCATCATTCCTTCCAAAGAAATCCCAGGGCTGATCTTTAGAATGGATTGGTTGGATCTCCTTGCAGTCCAAGGGACTCTCAAGCGTCTTCTCCAACACCACCGTTCAAAAGCATCAGTTCTTCAGTGCTCACTCAGCCTTCTTCACAGTCCAACTCTCACATCCATACATGACTACTAGAAAAACCATAGCCTTGACTAGACAGACCTTTGTTGACAAAGTAATGTCTCTGCTTTTGAATATGCTATCTAGACTGGTCATAACTTTTCTTCCAAGGAGCAAGCGTCTTTTAATTTCATGGCTGCAGTCACCATCTGCAGTGATTTTGGAGCCCCAGAAAATAAAGTCTGACATGGTTCCACTGTTTCCCCATCTATTTCCCATGAAGTGATGGGACCAGATGCCATGATCTTCATTTTCTGAATGTTAAGCTTTAAGCCAACTTTTTCACTCTCCTCCTTCACTTTCATCAAGAGGCTTTTCAGTTCCTCTTCACTTTCTGCCATAAGGGTGGTGTCATCTGCATATCTGAGGTTATTGATAAAAAGAGTTAGGAAATTCAAAAACAACGCAGGGTGGGGGAAGCAGTGTGTGAAGTAGAATAGAAAAAATTCTGGTCATTTGTTGGTGACCATGGTGATTTATGGGAAGTTCATCAAACCAGTTTTTCTTCCATATATTTAGATGTTTCTATAAGAATAAAAAAGTTTTTAATAGAACAGGAATATTCCCTCTTCACCTCATCTCTTAGTTTCCCCCATAGCCTGTTTGAATCTGAGCCCCTCTCCACTTTAAATAATTAACCAGCCACAATACAGCCTTATTTTTGTGACAGGAGAGTGGACTCTAAGTTGAAGTGGTACCTGTGTTGACAGCAACTAAATAATGTCTACCCCAAAACCCACAGTATTTACCGGGCACTGGCTTAAAATGATGCTATGCACTGGAAGGAGAGGACGAATGTAAGTACAGCATGATTTAAAAGAAAGTCTTGGTGGAAATAACCCCATGTCCATGGATGGATGAATGGACAAAGAAAATGTGGTATATCCATACAATAGCGTTTTGTTCACCCTTAAAAAATAAGGAGTCTTGACACATGCTACAACAAGGATAAACCCTGTAAACATGGGGAGTGAAATAAGCCAGTCACAGAAGGACAAATACCATAGGGTTCTACTTATAAAAGGTACTTAGAATAAACAAATTAATGGAGACAGAAAGGAGACTGATGGGCGCCAGGGTCTGGGGAGTAAGAGTGGGGAATTATTGTTTAATGAAACAGAATTTCACTTTCAGAAGACAGAGCCCTGGAGACGATTGATGGTAATGGTTGCACAACACTGTCAACGGGCTTCACTTAGACATGGTTAAAATGGTACTCACTTCATGTTGTGCATGGTTTACCACAACAGGAAAGAAAGAAAGGAGGAAGGAACACAGGCACCAGATCTCTGTCTTTCTGCTCTTTGAAATGTTGAGGCATCCTTCAAGTGCTTGCAATGTCCATGGGTAAAAATGTTGTCCTTGCCATGACTGGGTACATTGCAGTTACCGGAAGGAATTATCACATTAACACAGACCCAAGCCTGGCTGCCATGAGCACAGGGGTTTCCTGACAACAGGAGCCTTTCTGCTGCCCGGAGGGGAGACCCTGCTGGGTGGCCCCACAAAATCCCAGCTTACCAAGTGGTTGGCTTGGGGCGAGGGGAGAGGGGAAGATTTCCTGGTAATGCTTCTTGTAATACCTTGTTAGTGCTTGTAATCAACATGGCTGGGATGAAAGAATTCTGGCTTCAGAACAGATACGTCATGCTTTAAATTAAATCAGATCCCCGCCGTGAGCCACTTACTCCCTTTTTTCCCCACAGCCAGGGAAACAATGCAGAGGCTTCTCTGCAGGGTTAGCAGCATGCGTGACCTTCGGTCTTTCCACTTAAAATCGATTCAAGATGATCACAGTGGCCTAAATAAAAGTCCCCATCCCACTCTTCCTCCCAGCATCTCTGTCTCTCTTACCTCTGTTTCTGTCTTTGTCTCTCTCCCACCCCCTCCCTCCCTCTCTCTCTCTCTCTCTATCAAACACACACACACACGCACACACGCAGATGCTTTCGTGTTTATTTCTCTTCTGCATATGTGCCTAAGACTTGCTAAACCCACTTCCAAAGGCATCTCATCACCCTTCCACCTGGCTCAGAACTGACAACAAGATTTTTCACCTCCTCCCTCTCCTTTCTCTTCTCTGATGAACAGTGAACCAGATGGCCATTCCCCAGTCTCCCAGCATGGGTTTGACTGACAGGGGCCTTTGATAAACCTCTGAAGAATGAAGTCATCTCCAGGTCACCGCGGCAGCCTGGCCTTTAACACCCACCACACAGACCACCATTATCTGCTGAATAGGAGACAAAGGAAATTAGCCCTGCTTCCCTCTCGTCCCCATTATTTCCAGCCTGATTTAAACAAGGAGGCAATGAGATGCCCTTCACTTTCCTCCAAAAGGTACAAATGTCAGCTGTTAAAAAATGCAAGCAAGAGGCTTTTCTGTGTTAATGGCTGGGTTTCTTTGTTAAAGCTGAGGAGTGGAAAGTGTGGTTAAGCGCTGCCTTTGAGAAAAGACTTAACAAGCTTCTCAACCACTTCCTTAACTACCCATACCTCAGTCTAATCCATAGGTATTCTTAAGCCTTCAGGTTTCAACTAGAAAGGAAAGATGGATGTGAGGCTTCATTTCCAAACATGGGGCCTCCCAAGTGACTCAGTGGTAAAGAGTCCGCCTGCCAATGAGGATACGGGAGACGTGGGTTTGATCGCTGGGTCAGAAAGATCCCCTGGAGCAGGAAATGGCAGCCCATTCCACTATTCTTCCCTGGAAAATTTCATGGGCAGAGGAGCCTGGCAGGCTATATAGTCCATGGGGCCACAAAGAATTGAACGTGACTGAGTGGCTGAGTACACAAAGAACCTGGAAAGCTGAGTGAAAAGGGTTTTCCATCATGTTACTTCTGCAATTGAAAAAGTAGGAAAAGGATCCCTCCCCCCTTTCCCAAAACATTCTCCCCCCAGGAACTAAATGTTTAAGTCTCAACAGAACTAAAAATGAGTTGTAAGTACCTACATCCCTCCAGATTTGACAAGGAGATTGTTCCTGGTTGCCTCCTGGCACGCTGTGAAGGGCAGGTGTGTGTGTCTGTCTGTCTGTGTGTCTTTGGGTGTACTCTAGTTGTTTGTTGGTGAGTACTTCAGCTTCAGCTGGAGAATGGAGAATTATGGCAGGAGTGTTCATTATTGTGAAGAAATTTGTTCCGCAATTCCATCTCTCTCTCTCTCTCTTTAGTTGGTAAGTCATGTCCAACTCTTTTGACTCCGTGGACTATAGCCTGCCAGGCTCCTCTGTCCATGGGATTCTCCAGACAAGAATCCTGGAGTGGGTTGCCATTTCCTTCTCCAGGGGATCGTCCCAACTTAGCAATCAAACCCGGGTCTCCTGCATGGCAAGCAGATTCTTTGCCAACTGATCTATAAGGGAAGCCCATTCACAATTCCATAGCTGTTTCTAAATATTAAGGATCGTGGCACATTTTCTTTAGATGACAGCTTAAGAAGGCAATGTTTGCTGTTGTTATCATACAGATTATAATACTTTAAAACTGTGGGTTCTGCAAAGCAGCCAGAAGACGCAGAAAAAGAGCAGATATCAGCTTGGTTCAGTTCAGTTCAGTCGCTCAGTCACCTCTGACTCTTTGCGACCCCATGCGTCGCAGCACGCCAGGCCTCCCTGTCCAACACCAACTCCTGGAGCTCACTCAGACTCACGCCCATCGAGTCCGTGATGCCATCCAGACATCTCATCCTCAGTCGTCCCCTTCTCCTCCTGCCCCCAACCCCTCCCAGCATCAGAGTCTTTTCCAATGAGTCAACTCTGCATGAGGTGGCCAAAGTACTGGAGCTTCAGCTTTAGCATCATTCTTTCCNGTCCAACACC
Source organism: Neotragus moschatus (assembly GCA_006410615.1). Classification (NCBI taxonomy): domain Eukaryota; kingdom Metazoa; phylum Chordata; class Mammalia; order Artiodactyla; family Bovidae; genus Neotragus; species Neotragus moschatus. The sequence goes on along the minus strand of SJYA01002742.1, from coordinate 4,205,874 downwards.
AACTCCTGTAGCTCACTCAGACTCACGCCCATCGAGTCCGTGATGCCATCCAGACATCTCATCCTCAGTCGTCCCCTTCTCCTCCTGCCCCCAACCCCTCCCAGCATCAGAGTCTTTTCCAATGAGTCAACTCTGCATGAGGTGGCCAAAGTACTGGAGCTTCAGCTTTAGCATCATTCTTTCCAAAGAACACTCAGGGCTGATCTCCTTCAGAATGGACTGGTTGGATCTCCTTGCAGTCCAAGGGACTCTCAACAGTCTTCTCCAACACCACAGTTCAAAAGCATCAATTCTTCGGCGCTCAGCCTTCTTCACAGTCCAACTCTCACATCCATACATGACCACTGGAAAAACCATAGCCTTGACTAGACGGACCTTGGTCGGCAAAGTAATGTCTCTGCTTTTCAATATGCTATCTAGGTTGGTCATAACTTTTCTTCCAAGGAGTAAGCGTCTTTTAATTTCACAGCTACAGTCATCATTTGCAGTGATTTAGGAGCCCAGAAAAATAAAGTCTGACACTGTTTCCACTGTTTCCCCGTCTATTCCCCATGAAGTGATGGGACCGGATGCCATGATCTTCATTTTCTGAATGTTGAGCTTTAATAAATCATGACAATTCAGATAAAATTAATGACTCAGTCAACAGACATCAGAGCCAGACATTGCATTAGGTCCTTCCTGTGATATCAGTTTGGAGGCAGAGTCCCCACAGTTTATGATCTAGATAAGGAAACACAAGTAAGGCTAGACCTCGTTCCTAAAGACTAGACAGTGTTGTTTAGTTGCTAAGTCGCGTCTGACTCTTTGCAACCCCAAAGACTGTAGCCTGCCAGGCTCCATCCATGGAATTCTCCAGGCAATAACACTGGAGTGAGTAGCCATTCCCTTCTCCAAGGGATCTCCCAATCCAGGGATCAAACCCAGGTCTCCTGCATTGCAGACAGATTCTTTACCATCTGAGTCACCAGGGAAGCCAAATTTATACTTTCTTCCTGTATTCGTTAGCTAGGGCAGCCATCACCAAACATGACAGACTGGGTGAGTTAAACAACGACATTTAATTCTCACAGTTCCGGAGACCAGAAGTCCACCAATAAGGAATTGGTAGCACTGTCTCCTTGGCCTGCAGGTGGCTGCCTTCTCACTGTGACCTCACATGGCCTTTCCTCTATTTGTGTATCCCTGTTATCTCTTTCTCTTCTTGTAAGGAGCCAGTCATATGAGATCAGGATCCCACTTTTATGACATCACTTAGCCTTAGTGACCATCTTAAAGGTCCCATAGCTAAATACAGGCACATTAGGGGGTAGCGTTAGTTGCTCAGTCATGTCTGACTCTTTGTGACCCCATGGACTGTAGCCCACCAGGCTCTCCTGTCCATGGAGCTCTCCAGGCAAGAATAAGGGAGTGGGTTGCCATCCCTTCTCTAGGGGATCTTCCCAACCCAGCAATCGAACCCAGGTCTCCTGCACTACAGGCAAATTCTTTACCATCTGAGCCACCAGGGAAGTAGGGCTTCAACAAATGAGTTGGGGGGGGGAGGGGTTTACATGATTGGGTCCATAACACTTCCTTTAGCAATGAGAAGGCGCGGAAGTGATGAAATAGGGGATCCACAAGCTGAAGAATTGCTTTGGAACTGCAATTGAATTAATGAAGAGAGGGGATAAGGAAGAGGCAGTTTAGGAGGATATTTCAATAGGAAACAGGTAAAATGGGCAGGGCCTGGGTTGGATTTGGGCAGTAAAAAGACCTGGAAGTCAAGTAAAAACATTAGGGAAACACTGATAGGATTCGATGACTAATTTAATATGGCAAGCAAGAGAGAAAAGAGGCTTTGGGTTATTAATTCTGAGAGATTACAGAGATGGTGACCTATGAAATAAGTATGGAGAAAATACTTGTACTGCCAACTAGAGTGGAAAGGTCTTGCATTGTGCAGTCACACATGCTGCTTTAAACGTGTACAGGTGGTCATGTTTTAAACGTGTGATTTTAGCAATTCCTTTACCATTTCATTACTCTTGTATGAAATTGGGATGATAGAACCAACTTCACTGGGTGGTGTATATTTTATGAATGAAAGGATATCATATAATTCAACTATGACATAGAATTCAAAATTACTGATAGGTTTCAGAAGAAGCTTGCACTCACACATGCATGCTAAATCACTTCAGTAATACCCAACTCTGTGCAACCATATGGACTGCAGCCTGCCAGGTTCCTCTGTCTATGGGATTCTCTAGGCAAGAATACTGGAATGGGTTGCCATGCCCTCTTCTAGAGGATCTCCCCCAGCCAGGGATCTAACTCGTATCTATTACGCCTACCTGCACTGCTTCTTTACCGCTAGTGCCACCTGGGAAGCCCCAGAAGAATCTTAAATCTAGGTAATTATAAATATTATTGGTTTTCATTTTAGTTGGAAATCTTCTCCCTGATATAAAGAAGTATATTAAATATAATGTAGTTGGATGTGTGAATCAGCCTCTTGATAACAGTCAGGCTGTGACCCAGTTCTTTGAAGAAGTATAAACAACTGTCCCTGTTCTATAAATTCAGTCTTTACAAAACCACAAGTGTGGCTTTGAGAGCAATTCAAAGCCCACCTAGATTTATTAATCCCCAGACCACCCCTATTTATCTCAAAATTCTAAAAGCCCAGGACATTGGAAATAGAACTATCCTCCATTCAAGGGAAAAAAGGGAAAATATTAAATTAATATTACATACTAGATTTCAGATATTAATTATCTGACATATAGATAAAGTTTTAAAACAAAAGCTACAAGGTCTCCATGCAACTGTCTCTATGTTTATATATGTATATCAGATTATACATATGTGTATGTATATATTATATGACAGTTTGTACCTCTAAATGGTATTAAAAAATTATTTATTGAATCACTTAAAGGAGTCCTACTCAAGTTGGCTTAGATACAAATGAACACTCACGTAAGTTAAGGATTTCTAAAACACTCAGAAATACAAACTTTAACCCAAACATGTTCTGAAGTTTGCATAATATGGGATACTCTTTGATAAATAAAACTAGTTTTAAAATTGTTGGTAAAATTAAAACAGGCATTTCTTCAGGGTTGTCAGCATTAAATATAAAGCAAAGTTATAATTTACTTTCTACCTAGGTTTGCCAGTCAAATAAGCTTATGTTATATCGACTAAACAGTTAAAATTATAACACTATAAATCCTACTTAAGAACCAAATGTCCAAAAAAAGTTAACTGTTTGATGTATGTCAAGCATAGCAGTTAAAAAAAAAAAACAAAACAGAAAGGAAGAACCATATTTTTAACTTTCTGGAGTCTTTGCCTGGGTGATATTTTTATGCTTGCCTGTTTTCTCAACAAGAAAAATAACTTAAAATGATGGCTAGCTTTGTTATTTGTCTAATGAAATTTTCACAAGCAATTCAAGTATAATTAAGAACATGTGAATTAAACAGATATCTGTGGGATAAAAGTTTGTAAATGAACTTTTCAACATTAATTATGTTTAAGTATGTTTACTTAAAAATAGTTCCCAAGATTGGTTTGATAACTGAAAGCCTTAAAGCTATGCAAAGTTAAATTAAATGGTGAATAGTCATTGAATGTATAGGTTATTTCCACATGAGATAAAACATTAATTGCTGAACAAAAGTTTGTTTATTACTTTTGGCATCTTGTGTTTATATGGTATAGAGATGGTAAATTTATTGGACCAGTTAATGAACATGAGAAATTTTACTTTGAAAACACATATGCCTTTAGAAATTATGAAAGGACATATTTACAAATTTACTATAAAATTATAATACATGGAAGACAGTTCCCAGTTGCTTACTTCTTAGTTTTCACTGAAAAGAAAAATAACTCATGGTTAAAAATGCTAATGATATATATATGAAAAATAATAAGAATAAATTATGGTCTGTAAAGGAAAAGAAGATGTATTTTTGCTGAGGAATGTTCAAAGGACATATTTAAGGGGAAGAGAATAATTTTAACCTAAAGCAGAAAGACTGATTGATACAGAATGAAAAAACATAGAAGACAAAAATTGAATAGATTTTTAAAAATTATAGACAGTGTGGAAAAGAAATTTTATGTGTGATTGAATTGCTAAAGTTAAATTCACACTGTCTTTATCAGACCTTTGATTACTTAAGAAAACCAAATATTTTCAACATTAAACAGTTAAAGATTTCTGTTTTTAACAGTCATATAACCAATATTTATCTTTAGTTTTATAATATCACTTTGGTTAAATAAGTAGTTAAGTTTTATTTTATATTATATGATTCTGTTTAGTCAGANGGCCACCACATGTAAAGAGTTGACTCATTGGAAAAGACTCTGATGCTAGGAGGGATTTGGGGCAGGAGGAGAAGGGGACAGAGGATGAGATTGCTGGATGGCATCACTGACTCGATAGACGTGGGTCTGAGTGAACTCCAGGAGTTGGTGATGGACAGGGAGGCCTGGCCTGCTGTGGAGGCCTGGCGTGTCACCGAGAGTTGGACACTACTGAGCGACTGAACTGAACTGAAGTGACTGACCTGATACTGATAGTAATATGAGAAAATTGTAAACACTTGGTATAGATTACATTTCATAGGACAAGAACCAGCAATCTAAAACATATCCAGTGAATCTAAGGTGACAGCTTTTTATCTTAAAGTTTAAAAAGAAAAATATTAAATATATTAAAAAAGCACAACTAACTTAAATACAAATAAAGCTATCTAGTGAAGGATGCACCATTTGAAGTGGTAAAAAGTATATAAATTGTGTATACTTGTAGGAACTTGAGCTTTTTCGGAAAATAGTCTATAAACTAAGATTGAGAGTATAGTGTTTTAAGTATAGAATAACAAACATACTGTGGGAGGTATCTTGAATGTAAATTAGTTTAAAAGAAACAAAGAAATGCTACTTTAGTATTAAATATAAAGGAGTTGAAATAATGTTAATTTATTAAGTTAAGAATATGATCTGTACAAACATTTTGATAAAACAAAATGTAAATATGGATCTTGACAATTATTGCCTGTTTGACCATGAACAAATTAATCTTTCAGATCTCAGGTTTCCTCAATGGCTGAAATAGGGCCTCTGCCTCATATCCTGAGGATTAAATACATTTATTAATTTAGATGAATTTACAGACCCAGACTCTCAAATGCTATCATTATTGCTGTTAAAGATGAAGAGTTCATAAAGTTGAAGAGAGTATGTCTTAGGTAAATATAATTTAAAGCTGATCATTAAAAGCATGTTAATACATAAGAAATATTATGATAAATGTTAAATAAAAGGCTAAATAATATAGTATTAGTTATCACTCTCTTCTCTTCCTTTGTATAGCTTTCCACTGTCCAACTAAGTATCTTAAGGATTAGTGATTTAAGGTAGACATTTATAATATAATTAGTATCATGGTATACCTTCTTTTGAACATTTTTAAGTAAAAAACTTACTACCTCCCAAATGATATTTCATGTACATGTATGGAGGTGAGAGTTGGACTGTGAAGAGNACTGTCCAACTAAGTATCTTAAGGATTAGTGATTTAAGGTAGACATTTATAATATAATTAGTATCATGGTATACCTTCTTTTGAACATTTTTAAGTAAAAAACTTACTACCTCCCAAATGATATTTCATGTACATGTATGGAGGTGAGAGTTGGACTGTGAAGAGGGCTGAGTGCTGAAGAATTGATGCTTTTGAACTGCGGTGTTGGAGAAGACTCTTGAGAGTCCCTTGGACTGCAAGGAGATCTAACAAGTCCATTCTGAAGGAGATCAGCCGTGGGGTTTCTTTGGAAGGAATGATGCTAAAGCTGAAACTCCAGTGCTTTGGCCACCTCATGTGAAGAGTTGACTCATTGGAAAAGACTCTGATGCTGGGAGGGATTGGGGGCAGGAGGAGAAGGGGACGACCGAGGATGAAAAGCCTGGATGGCATCACGGACTCGATGGGCGTGAGTCTGAGTGAACTCCGGGAGTTGGTGGACAGGGAGGCCTGGTGTGCTGCGATTCATGGGGTCACAAACAGTCAGACACGAGGAACCGACTGAACTGAACTGAACTGAACACATGTATGTATGATTATAAAAATCATATATTGGTTATATAGTTTAATTGTGGCTCATATATAATGTAGAATGATCAAAATCATCAAAAAATTTGCTGCAAATATTTCAGGGTTAGAAAACCACAAAATTAGCCTTGTATAAATCAGAAGTGAATTTTTTACTTTATCCATCCATGCATAAGAAATATTATGATAAATATTAAACAAAAGGCTGAATAATATAGTATTGGTTATCACTCTTTTCTCTTCCTTTGTATAGCTTTCCACTGTCCAGCTAAGTATCTTAAGGATTAGTGATTTAAGGTAGACTTTTATAATATAATTAGTATCATTGTATACCTTCTCTTGAACATTTTTAAGTAAACATTTTTAAGTGGTTCTTCTACCATATAGTTTCCAACAAATTTTGTTCTCAGAGTAAATGGTCATATGTGATTTGGAAATATTTATCAGTGTTTAAACAGACAGTGTTAGTTTATAATCCTATCTTCACATTAATTTATGGATTGGTTCAAGTTGTATTCATGAAAAATCCAAATAATTATATTTTCAATGCTGAAGTTGATGCTTTTGCAAATAGAAATAATCCCACACCTAAAAAGTTATCTTTCACTTAAATACTCCAATTAAACCAATTCAATTGCAATTGCTATATGGTGGCAATTTTAATTATGTTCTTATTTTTAATGAACTAATTACCTGCTAAGCATTACCATGCAAATTATTCTCCAACAGTAATTCTTTTTTTTTTAAGTGTAGAGAGGCCAAGCGACTGTAAAAGAAAATGAAAATTTGAGCCCAAAGCTTCTTTCCACAGTAGATGAGACGATACATGAAGTACCTCCTGACTCTGCCCTCATTTGTGATGTTCAATGAATATGGATTAGCGATTAACCATGGCTACACTCAAAGCTAAGATAAATTACAGGAATAAATTCAGGGTGGATGTGTGGTGTGCAGTCCGTATTGATCAGCTTGCAGAAAATGACCTCAAAATTACTTTCAATTTTATGTGGCTAGAGATAGTTCTTTCACTAGTATTTTCTCCAGTTACATAGGAGCTGTCATTAGAGATGTTGGGAAATTGCTAAGGGAGCAATTAGTGTAGGATAGGCTCCAGAAGAGTTATATTTGTTCTAAAGTCAAAGAAAATTAAATCCATGTTCACGATCTCATAGAATTATGATGTTATTAATAGCTCAGTCATTCCTAATATTTCCTTAGATTGTCGTTCTTGTTTAGTCATTAGTTATTCAATCATGAACACTTTGGAGACAGGTGCTGTATTTTGGATCTCTACATATTCAATATCTGGTTTGCAATAGTGAGTAATGAATATTTGTTAAATTGAACAAGGAAGCTAAAAAATTTCTAGAGCATTGGAAAATACAGAACATGTTCTCATTCAACACATTTGATATTTTTTCTCCATTATCCTATGTATCAAGACTTTTCAGATGAAGAAACGTACATATAGAAATATTGACAAGCTGTAAAGCAGGAGAACAGCCAGCCTTTCTCTATTTTCAGATGTTTCTCATAGAAAATTAAAATGTAATGAACTTTTAAATATTGTTAACATCAACCATTCTTTGGGCAGAGGAAACTATAAGAAGAACCAGTTTTAATTATTTCATTCAAGAGACATGTTATTTAGGAACATATTTGGATTTAATGTTAATAATATTACCTGTCTTTAAATAATAAGAATCTCAATGTATATTGAATTCAAGCTAATATTCAAGCTTCTTATCAGGCCAATAAGTTTCTATATACTCTGGAAAACCTCTAACTTAAATGTGAGCCTTTCTCTCCTTCCTTCATTTTCTTCCAGGTTTCCAATTTTCCTCTCAATTTTCAAATTTATTTTTGGTATCAAGCACTTGGTACATATTCTGTATTCATCTTGGAATTTCATGTCCCTCTTGTCCTATAAACCTTTTCTGATTTTCTTTTATTGTTACACTCTTACCAGATATTCCCGACTAAACGTATACCAGTTGCTAAGTCGCTTCAGTTGTTTCCGACTCTGTGCAACCCCATAGACGGCAGCCCACCAGGCTCCCCTGTCCCTGGGACTCTCCAGGCAAGAACACTGGAGTGGGTTGCCATTTCCTTCTCCAACGCATCAAAGTGAAAAGTGAAAGTGAAGTCGCTCAGTTGTGTCTGACTCTTAGCGACCCCATGGACTGCAGCCTACCAGGCTCCTCCACCCATGGGCTTTTCCAGGCAAGAGTACTGGAGTCGGGTGCCATTGCCTTCTCCGAACCTATACAAGTAGCCTCTCTAATTAATCTCCATCAGGTATTATTTTGTTTACTAACATCATGGCATTCATTTCTCCCTTTCTAATTCTATTATTAATGGTTGACATATGCATTGATATTCTCAGGAAACATTATGTTCTATGATGTCAGAGGTGATCTTTGTTTGACTAATTGCTTTATATAAATTACCTAAGATAGTGCTCAGTACATATTAGGCATTAGTAAACATCACCTCAGTTAATGAGTAAATGAACGAATGAATCATTGTCGCAGAGACTCAGCCACCATACTATTATAAAGATGCCTGAGGACTGGTCTGAATCTACTCAGGACATACAGGTCACTACGGCAACAGAGGTATGAAACTGAGAGCCCAGCTTCTAATGATCAGCTATATTCTGTGCATTATTCAGAGTGTCTTTACTGACCAGCAAATGCCTAATATTTACAAAACATAAATGATCTTTAGATAGTCTCCTCCATAGGCTTATTTTTAAAGTGTCATGAAAAATTAAGCTCTGATATTAAGAAAGCTTTTCTATTTTTCTTTTAAGAACTTATTAGTCTTCCGTATAAATGAGTGCTAGATGTAACTTGCTTATACAGATTTGTATTAATCAATTGATGAAAGAAAGTTACCACTCTTAAAAAGATGCTAAAATTAATTTCTACTAGTTTATTAAGAGTTATGTATTCCCTATGTGTAACACCCTTTTAGAAAATAAAATGCATGTCATGCTTGGGTAAGACTGCTCAGGGCAAAGTATTCTCAGAAGATTCCCCGGGGACCCAGAAAGAAGCCCAGACTCTCTTCTTCCCCAGCACTATGAGCATGATATAAAGAGGATCAAGGAGCCATTGGCTGAATGTTGGCAGTTGCTTAACATTCCAAACGCAGCAAAGAAGAGAAAGTCTGTGTATGTATGTACCATGATATGTAATGCAAATTAATGACAGTTTACCGAAGAGTGCAAAGCGTGAGGAAATCCTTGAAAGATTCTTTTTTAAAAAGATTCATCTTCCAAGACAGTTGGAATGGTGCATGTCTTATGGTACATTGATGAGAATATGTTTATTTCAGTAATGGGAAACAGGACTCACTTTGAAATATGAATTTAATAAATACTTACTGAGTTAATGCATATATCAAAGACTGTTTTACCTAATAAAGCATTTACCCATCTTTTCATCTGTCTACTCACCCATTCATCCACTCATCTACTTATTTAGTTGTGTAACATACTTTTGAGAAAAAAAATTATTTTCAAGTACTGAATCAGATGACATAAATACTATATAAAGCTAAAATACTGTGTTCCTACCTCTATGGGGGGATTTTCAAGTAACAACTCACGTTGTAAACTAGATACACATATATTCATTCCATTTTTTCCCACATTCCATCCTTCATAAACCTACCTTTCTCCAATTCCATGTGGGGCTATTTGAGCTGAAAATCTTAGCAAATTCTTTTTATCTCTGAGACAAGATAGTCCATGATAGGACCTGGTAAAATATACTCTTTATTCCCTTGGTTTTAAATAGTTAATTAGAGTATTAATTTAAGGGCAATTGCATAACTGAGGCCAAATCAAGCAGAGAAAGAATCTTCTTAGAAGCTGATCTACAGTAACTGTGTAAATAAGCTCTGTTTTTACAATGCAATTTCCAAGACTGGCGAGTATGACGTATAGGGCTGTGACATTCTTTTTAATGGCTATATGTGAAAAGCTTGTTTTCTGCGTAAAACAGACAGAGCTAAGCAGAAAAGAAGACAAAGAGAGGCCTTGTCCCTTTCTGACCCAGTGCCAAACTGTGGTATGAAGGAAGTTGCAACTCTCTCTTTGAATATGTGAACTACCTTGGCATTCTTCCCAGAAAGAAAAAGTATCTTGGATGAAATCAATCACTTAAATATTTCTTGATTATAATGATGAATTTCAGAATAAAGGGGAAGATTACAAATACTCATGCATTTTTTAAAATATAGTGAATTGGAGATGAGCAAGGAACAAAATTCAATGTAGTCCTTGATTTCTCCTAAAACTAAGACCCAGAAAATATAGAATATCAAAAGCTCTAAATGTTTGAATATAGCCAAATGAGGAAGAATATCAAAACAAATGCACTTATTCTGTGATAGTTGAGACACCTTACCAGTTTTTCTCCATCAGCACTGTAATTGCTTAGTCTAGGTACTGTCAGCTCTTATTGTCACCCTAATAATCATATCCCTGAGCATCACTGACCTCTTAAACATCTACCTGGCTAATGGGAAGGTTGATGGAATCAAATGACAGGTTTGTGTGATAAATCTGATTTTCTTATAAGTGGGGTCCCATGACTCATAAGTGGTAGTTAAAACAATTAAGCGTCCCTAAAAACTGATAATGGAAAAATTACCAACATCTCAAAATTTACTTATTTCTTATGGAACTATTATTTTTATTTTCCAGTATCTCATTAGTATTTAGGTTTCCAGACTTACTGTAAGTTTCTGCTAAATGATTCAAGAGCAGCACATTACTATTGGACACTATTACAAACTGTTCAGAGGTAATTACACAAAAATGGTGCGATATAGTGTCTCACATACCTCCAGGTGATCTGTCTCCATTAGTGCTTAAAGATTCCAGAAGCATAAACATTTGATAATGAAAGCACTAAAGTTGCATAAAGTGAAAGTGAAAATGAAGTCGCTCAGTCGTGTCCGACTCTTTGCGACCCCATGGACTGTAGCCCACCAGGCTCCTCCCTCCATGGGATTCTCCAGGCAAGAGTACTGGAGTGGGTTGCCATATCCTTCTCCAGAGGATCATCCCGAAGCAGGGATCAAACCCGGGTCTCCTGCATTCCAGGCAGACGCTTTAACCTCTGAGCCACCAGGGAAGCCAAAGTTGCATAAAAGTTCAGTTCAAATTCTGTCAAAATTGGTCTTCAACACTTTGACTTCTATTAGAAGTGAAGGACTGTCTCAGTCTTAGACACATGCTCCAGTCCTAGAAATGGCTAACACAAGCCATGTGATTTTTCCTTTAAGAAAAGGCAACAAATAGTACTAACAAAACACATGATTTTTTTTTAAATTGTTACAGTTAGTGTTTATCAGAGAGTAAGTTTGGCTCAGTCGCTCAGTCGTGTCCAACTATTTGCAACCCCATGGACTGCAGCATGCCAGACTTCACTGTCCATCAACAAGTCCTGGAGCTTGCTCAATCTCATGTCCATCAAGTCAGTGATGCCATCCAACTATCTCATCCTCTGTCATCCCCTTCTCCTTCTGCATTCAATCTTTCCCAGCATCAGGGTATTTTCAAATGAGTCAGTTCTTTGCATCAAGTGGCCAAAGTATTGGAGTTTCAGCTTCAGCATCAATCTTTCCAATGAATATTCAGGACTGATTTCCTTTAGGATGGACTGGGTGGATCTCCTTGCAGTCCAAGGGACTCTCAAGAGTCTTCTCTAACACCATAGTTCAAAAGCATCAAATCTTTGGCGATCAGCTTTCTTTATATTCCAACTCACACATCCATATGTGAACACTGGAAAAACCATAGCTCTGACTAGATGAACCTTTGTTTGCAAAGTAATGTCTATACTTTTTAATATGCTATCTAAGTTTGTTATAGCTTTTCCTCCAAGAAGCAAGTGTCTTTTCATGGCTGCAGTTACCATCTACAGTGATTTTGGAGCCCAAGAAAATAAAGCCTCTCACTGTTTCCCCATCTATTTGCCATGAAGTGATGAGACCAGATGCCATGGTCTTAGTTTTCTGAATGTGAGCTTTTTCACTCTCATCTTTCACTTTCATCCAGAGGCTCTTCAGTTATTCTTCAGTTTCTGTTATAAAGGTGGTGTCATCTGCCTATCAGAGGTTGTTGGAATTTCTCCCACCAATCTTGATTCCAGCTTGTGCTTCATCCAGCCTGGCATTTTGCATGATGTACTTGGCATATAAGTTAAATAAGCAGGGTGACAATAGACAGCCTTGACATATTCCTTTTTCAATTTGGAAACAGCCTGTTTTTCCAAGTTCAGTTTTAACTGTTGCTTCTTAACATTCATACAGATCTCTCAGGAAGCAGGTAAGATGGTCTGGTATTCTCATCTCTTGAAGAATTTTCCGCAATTTTTTGTGATCCACACAAAGGCTTTGGTGTAATCAATAAAGCACATGTGGGTGTTTTTCTGGATTCTCTTGCTTTTTTCATGATCCAACGGATGCTGGCAATTTGATCTCTGGATCCTCTGCCTTTTCTAAATCCAGCTTGAACATCTGGAATTTCATGGTTCATGCACTATCAAAGCTTGGCTTGCAGAATTTTGACCATCAGTTTGCTAGAATGTGAGATGAGTGCAATTGTGCAGTACTTTGAACTTCTTTGATATTGGCCTTTGGGATTGGAATGAAAAGTGATCTTTTCCAGTCCTGTGGCCACTGCTGAATTTTTCAGATTTGCTGGCATGTTGCATGTAGCTCTTTCACAGCATCATCTTTCAGGATTTGGAATAGCTCACCTGGAATTCCGTCACCTCCACTTGCTTTGTTCGTACTGATGCTTCCTAAGGCCCACTTGACTTCGTATTTCAGTATGTCTAGCTCTAGGTGAATGATCGCAGCATCGTGGTTATCTGGGTCATGAAGGTCTCTTTTGTATAGTTCTGTGTATTCTTGCCACCTCTTCTTAATATCTTCTGCTTCTGTTAGGGCCATACCATTTCTGTCCTTCATTGTGCCCATCTTTGCATGAAATATTCCCTTGGTGTCTCTAATTATCTTGAAGAGGTCTCTGGTATTTGCCATTCTATTGTTTTTCTCTATTTCTTTGGATTGATCACTGAGTTCTTATCTCTCCTTGCTATTCTTTGGAACTCTGCATTCAGTTGGGTATATCTTTCCTTTGCTCCTTTGCTTTTTGCTTCTTGTCTTTTTGCAGCGATTTGTAAGGCCTCCTCAGATAACTATTTTGCCCTTTTGCATTTCTTTTTCTTGGGGATGGTCTTGATCCCTGCCTATTGTACAATGTCAAAAACCTCTGTCCATGGTTCTTCAGACACTCTCTCAGATCTAATCCCCTGAATCTATTTGTCACTTCCACTGTATAACTGTAAGGGATTTAAGTCATACCTGAATGGTCTAGTGGTATTCCCTACTTTCTTCAATTTAAGTCTGAATTTGGCAATAAGTATTTCATGGTCTGAGCCACAGTCAGATCCTGTCTTTTTTTTTTTTTTTTTTTTTTTTT
>SJYA01002742.1:4143646-4186077 GCA_006410615.1 Neotragus moschatus | reverse complement strand
TAAAGCATCTCCATCTTTGGCTGCAAAGAATATAATCAATCAGATTTCAGTATTGACCATCTGGTGATGTCCACGTGCAGAGTCTTTTCTTGTGTTGTTGGAAGAGGGTGTTTGCTATGACCTGTGCATTCTCTTGGCAAATCTCTGTTAGCCTTTTCCCTGCTTCATTTTGTACTCCGAGGCCAAATTTGCCTCTTATTCCAGGTATCTCTTGATGTCTACTTTTGCATTTCAGTCCCCTGTGATGAATAGGACATCTGTTTTGGGTGTTAGTTCTAGAAGGTATTGTAGGTCTTTATAGAACCATCCAACTTCAGCTTCTTCATCACAATTACTGGTTGGAGCATAGACTTAGATTGTTGTGATATTGAATGGTTTGCCTTTGAAACGAACAGAGATCATTCTATAATCTTTTGAAATTGCATCCAAGTACTGCATTTTTGACTTTTTTGTTGACTATGATGACTACTTCATTCTTCTAAGGTATTCTTGCCCACAATAGTAGATATAATGGTCATCTGAATTAATTTCACCCATTCCAGTCCATTTTATTTCACCAATTCCTAAAATGTTGATGTTCATTCTTGCCATCTCCTGCTTGACCACTTCTAATTTACCTTGACTGATGGACTTAACATTCCAGGTTCCTATGCAATACTGCTCTTTGCAGCATCAGACTTTATTTCATCACCAGTCACATCCACAACTGGGCATTGTTTTCACTTTGACTCCATCTCTTCGTTCTTTCTGGAGTTATTTCTCTATTCTTCTCCAGTAGCATATTGAACACCTACCAGCCTGAGGAGTTCATCTTTCAGTGTCAATTTTTTTTTGCCTTTACATTCTGTGCATGGGGTTCTCAAGGGAAGAATACTGAAGTGATTTGCCATTCTCTTCTCCAGTGGGCCATGTTTTGTCAGAAAGTTCCACTGTGACCAGTCCATCTTGGGTGGCCCTGCATAGCATGGCTTATAGTTTCACTGAGTTAGACAAGGCTGTGGTCCATGTGATCAGTTTGATTAGTTTTCAATGACTCTGGCTCCAGGGGACCTTTTGAAGGAGGTGGCCATTATCTTCATTACCTCCACCATAGTTTCAGTTCAAGAAGGTACTGTAGGTCTTTATAGAATCATTCAACTTCAGCTTCATCAGTTGCTCAGTCGTGTCCGACTCTTTGCGACCCCATGAATCGCAGCACGCCAGGCCTCCCTGTCCATGACCAACTCCCGGAGTTCACTCAGATGCACCCCCATAGAGTCAGTGATGCCATCCAGCTGTCTCACCCTCTGTCGTCCCCTTCTCCTCCTGCCCCCAATCCCTCCCAGCATTAGAGTCTTTTCCAATGAGTCAACTCTTCGCATGAGGTGGCCAAAGTACTGGAGTTTCAGCTTTAGCATCATTCCTTCCAAAGAAATCCCAGGGCCGATTTCCTTCAGAATGGACTGGTTGGATCTCCTTGCAGTCCAAGAGACTCTAAAGAGTCTTCTCCAACACCACAGTTCGAAAGCATCAATTCTACGGCGCTCAGCCTTCTTCACAGTCCAACTCTCACATCCATACGTGACTACGGAAAAACCATAGCCTTGATTAGACAGACCTTAGTCAGCAAAGTAATGTCTCTGCTTTTGAATATGCTATCTAGGTTGGTCATAACTTCTCTTCCAAGGAGTAAATGTCTTTTAATTTCATGGCTTCAGTCACCATCTGCAGTGATTTTGAAGCCCAAAGTCTCCAGTCAGATAATTGGGTGGGAACACAGCCCCACCCATCAAGAGAAAATTGTACTAAAGATTTACTGAGGATGACCCTGCCCATCAGAACAAGACCCAGTTTCCCCCATGGTCAGTCTCGCCCATCAGGAAGCTTCCATAAGCCTCTTATCCTTATCCTTCAGAGGGCTGACTGTATGAGAGCAACAATCACAGATAGACAGTAAATGTGGATTTAAATCTAAACACAATGAGTAATTATTTTGGCAAAGTGTCATCTATTGTTGGACAATTAGATTGCTTTCATCTTGGTAATTGTGAATAATGCTATGTACTTCTGTTGCTAAAAAATCTGCGGTTTTATTGACTACCCCAAAGCCTTTGACTGTGTGGAACACAAGAAACTGTGGAAAATTTTTAAAGAGATGGGAATACCAGACCACCTTACCTGCCTCCTGAAAAATTTGTATTCTAGTCAAAAAGCAACAGTTAGAATGGGGCATGGATCAATGGACTGGTTCCAGATTGGGAAAGGAGAATATCAAGGCTGTATATTGTCACCCTTCTTATTTAACTTCTATGCAGATTACATCATGTGAAATTCCATGCTGGATGAAGCACAAGCTGGAATCAAGATTACTGGGAGAAATATCAATAACCTCAATTTGCAGATGAAACCACACTTACGGCAGAAAATGAAGAACTAAAGAGCCTCTTTAGTTGAAGTTGAAAGAGCAGGGTGAAAAAGTTAGCCTAAAACTCAACATTCATAAAACTAAGATCATAGCATCTGGTCCCAACACTTCATGGTAAACTGATGGGGAAACAATGGAAACAGTGAGAGACTTTATTTTCTTGGGCTCCAAAATCACTGCAGATGGTAACTGCAGGCATGAAATTAAAAGACACTTGCTCCTTGGAAGAAAAGCTATGATGAATCTAGACAGCATATTAAAAAGCAGAGACATTACTTTGCAAACAGGGGTCTATCTAGTCAGAGCTATGATTTTTCCAGTAGTCATTAATGTATGGATGTGAAAGTTGGACTATAAAGAAAGCTGAGCGCTGAAGAATTGATGCTTTTGAACTGTGGTGTTGGAGAAGACTCTTGAGAGTCCCTTGGACTGCAAGGAGATCCACCCAGTCCATCCTAAAGGAAATCAGTCCTGAATATTCATTGGAAGGACAGATTCTGAAGTTGAAGCTCTGATGGCTTTGGCCACTTGATGCAAAGAACTGACTCATTTGAAAATACCTTGATGTTGGGAAACACTGGATGAAGGAGAAGGGGATGACAGAGGATGAGATGGTTGGATGGCATTGCTGACTTGATGGACGTGAGTTTGAGCAAGCTCTGGGGGTTAGTTATGCACAGGGAAGCCTTGCATGCAGAGTCCATGAGATCACAAGGAGTCAGACGTGACTGAATGGTTGAACTGAACTGAACTGCTATGCATATTGAGATCCACATATCTTTTTGAACTAGTGTTTTTGTTTTTTTTCAGATATACACCTAAGAATGGAATTTCTCAGTCATATAGTAGTTCTATTGTTAATTTTCTGAGCCACCTTCATACTTTTTAATACAGTGGCTGCATCAATTTACATTCCCACCAACAGTGAAAAGGGTTCACTTTTCTCCACGTTATTGCCAACATTTGTTATGCTTGGTCTTTGGGGCAGGTGTCAGGTGATGTCTCATTGTGTTTTTTATTTGCAATTTTAGCTTATCTTATGATAAATTAAACTAAATAGATGAAAACATGCGCTAACAGTATTGGGCTCATTATCATCCACTTATTGTCCATTTGTGTATCTTCTTCTGGAAAATATCTGTTCCAGATCTTTGTCTATTTTTAATTTTTCACTCAACTTTTTATTACTTAGTGGTGAGACTGTTTAATATATTCTGTATGTAAATCCTTTGTCATATTTAGGGATCGTGAATGTATTTCTCTTATTTGTGTCTTTTCTTTCCATTTTCCTTATGACATATTTGATGAGCAGAAGTTTTAAGATTTAATCAAGTCCAGTGTACTTTTTTAGTTTACTATATAGAGTTCTTTATGTCCTAGCTAAAGAATCTTTGCCTAGCTCAAATTCACAGTATTAGTTATTCTTTTACTTATTGTACTAGGAGCTTTATAGTTTTAGCTTTTAATTTTTTATATATAATGTGAGTAGGGATCATGTTTCACTGTTAAAAACCCAAATTTTTAGTACAGTTTTATGTCTCCATGGATCTGACATAAGAACTCCTACGTTATGCAACTATATTTGTTAATGAAGAACATTATTCTGCCAATATTTGATTTAAGATATTGTCCTCTCTTTTGAAAATAAATAATTTACATTTCTAGACAAGATCCCTGTCATTAGCTAAGGTAGACCTGCAGGGCTGGCTGACTCTTACCACTTCTACTGCAGAGTCAGTAGAGAAACTCAGCTCCCTGCTGGGATCCACAGCAAAGGAAAGGAGAGTGTAGACGAGGAGTGGCAAATGTAGCCACACCTTCTATCACTTTTGTCCTTTCTTGCTGATATTTGATGGGAGGAGGATGCTCCATTTCCTTCAGACTTGGCAGTGCTTACAAGGGTCAGCTTTCCATGCTGCAAACTATCACTGTCCTGGCAGTGAAAAGAGAACATCATCCGCTACCATCACGGAGTGCTGGGAGGTCTGCTGTCTGCTCAGCCTCACTGTCACTCTCTCAAAAGAAGGATGGGGATGCAACCAGCTGCTCTTGGTGGCAAGGAATGGAAGATCAGATCCACGCTTGGTTCTACTGATATCACTGGGTTGGGGAAAAGAAACATTGCTGTAATTTTCTGAAGGTTGAGGTGGGGTGGGGTGAAAAATAAACTCTTCACTTGGACCAAGTGCAGGTTTTCCAGTGGTATTTGATGGCCATTGAGCATGTATTGCAACAATAACCACAAAAGGAAGGCCTTCTTTTTTAGCACCCACTTTTTCTCATTGTAAGGCTTGGGCAAAAAAATATATATATATATATATTTTATTTAGAGTTTTATCTATCCTGATCCTATTGTGGTTCCTACTAGGATCCACAATGTGTTCCTACTGATCCTATTAGTGGTTCAGGGTTAGAGCCTTCTGCAACTCCCTCTGTGGGTCATAAAATAGCCATAGTAAACCTGGGGGATTCACTGAAGTGTATAGTTCAAGGTTCAATTTCTTTAGGCAACCAGCCAACCTTCTTTCCACCTTTCAGAGTTTGTCTACTCATGGGTTTTGTTATTCCCAGGGTACTTCAGTTGTAAAGGAGAAGACCTAAGAATGTAACTATTCCATCCTGGTGAATCCAGAGGTTACCTTACCTTTTGTGAAGATTTCGTTTGGAAATAGTTCTGAAATGTATAATGCTAGATATGGTTGCAGTTTTTCTTGTTACTTGTTAAATTTCTCAAGTATCCTCTGAGGTAGTTTCATCCATGGTCATAGATTAGAAAATAGACACAGTGAGTTTGTTCAGCCACTTTGTTCATGCAGCTACTAAGTAGTGGAATTTAGATTTGAACCCATGTGTGTCTAACATATACCCTATGACCTTCTAATGAAAGCAGTGGTGTTAAGCTGTAGTGGAAAGTGCAGGATGTTTAAGTGTACTTTGAAGATGCCTCCTTTTAGGGGAGGGAAAAAAAAGGTTTGAAGGGGTGGGTGTCCAGTGTTCCCTATTTTTGTCTCATCTACAGGCTTAATGAGACCTACCTATGGTATTTAGTGATGCTTCTACACTGTCTCCTAGGAAGATTAATAATTATTGCTTTGCTTGCAATCTTTAATTAGTAAAGCTATCAGATTGCAGAAAGTACCTCTTGTCATATTGATGACTGTTCATAATATTCATAATGTCATCAAAGACATTATCTTTAGTGGCACATCCCTCACCTACCTATTCACTTAAATCCCAAAGCAAATTTTTATATATAAAGTTGTTATCATTGTGCTTGCTATGTGTGCCTTCTAAGTCGCTTCAGCCATGTCTGACTCTCTGTGACCCTAGGGGCTTTAGCCCACCAGGTTCCTCTGTCCATGGAATTCTCTAGGCAAGAATACTGGGATGTTGTTATGCGCTTCTCCAGGGGATATTCCTGACTCAGGAATCAAACCCGAGAATCCTGTGTTGCAGGTGGATTCTTTATCAACTAAGCCACCAGAGAAGGTGTGTGTGTGTGTGTGTGTGTGTGTGTGCATGCGTGTGTGTGTGTGCATGCGTGTGTGTGTGTGTGGAATTCAATTGTTAGTTCCTTTTCTTCATAAATAAATTTTTCAGAGAAAGTAGAGAGGAAAAGCAATTCTTCCCTTAATCTGACACTATATATATATATACACACACACACACACACACACATACTTGGATATCTCATATTTTATACTAGGATATTTCTATATTTTAAATATATACATAAATCTATACAGCCTCATTAACTTCCTGTTTAATAAGCTGTAACAGAAATTCAGGCCTCAGATCTCTCTGCTCTTTAAGTAAATAGTCAATGCCCCCCATTACATTGGATTATATAGAATTTGTCACTGCTATATTATTTGGCTTCATTTTTAAATGGAGAATCTCAACTCTGGTACTTGACAAATATTCCTGTTCTTATTCATCATTCTCGGATAAACACAAAACAAAGAGAAAATATTCCTTGGTGAAAGAGGTGTTGATCTCTCAATACTCCTGTTTAGGTCACCTTGGAAGTTTCAAGTAAGGAAACAAAGGCACAATGTGAGCCATGAAGATATTTTTTTCCTTCAGTTTTTAAGGCATGCAACATATAAAGGAAATTGTTTGAGCTGGTATAATCCATTCTAAGAAGCTGTGTTATTCAGTCAGAGACGAGCATGTGGAATTCCTATGTTATTCCATTATAACTGTGTGCTAGATTTCCGTAAAATCAAATAGGGAGAGAGAATGCCATTTATTTTCTTATGTAACTTTTAAGTAAGTGTTTACAATTATAAAGGCAGAGTCAACATCCATGGCTAAAACTTCAGCGAATTTCCTTACACAAAGTAATGGCAGTGTTATTTGTACAAATAAGAGTAAAGCGAGAAGAAAGAAGTACTGTCGCTACTTTTATACTAACTAATCAGGCATCCTTTGAACCGAGTCATGCTGGCTCTTTATCATTTTGTGTGTGTGTGTCATCCCTTCCCACACCCACCCCTAAATCAATTAGGGTTAATCAAAATGCCTAACTTATACATAAGGTAGCTGAGGCTTGGGGAAGTTTAGTAACTTGGCCAAGGACATATATATAATTCCAGGTGGCAAAAGTAGAATTAGATTCAGGTATCCTAAAGGCACGGAGAAGGCAATGGCACCCCACTCCAGTACTCTTGCCTGGAAAGTCCCATGGATGGAGGAGCCTGGGAGGCTGCAGTCCATGGGATCGCTAAGAGTCGGACACGACTGAGCGACTTCGCTTTCACTTTTCACTTTCATACATTGGAGAAGGAAATGGCAACGCACTCCAGTATTCTTGCCTGGAGAATCCCAGGAATGACGGAGCCTGGTGGGCTGTCGTCTGTGGGGTCGCACAGAATCAGACACGCCTGAAGCAACTTAGCAGCAGCAACCTAAAGGCAAGCATCCCAGGTGGCTCAGTGGTAAAGAGTTTGCCTGCCAAAGCAGGAGACTCAGGAGATGAGAATTCGATCCCTGGGTTGAAAGAGTCTATGAGGCTGCAGTCTATAAGATCACAAAGAGTTGGACATGACTGAGCAAGTGAGCCCACAGGCACACACAAGCTAAAGGCAGAACTTAGGCTCCTGGGGAGTTTGGTATGTATATTTCCATACAGTGAATTGTAATAACTAGTACCCATTATGATTACAGTCATGAAACTTAGAGTAATGGTTTCAAGTGTATTGGTATCTATGTCCATGATGTGTGTGTGTGTGTGTATTTGTTATGTCCAAGCATGATGTAGATATTAGGTCTACAGAAGGCTCCAAGAAGTTTATATGTGTGCATTCATAGTAGTCTTTAATTTTTTTGAAACACAAGGCACATACCTCTTTCTTCATCAAGACAAACATTTACCTGATAGATTAATACACATACAAAGACAATTTGTCGAGAAGAAGACATTAATTCAGTGTAACAGTCATCTGTTAGGATATTTTGCTTAAATGCAAACAGTAATTTTACTAATGCAAACCAGCAAAGCACCCCAGCACTTTTGCCGCTCCAGACTCCCTACCCACCCTTCTCCAACCTTCCTGTGCTTCCCCTACCCACTCACTTTACCCTGCTAGGTACAGAGCTTATCAGTGGGACTCCTTTGCTCTCTGGCTTCCCATTGGCTTCAGTCTGTTGGGAGTCATGGCAGAAGATTAAGGGAGAGAAGAAGAAAGTGAGATCACAATATTTATTCCTTTTCCAAAGAATCACCTCTGACTTGTTTCTGAATTAAATGAAAGCTTCTCCCAAGTTTGCCCTTAATATAGGCTTTTCTTCTTTCAGCTTACCTCAATCCTGTCTATTCAATTTTTTCTTTTACCTGAAGGTGGTTAAATCCTCAGGGTGATGCCCTATCCTGTGTAGCATAACTTAAACTTTTCTACATATGTTTCAATACTGTCTTATCAATACATTCTCAAAATCCTGTAATTTCCTTTTCCCAGTTAATTCCTTCTGGTATGCTAATACATATTTATATGTACATATACATATATGTACAAACAAATATATGTATGGGAGACTTGGGTTCAAATCCTGCATTGGGAAGATCCCCTGGAGAAGGAAAAGGCTACCCACTCCAGTATTCTGGCCTGGAGAATTGCATAAACTGCATAGTCCATGGGGTCACAAAGAGTCAGACATGACTGAGTGACTTTCACTTTCACCTATAAATGTATATATAAAAGAACTTCTTGTTCCACTCCTTATAGAAAATTCCTATAATAAAATAAGCATATATTAAGCACTCATCTACATATATTTTTAAAAATACCAATTAATAAACTCAAATCTGGAGGAACTGAGCGGGAGGTCATGGGGGTACAGTCCTCTCACTGAGAGAAGCCTCTCCTAGGTCTTAGTGTATGGCAATACCTAGATAGGACCATGACTTTGACCTTTGAAATTCTTGGAGATTGATGTTTTTTCCACTGTATCTTGCTCCTGTGCACTGCATATATTTGTACAATTCAGATTTTCATCATTCTAGCCATGACGTTTTATTGCTGTAGTCAATGTATTTTTTCATAGAAAACATTACAGTTTTTTTAAAAAAAAATCATGTGATTCTTTTTTGTTTCCAAACACAATAAATAATATAGTGCAAAGTATAAATAAATAGCTTCATTTAAAATGCCACTTTCAAAATTACTTTTGTTCCACTGTGGAAAGAATTTAAGTCAGAGCAACAGTGAGTTGACTATAAAGAATATCCCATTTGACAGGTGTAAGCTCTGAAGTACAAATATATTTAGAGTCATTCTTAGACATGCCCTGTTTCTCTTCAGTGACCAAATTGATTGTCCTTGACAAATTAACCTGCTCAGGCACAAAATAGAACCAGCATCACAGTGTCTGAGGATTTTTTTCCTGTTAGTTACAAAGTTGTAAAAATCAGATCAGTTAAAAATCAGATTAAAATCAGTTAAAATCAGTTACAAATCAGATGTAAACTATCTTTCTGATTAACATAACTAGAAAGACACTTACTCATGAGGATCTTTTTTGCATTACACAAGTTATGAAAGATCACAGATATAGGCCTTTGCACTCTATGCTAGCATTTTGTGGTATTTTAAGATAATACTTTGGCCATCTAATGCAAAGAGCAGACTCACTGGAAAAGACTCTGATGCTGGGAGAGACTGAGGGCAGGAGGGAAGGGGACGACAGAGGATGAGATGGTGGCATCACCAACTCAATGGACATGGGTTTGGGTAAACTCTGGGAGTTGGTGATGGACAGGGAGGCCTGGCGTGCTGCGGTTCATGGTGTCGCAAAGAGTCGGACATGACTGAATGACTGAATTGAACTGAATATTAATCATCTATATATCATGTATTTTTTAAGAATTCACTAAGTGCTTCTGTACGTATGGTAAATCCAGTCAGAAGTGATCCTTGCTGAAACAACATTCTATTTGGGGGTGGAGGGGCTGTGTTCCTCTTTGTCCCCTTCTCAGCACCTGAATTTTGACTTAGTAGTCACATATGCTTCTCGCCCTCTGTTAGTACCTGTGCTATTGGAGGGGTTCTTTAATTTGTAGCATTATAAAGATAACAAAATTATAAACTGAAAATGCCTTAATTTACACATCAGAACGAGACAGAGTTTACCATACCCTTAGTGTTGCACAGTTATAAATTTCAAAATGTTAATATTATCCAATTTTCTGATATTAAAGTTTAATTCCTCCTCTTCTAAAGGACAAGTGAGAATTTAAAAAAAAAAAATATGGCCAAAAACTGTACAGTGTGGTCTTAATGCCTTTGTCCATATTCTTCTGTCATCTTTCTGTTCCCCATCACTTTCTTTTCCCATAGCATCTGTGTTTTTATTGGTCATATTAAAAACCTTCATTTCTACTAGAAATATATTCTTAACCTCTACTGCCATTTACAGATGTCCATGTTCAATGGAGTATTTAGTCAACTAATTTCTGTGAATGTTTGCTGCTTCAACTAATTTAGCAAAATGCCTTTTTCTTACTTTTCATTCAAGTGAAGGCTTATGTCCTTAATTTGATTGATTTCTCTTGACTCATGGTTTATTCAAAATATAAGCATGCCTCATTTTATTGTACTTCTCCTTAGTATAATATAATTCTCAGATAGTACATTTTTGCAAATTAAGTTATGTTGCAACCCAGCCTCGAGCATATCTACAAATACCACTTTCCAACAGAATTTGCTCACCTTGTGTTTCTGTGTCACATTTTGGTAATTCTCTCAATATCTTCAACTTTTATTATTATTATTATATCTGTTATGGTGATCTGTGATCAGTGATCTTTGATGTTACAATTGCAACAATATCATGACTCACTGAGGGCTTAGAGGATTGCTTTAGACTAAGCAATTATTTTTTTAGCAATACAGTCTTTTGAATTAATATATATACTTTTTTTAGACATAGTGCTATTGTATAGTAATTTACAATATACTACATTATAATGTAAACATAGTTTTTATATGCACTGGAAAACCAAAAAAAAAATTGTGTGACTAGGTTTGTTGTATTATTTGCTTTATTGCAAAGTCTGGAACTCTAATCACGATATCTCCATAGCGTGCCTATATTGTGCTCTATGGCAGAGCAGAGTCACTCTCAGAATGCTGCCCAAGTTGAAGGATGAATATTCAACAATAACAACAGCAAATCCTAAATGCCATGATATTTTCTATAAACCATCTGTTAACATCTATCTCTTACTTTTTCACTCTGACACTCACACTCAGTTTACCACTACACTGTGGTAGTCAGTCAGATTTGTATCTGATATTTGTTGTTTCTTGTGTCATCATTAAATGTTAATATTGAGTATAGTTCTAGAGTATTATATACATATTTTTTCTTATAATGTTATATTGATAAAATCAATCCCATATAAAATAGAGGAAAAACAAAAAAAACCCTGAAGTCTAAAGAACTTAGATGCATTTCTAAGACCTCTGAATCTGACTTCTCAACAACCATCCCTACTTCTTGCTCGTTGACACATCCTTGGTTTATTTTGGCCATAATTAGTATGTTTTTGACCCAGGAATGATAGACTCTACCCAACCTGCAATCACATATTAGTAGTTCTGCAACTTTAGCGGGCATCAAAATCACTTGGAGAACTGGTTAAAACACAGATTTCTGGTCCTCACATCCAAAGAGTCATTAATCTGTACTGTTTTCTAAAAATTTATCCTTTTGATTAGTTTGGTCTGAAGACATGTATCTTACTCAGGTCTAGTTAATAAGAAATACAAATTAGTTGACTAGGAAAGATATCCCTTCTTTATATAGAAAATACATTACTTTAGAGGTACAGTGATCATCTTTAGCAAACTGAATCTCGAGGTAAGAATCATAAAGATGTAAAGCCATTACTATTAGGATGATGCAAGAGAAAATTTGGAAGAAATAGGGTCTCGGATAATACCTTTCAACTCTGTATTCTTCTCTCAGTACCTTCCTTGCAATTTTTATTTTAATTAAAACAGTGTTGTTCAGTCATTAAGGCATGCCTGACTCTTCATGACCACACAGACTACAGCACACCAGGCTTCTTTGTCCTGCACTGTCTCCCAGAGTTTGCTCAAATTCATGTCCATTGAGTCAGTGATGTTACCTAACCATCTCATCCTCTGCTGCCCCTTCTCCTCTTGTCTTTAATCTTTCTCAGCATCAAGGTCTTTTCCAGTGAGTTGGCTCTTCACATGAGGTGCCCAAAGTACTGGAGCTTTAGCATCAGTTCTTTCAATGAATATTTAGGGTTCATTTCCTTAAGGATTGACTGGTTTGATCTCCTTCCAGTCCAAAGGGACACTCAAGAGTCTTTTCCAACATCACAGTTCAAAAGCATCAATTTTTTGGCATGCAGCCTCTTTATGGTACAACTCTCATATCCATCCATGACTACTGGGAGAACCATAGCTTTGACTATAAAGACCGTTGTTGGCAAAGTGATGCTTCTGATTTTTAATATACTGTCTGGTTTGTCATAGGTTTCCTCCCAAGGAGCAAGCATCTTTTAATTTCATGGCTGCAGTCACCATCACAGTGATTTTTGAGCACAAAAAACTAAAATCTGTCACTACTTCCACTTTTTCTCCATCTTTTTGCCATGAAGTGATCCTTCATGGATCACAGACTTGTCATGGTGAAGGAAGTTGCATAATAACTCAGTGAAGCTATGGGTCATACCGTGCAAAGCCAGCCAAGATGGAAACATCATAGTGAAAAGTCTGACAAAATGTAATCCACGGGAGGAGGGGATGGCAAACCGCTCCAATATTCTTGTTGTGAGAACCCATGAACAGTATTAACACAAATTCAGTTCAGTTCAGTTCAGTCGCTCAATCATATCTGACTCTGTGACCCCGTGAACTTCAGCATGCCAGGATTCACTGTTCATCACCAACTCCCAGAGTTTACTCAAACTCATGACCATCAAGTCGGTGATACTATCTAACCATCTCATCCTCTGTTGTCCCTTTGTCCTCCTGCTTTCAATCTTTCCCAACATCAGGGTCGTTCCTAGTGGGTCAGTTCTTCACATCAGGTGGCCAGAGTATTGGAGTTTCAGCTTCAGCATCAGTCCTTCCAATGAATATTCAGGGATGATTTCCTTTAAGATAGACTGGTTGGATCTCCTTGCAGTCCAAGGGACTCTCTAGAGTCTTCTCTAACATCACAGTTCAGAAGCATCAATTCTTAGATTATTAGCTTTCTCTTCCATCCGTACATGGCTACAGGAAAAACCATAGCTTTGACTAGACAGACCTTTGTTGGCAAAGTAGTGTCTCTGCTTTTTAACATACTGTCTAGTTTTGTCATAGCTTTTCTCCCAAGGAGCAAGTATTTTTCATGGCTGCAGTCACCATCTGCAGTGATTTTAGAGCTCCCCAAAACAAATTTTCTTACTGTTTCCACTGTTTCTCCATCTATTTCCCATGAAGTGATTGAACCGGATTAAAACAAGTAATCTGTGATTAATTTAAACTGAAGCTAGTTAGAAATTCACTGACTTTCTACCTCAACTGATACAGACAGTCAGTAGTTTTAAGGGAGCAGAGATTTCAAATTTGGCTTAGCCAACTTTTGTTTACATTTGGTATCCAACAGATTCATCATTTCCCTTCCCTCATGGACTATGTGGTACTACCAATGAGTCATCTACTGATTTTGCCACTTATTTGTCCTCTGAAAGGAATTCCAAATGCTGCTACTGTTATTGAGATACAATAGTGAAATGAAAGATGCTTAGTCGTGTCTGACTCTTTGCGACCCCATGGACTATACAGTCCATGAAATTGTCTGGGCCAGAATACTGGAGTAGGTAGCCTTTCCCTTCTCCAGGGAATCTTCCCAACTCAGGGATCCCACATTGCAGGCGGATTCTTTACCAGCTGAGCCACAAGGGAAGCCCAAGAATACTGGGGTGGGCAGCCTATCCCTTTGCCAAGATATCTTCCCAAAACAGGAATTGAATTGGGGTCTCCTGCATTTCAGACAGATTCTTCAGGGAAGCCCTATATGCCAAAATAGAAAAGGCAACTTGTAAGCAATAGGCGTCATTATTTAAAAAGAAAAAAATCTGAATATTAAAATGTCAGAATAGAGTTGTGTGATGAATTAAACATGGAATGAATCTAAAATCTCTAAATCATGGCAAGACAGCTATTTATGTGCTGTTGTGTACTCTTGGAAAACATATTCCAGCTGTTCTGGAAAGCATTACAACAGCCTAACCTGGCAAAGAACCCTGATCCTGAGCATGTTTTACTCCAGGCCATTGCCTAACATATGGATGGAAATTCCTACAGACATCAGCCCAAGCATGAATGCACAAACAAGCTAAGTCAGGCATGGCTCCACTTGACTCAGTGACTTGGCATAAAGCAGTAAGTGTTAACACTTCTGTATAGTATCTTTGAAATCTTTCCTTGTCACACAATTCCAAGACACAAAGAATCATAATATTTTAACTGATTTTTTAAACAATTATTTTTGTTGTCAATATATAATCAGGAAAACAAAGCCTGTATTTTATTATTCTTAGAGTAATTTCACATTCACTCTCTTGTTTGAATTTTGAAACAGTTGTGTGCACAATTGCTGTGACAGAAAAATCTGTGCTTTACAGCTAAAGATATTAGGAATTTGAATATTGAAATATGGGGAAAGAATTTTTAAGGTCATTTGTTCTTTCTTATGGATGAATTTTGTATTTGAACAGAGGACTCTCTGGCCACTGGTCCAAAGCCTTTGTTTAGGGACATGAGTGTGCTCACTAGTCAATCAGTGCTAGAATTAAAACTAAAAGTTATATCGGCTGACATCCAGTGAAATATGTTTCCAGTAGGTTATAATCCTTATTGTATGAAACTGATATTATGTTCTTTCTTCTTGATTCCAAGTTTCCAAGTTAAAAAATTAATTGACTCAGAACTTTGGATCCAGAAGATTCCTATGCCATGCCCTTGATGTATAATTAATATCCCTTTGAATTACTACAGGCCTTTGTTGGCAAAGTAATGTCTCTGCTTTTTAACATACTGTCTAGTTTTGTCATAGCTTTTCTCCCAAGGAGAAAGGATTTTTTCATGGCTGCAGTCACCATCTGCAGTGATTTTAGAGCTCCCCAAAATAAATTTTCTTACTGTTTCCACTGTTTCTCCATCTATTTCCCGTGAAGTGATTGAACCGGATTAAAACAAGTGGTAAAGATGAAGGTGCTTATATCCAAAGGTCTGTGATATCCCTGGGTGAGACTAACAGAGCAGTAATAGGTATCATAATAAAAAACATTTGGATTGTCATACAATGTCTGTTAAATTAAAAGACTGTCCTTGCCAAATCAGAGGAAATATAGAACTTAGGCAGAATTTTCATGCAATTTGGGTTTGGAATATAGAATTGGAAATGTAATAGAACAATTGGGTCACCTCTCTATAAATAGATTAACTGTTAGAGAAAAGTAAATGGTGGACAGTTGCTGTGGTGATTCCATTACAGATTTTGATTGAGACACAAAGATTACAGAGAAAGCATTTGCTTGTCATGATTTTTCCAAGTTAAAGAAAAAAACCTCTCTATGTTTATAGAAAAGCTATGACAAACCTAGACAGCATATTAAAAAAAGTAGAGACATTACTTTGCAAACAAAGGTCTGTCTAGTCAGAGCTATGGTTTTTCCAGTAGTCATGGATGTGAGAGTTGTACTATAAAGAAGTTGAGTGCTGAAGAATTGATGCTTTTAAACTGTGGTGTTGGAGAAGACTCTTGAGAGTCCCTTGGACTGCAAGGAGATCCAACCAGTCCACCCTAAAGGAAATCAGTCCTGAATATTCATTGGAAGGACTGATGCTGAAGCTGAAACTCCAATACTTTGGCCACCTGATGCGAAGAACTGACTCATTGGAAAAGACCCTGATGCTGGGAAAGATTGAATGCAAGAGGAGAAGGGGACGACAGAGGATGAGATGATTTGATGGCATCACCAACTTGATGGACACGAGTTTGAGCAACCTCCAGGACTTGGTGATGGACAGGGAAACCTGGCATGTTGCAGTCCATGGAGTTGCAAAGAGTTGGACATGACTGAGCAACTGGATTGAAAACTGAAATGTTTATATATATATATAATAAAACTTAGGGCTGTTTCTCTTGAGATATATATATATACATATATATATACACATACCCATACACATACATATCAATTATCCACTCATTTATCCATCCATCTCTGTAACTACATGTGTCTGTGTGCATATAGACATAGAAACAAGTCGTTTATTATAATACATTATTACCTGGGTTGTGAAGCAGCCCAATACCTTTTACAAATATTAATGCAAGCAGCATTCATTGAGTTCCTCCTTTGTAAAAGGCCCCTGAGAGAGTCATGTGGAGTATGCAAAGATGAGTATTATCTTGCTCATGTCTCTATTAGAGGGTTGATCATATTGTTGCAAACATGTTGGTGTCCCTACTAGACAGTGTAGAGAAAAAGAAGTAGCTGAGATGGGGAAATCAAAGACCATAATTGATTGGTCTTTGTTCCATGACTTCTGAGAAGAAGCGTGATGAATGATGTACATTTTATTTTGATCTGCCCACAGTCTTGTTCTCATTGTCAGGATTAGGAGAGACATATCAGAAGTTAAATAGAGCAAACATGGTAGTCTCTTTCTGAGTTTTACAGACCTTTAAATTAAATGTCCCATGACAGGATAAGCAAATAATTTCAAGGCAAATTCCAGAATTGCTAGGCCTATGCTTCTAGAGTTGGATAAATAAGAAAACAAATTGTGTTTATGAACTACACCTTGTGTAATACTTTTCTTGTACATAATATAATTGATAATATGTATTTTCAGCTCATATTATTGGCCTCATTAATTTTGTAAATCATTCAGAAAAGATGTATTTCTTGGTTGCGTGGGAAGAGTGTTTGCGTTCGGAAGCAATTTTGTGAACCTGAACTTTATTTTTTTGCCAATATGACAAAAATGAACAAGAACCATAATGAAAACTATGTTTGTATATAAACACACACACATTTATACATAAATGTGCACATTTTATCTTACTAAGATGACAAGAAGCAGATAAAAATCATGACTAAATATACATATTTGTGTATAAACACACCCTCACACACACACACACACACACACACAGAGCCTTTTTTCTCTTTAGAAGTGACAGTGTTGTCAAGATATAACTTTTAAAATACTGTGTTTTCACTAACAGTTAAAGGCACCAAGATTCTGTTTCTAAACACATCTCATTGAGCTTTGATATCTGTGATCCTGGTGAGGTATCTGTTAAAACACTCAAAAAAACAGAAAAAAAATCTGACATATATGTATTAGCTTATATAATGAAATTGTTGAGTTTTTCATGAATGGAAACCCAGCTGGATTCATGGTTCAAATGGTGACAAGTGTCAAGTAAATTCCCACTTTTAGCTGCCTTCCTTTCTGTATCTTTAGTCTTTTTAGTCACATAGTAGTTGGATGGAAGGAACACTCCTAACATACTCATAGAGTCAGCTGCATTTGGGAAGAGACAATCTCTTTTTCTGAAAGCCAAACATCTGTTTATTTCCTTGGTTTAATTTGGACAAAAGCTTATTCCTAAACTCTAAGGCAAAGGAAGTTTCTGATTGATCAGGCCTCAGTCTGTTTACTAGGACCCTGCTGCCTGACTTGAACCCTGGCTTCCTTGATAACTATGATACCTTAATAACTTGATACATTGATAAACTATGATGTCTTGATTACTTGATAACAATGATAATCTATGATATATTGATTACATTGATAACTATATTGCCTTGAACAACTTGCTCAAAGTTTTTGCTTGCAGTTTGTATTTTTAACAAGTAAATAGTAATAGTACCTGACTAACAGACTGTTTCATAAAAAGAGTGTTTGCTTCATAGGAATAATCTAGAATACCTGATGCAAGGGTCTTGAATAAGCATGTCATTATTATCACAGGTGAGCTCTACCTCATAAAATGTTCATGAAGAGTGGAGGATGAATGGATGTCTAAACTGAAATTGAGTAATTTTTTTTTTAAGGTAAATACAAGCTGCTAAGGCACTTCTTGTCCGACTCTTTGCGACCCCATGGACTGCAGCCTACCAGGCTCCTCCACCCATGGGATTTTCCAGGCAAGAGTACTGGAGTGGGGTGCCATTGCCTAAGTCACACCAAAATATATACCTACATATGGGGTTGAGTAGCCAGTGTTTGTTCACTGTGGGGAAATGTCATTACTGGTTACTTAAGAGTCAGACACAACTGAGCGACTTCACTTTCACTTTTCATTTTCATGCATTGGAGAAGGAAATGGCAGCCCACTCCAGTGTTATTGCCTGGAAAATCCCAGGGACGGGGGGCCCTGGTGGGCTGCCGTCCATGGGGTCGCACAGAGTTGGACACTACTGAAGTGACTTGGCGGTGGTGGCGGCGGAGAGCCCAAGGTGACCTTGAGAAATCACTTCTCAAGGTTGCCTTGGTAAAGACTTTTAGACTCATATCCTTAAGCCATCTTCCTTCGACCTCAAAATTTTCATCTTTATGCCAAGTTTGAAATTCCTGGTGGCTCAGAAGGTAAAGAATCTGCCTGAAATGCAGGAGATCCAAGTTTGATCCCCAGGTTGGGAAGATCCTCTGGAGAAAGGGATAGTTACCAACTACAGTAGTCTTGCTTGGAGGATTCCATGGACAGAAGAGCCTGGTGGGCAACAGTCTATGGGGCCACAATGAGTTGGCCCCATAGAAACAATCAGAGTAAGATGTTGGGGAGTTGTGAAACAGTTCCCAGGCCATATAAACATCTATCAACAAAGAGTGGAATCCTCACTGGCACAACTGAACCTAAGAATAACCTCTCAGTGAAAATAACAAAAAAGGGAACTTCAAGGGCCTCTCCCTCCATGGGTGGAGGTCGGGGGGATTAGGCAAAAATTCTCAAAATCAAGTTTGGCATGACTCTGGCAAGAAAAACGTTTACAGCAACCAAGGAAACACCAAGTCAAAAATAAGATGACTGAAACACGGTAGCAGAGCCTTGTGGCATTTTAACATACCCTTGCCCCAGATAGCAATTTAAATCAACATCAAAAAGATAAAAGAAAAAAAGAAGCCCTAGTAAAGGTAATTATATAGGTAATTATAAAAGTTTCATTTTATATTTTCCCTTTCAACTGATTTAAACAGTAATTACAGTAAACAATATATGTTATAGAACTGCAATAATGAAGAGTAAGAGCACAAAGGATGTGGGTGGGAAAAAAAGATGATTTGGACTAAGGAAGTGAGAGAGTCAATTCTTAGGCAGGTTGATAAGAAGTCTGGGGGTCCCCAAGGAGAGAGGGGTCGGAAATTCTCAAGGAAGAGAAAAGGACAAACATTTTTTCCCCCTCTACATTCCTTAGATTATATAACAATAATGTATCCTGTTTGAGGACAGTTTCTGGAAAAAACCTTCTGGCCAGTCCTATTATCTTAAAATGTAAATTATGGGAGTGGGTCTAGTAAGGTCTTTACAACCTCTAGACATTCTTTTGATTCATTTAATAACTAAATGAAAGTATATAGCTCTGTTGCTAACACTACTGAGGAGGAACTCTTTCGGCCCCCTTCAGATGTCTATGTCAGAAGCTTTCTCTATCTCTTTTATACTTTAATAGAACTTTATTACACAAAAGCTCTGAGCGATCAAGCCTCTGCTCTGGCCCTGGATTGTCTTCTCCTCTGGAGGCCAAGAATCCTGGCATCTTTTGTGGTTCAAAAACAACCTTTCAGAAGTTCAGTTCAATTGCTCAGTCAAGTTTGACTTTTGCTACCCCATGAACTGCCACACACCAGACTTCCCTGTCCATAACCAACTTCTGGAGTCTACCCAAACCCATGTCCATTGAGTCAGTGATGCCCTCCAACCATCTCATCCTCTGCCATCCCCTTCTCCTCTTGCATTCAATCTTTTCCAGCATCAGGGTCTTTTCCAATGAGTCAGCTCTTCGCATGAGGTGGCCAATGTATCGGAGTTTCAGCTTCAACATCAGTCCTTCCAATGAACACTCAGGACTGATCTCCTTTAGAATGGACTGGTTGGATCTCCTTGCAGTCCAAGGGACTCTCAAAAGCTTTCTCCAACACCACAGTTCAAAAGCATCAATTCTTTGGCTCTCAGCTTTCTTCAGAGTCCAACTCTTACATCCATGCATGACTACTGGAAAAACCATAGCCTTGACTAGACGGAACTTTTTTGACAAAATAATGTCTCTGCTTTTTAATATGCTATCTAGGTTGGTCATAACTTTTCTTCCAAGGAGTAAGCATCTTTTAATTTCATGGCTGCAATCACCATCTGCAGTGATTTTGGAGCCCAAAAAATAAAGTCAGCTACTGTTTCCACTGTTTTCCCATCTATTTGCCATGAAGTGATGGGACTGGATGCCATGATCTTCATTTTCTGAATGTTGAGGTTTAAGCCAACTTTTTCATTCTCCTCTTTCATTTTCATCAAGAGGCTCTTTATTTCTTCTTCACTTTCTGCCATAAGGAGGGTGTCATCTGTGTATCTGAGGTTATTGATAATTCTCCTGGCAGTCTTGATTCCAGCTTGTGCTTCCTCCAGCCCAGCATTTTTCATGATGCACTCTGTGTATAAGTTAAATAAGCAGGGTGACAGTATACAACTTTGACAAACTCCTTTTCCTATTTGGAACCAATCTGTTGTTCCATGTCCAGTTCTAACTATTGCTTCCTGACCTGTATACAGATTTCTCAAGAGGCAGGTCAGGTGGGCTGGTATTCCCAACTCTTGAAGTATTTTCCACAGTTTATTGTGATCCACACAGTCAAAGGATTTGGCATAGTCAATAAAGCAGAAATAGATGTTTTTCTGGAACTCTTTTGCTTTATCCATGATCCAGTGGGTGTTGGCAGTTTGATCTCTGGTTCCTGTGCCTTTTCTAAAACCAGCTTGAACATCTGGAAGTTCACGGTTCACGTATTGCTAAAGCCTGGCTTGGAGAATTTTGAACATTACTTTACTAGCATGTGAGATGAGTGCAATTGTGTAGTAGTTTGTACATTCTTTGGCATTGCTTTCCTTTGGGATTGGAATGAAAACTGACCTTTTCCAGTTCTGTGGCCACTGCTGTGTTTTCCATTTTTGCTTACAAATTTTCAGAACTTAGACCAGATGAAAACTCATATTCACATTTTTAAAAAATCAAGCAAGCCAGAAAAGGTAAATAAAAGGTTGGTATAAGGAACTCTATAAATACATACTTTCTATTCTTTGCTCATCTTCTTTAAGAAACGTAAAATAAGATTGTAAAAGGCAATGATTACAGTAGCTATATAGTATCTGTAAATAGATATAAACTAAGCAAATAAAAATCATAAGGAAAATTAGAAAGCACTTTCTGATGAATGAAAATGAAATGCATACTTATGAGATGATGCTAAAGGAGTACTTAGACAGGAATTTACTATATTTAAATACATAAATAAATATATATGTTTCAAATAGGTAACTTAGTCTTTCACCTTAAGATAATAAAGAGAGAAGAGAAAACTCAAAGCAAGCCTGAGGAATTAAATAATTAATATAACAAATTTTAAAGGATTTGGAAAGTAAATTTAGAAAATCAGTGCAAGAAAAATTTGGTTCTTTGAAAAGATGAACAAAATTTTGTTCATCAACTGACAAAGGAAAAAAAAATAGAAGATTGAAATTGCTAAAATAACAAAAGGAAGAGGTGACTTCACTGCAAAATTTTAGAAATATAAAAGAATTTATAAGGTACTGTTATAGGTAGCTCAAGTGGTAAAGAATCGGCCTGCCAATGCAGGAGACCTGGGAAACACAGGTTGGATCTCTGGGTCAGGAAGATCCCCTGGAGGAACAAATGGCAACCCAATATTGCCTGGAATATGGCTTCAATATTCTTGCCTGGAAAATTCCATGGACAGAGGAGCCTGGTGGGCTGCAGTCCCTGGGGTTGTAAAGAGTCAGACATGACTGAGCATGCAGGCATGTGAGCATAGGAACTTACATGCAAGCAAATTGTATAAGTTTTATAGAACAGAAAAATCCCTGGAAAGACACAAGCTACCTACACTGACTCAAGAAAAATAGTAAACTCTAAATATACATATAAGAGGTAAATAAATTTGTAATTTAAAACTATCCACAAAAGAAAGCCCCAAACCAATTTTACTGATAATTGCTATTGAATTTTAAATGAAATAATCCCTGATTTTAGAGGACAGAAAGTGAAAGTGAATTTCAGTTGTGTCCGACTCTTTGCAACCCTATGGAGTATAGCCCACCAGACTCCTCTATACATAGGATTTTGCAGGCAAGAATAGTGGAATGAGTCGCCATTCCCTTCTCCAGATGATCTTCTGGACTAAGGGATAGAACTTGAGTCTCCCTCATTCCAGGCAGACTCTACCATCTGAGCCACAGGAGAACCCCCTGGAGGACAGGTAAATTGACACCAAAACCAAATTAAATAAGCATGAGAAAAACAAAACCATAAACTAACATTTTGTTGTAAATAAATATAAAACATCTCAGCAAAATAATTTTAAAATGAATACAATAATGTATAAAAGTATTATATACCATGACCAAGAGTGTTTTATCCCAGATATGTAAAGTTGGTTTAATATCTAAAAGCTAATTAACACGACATACAATATCAACAAATTAAAATATAAACTAAATGATAATGTCAATATTAGCAGAGAAAAGTATATTCCAAAATTCAAAATGATTCATGCTAAAAATTCTCAACAATTTGGTTATAGCAATGAACTCTTGCAACTTGATTAAAGGCACTTGTGGAAAAACCAGAGCTGACATAATAATCAGTGGTGAAAAAATGACTATTGTTTCCTAAGATTAGGAACAAAGCAGGAATATATGATTTTACCACTTTTTAAAAATTTTTTGTCTTATGTTGGAGTATAGTTGATTTCCAATATTGTGTTAATTTCAGGTGTATAGCAAAGTGATTCAGTTTTACATGTATGCTATCTATTCTTTCCTAGGTACTTTTTCTATATAGGTTGTTACAGAGTATTGAGTAGAGTTCCCTGTACCATGGTTCTTTGTTGATTATCTATTTTATATATAGTGTTGTGTATATGTTAAACTTAAACTCCTAATTTACCACTTTTATTTTATACTGTACATGATATTCTGGGACAATTAGGAAAGAAAAGTAAATAACTGGCATTCAGATTGGATAAAAATATTTATCTCTGTTTCTGGATAGCATAATCTTCTATGTAGAATATTGTGAAGAGTTCAGTAAAATACACACACAATTAGAACTGATAAGCAACCTAAGGTAAGATGAAGGATATAAGCTCAGTATATAGAAATCAATTGTGTTTCTATACCCAGGGAATGAACAATGTGAAGGTCAACTGAAGAAAACAATGTTCTTTGCAATAGCATCTAAAAAGAATAAAGTACAACACTTAAGGATAAAGAAGTGCTGAAAACTACAAAACATTGGTAAGAAACTAAAGAAGATTTAAATAAATGGAAATATATACCACTTTCACAGATTGGAAACCTTAATATTGTTAAGAGGAAGACATACATAAAGCTGATCTACAGATTCAATGCAATCTGTATTAAACTCCCATCTGGCTTTTTGGCAAAAAGTGACAAACTTATCCTAAAATTCATATAGAAATAGAATTGATCTAGAAGAGACAGATTTATCTTGAAAAAGAAAAATAAACTTGGGGGACTCATATTTCCTATTTCAAAACTTACAACAAAGCCACATGATTGATACAGTCATGCTGGATTAACAATATAGTTATAGATGAATAAAACAGAGATGAAAGTCCAGAAAGAAACTCTTAACTTNGTTCACGGTTCACGTATTGCTAAAGCCTGGCTTGGAGAATTTTGAACATTACTTTACTAGCATGTGAGATGAGTGCAATTGTGTAGTAGTTTGTACATTCTTTGGCATTGCTTTCCTTTGGGATTGGAATGAAAACTGACCTTTTCCAGTTCTGTGGCCACTGCTGTGTTTTCCATTTTTGCTTACAAATTTTCAGAACTTAGACCAGATGAAAACTCATATTCACATTTTTAAAAAATCAAGCAAGCCAGAAAAGGTAAATAAAAGGTTGGTATAAGGAACTCTATAAATACATACTTTCTATTCTTTGCTCATCTTCTTTAAGAAACGTAAAATAAGATTGTAAAAGGCAATGATTACAGTAGCTATATAGTATCTGTAAATAGATATAAACTAAGCAAATAAAAATCATAAGGAAAATTAGAAAGCACTTTCTGATGAATGAAAATGAAATGCATACTTATGAGATGATGCTAAAGGAGTACTTAGACAGGAATTTACTATATTTAAATACATAAATAAATATATATGTTTCAAATAGGTAACTTAGTCTTTCACCTTAAGATAATAAAGAGAGAAGAGAAAACTCAAAGCAAGCCTGAGGAATTAAATAATTAATATAACAAATTTTAAAGGATTTGGAAAGTAAATTTAGAAAATCAGTGCAAGAAAAATTTGGTTCTTTGAAAAGATGAACAAAATTTTGTTCATCAACTGACAAAGGAAAAAAAAATAGAAGATTGAAATTGCTAAAATAACAAAAGGAAGAGGTGACTTCACTGCAAAATTTTAGAAATATAAAAGAATTTATAAGGTACTGTTATAGGTAGCTCAAGTGGTAAAGAATCGGCCTGCCAATGCAGGAGACCTGGGAAACACAGGTTGGATCTCTGGGTCAGGAAGATCCCCTGGAGGAACAAATGGCAACCCAATATTGCCTGGAATATGGCTTCAATATTCTTGCCTGGAAAATTCCATGGACAGAGGAGCCTGGTGGGCTGCAGTCCCTGGGGTTGTAAAGAGTCAGACATGACTGAGCATGCAGGCATGTGAGCATAGGAACTTACATGCAAGCAAATTGTATAAGTTTTATAGAACAGAAAAATCCCTGGAAAGACACAAGCTACCTACACTGACTCAAGAAAAATAGTAAACTCTAAATATACATATAAGAGGTAAATAAATTTGTAATTTAAAACTATCCACAAAAGAAAGCCCCAAACCAATTTTACTGATAATTGCTATTGAATTTTAAATGAAATAATCCCTGATTTTAGAGGACAGAAAGTGAAAGTGAATTTCAGTTGTGTCCGACTCTTTGCAACCCTATGGAGTATAGCCCACCAGACTCCTCTATACATAGGATTTTGCAGGCAAGAATAGTGGAATGAGTCGCCATTCCCTTCTCCAGATGATCTTCTGGACTAAGGGATAGAACTTGAGTCTCCCTCATTCCAGGCAGACTCTACCATCTGAGCCACAGGAGAACCCCCTGGAGGACAGGTAAATTGACACCAAAACCAAATTAAATAAGCATGAGAAAAACAAAACCATAAACTAACATTTTGTTGTAAATAAATATAAAACATCTCAGCAAAATAATTTTAAAATGAATACAATAATGTATAAAAGTATTATATACCATGACCAAGAGTGTTTTATCCCAGATATGTAAAGTTGGTTTAATATCTAAAAGCTAATTAACACGACATACAATATCAACAAATTAAAATATAAACTAAATGATAATGTCAATATTAGCAGAGAAAAGTATATTCCAAAATTCAAAATGATTCATGCTAAAAATTCTCAACAATTTGGTTATAGCAATGAACTCTTGCAACTTGATTAAAGGCACTTGTGGAAAAACCAGAGCTGACATAATAATCAGTGGTGAAAAAATGACTATTGTTTCCTAAGATTAGGAACAAAGCAGGAATATATGATTTTACCACTTTTTAAAAATTTTTTGTCTTATGTTGGAGTATAGTTGATTTCCAATATTGTGTTAATTTCAGGTGTATAGCAAAGTGATTCAGTTTTACATGTATGCTATCTATTCTTTCCTAGGTACTTTTTCTATATAGGTTGTTACAGAGTATTGAGTAGAGTTCCCTGTACCATGGTTCTTTGTTGATTATCTATTTTATATATAGTGTTGTGTATATGTTAAACTTAAACTCCTAATTTACCACTTTTATTTTATACTGTACATGATATTCTGGGACAATTAGGAAAGAAAAGTAAATAACTGGCATTCAGATTGGATAAAAATATTTATCTCTGTTTCTGGATAGCATAATCTTCTATGTAGAATATTGTGAAGAGTTCAGTAAAATACACACACAATTAGAACTGATAAGCAACCTAAGGTAAGATGAAGGATATAAGCTCAGTATATAGAAATCAATTGTGTTTCTATACCCAGGGAATGAACAATGTGAAGGTCAACTGAAGAAAACAATGTTCTTTGCAATAGCATCTAAAAAGAATAAAGTACAACACTTAAGGATAAAGAAGTGCTGAAAACTACAAAACATTGGTAAGAAACTAAAGAAGATTTAAATAAATGGAAATATATACCACTTTCACAGATTGGAAACCTTAATATTGTTAAGAGGAAGACATACATAAAGCTGATCTACAGATTCAATGCAATCTGTATTAAACTCCCATCTGGCTTTTTGGCAAAAAGTGACAAACTTATCCTAAAATTCATATAGAAATAGAATTGATCTAGAAGAGACAGATTTATCTTGAAAAAGAAAAATAAACTTGGGGGACTCATATTTCCTATTTCAAAACTTACAACAAAGCCACATGATTGATACAGTCATGCTGGATTAACAATATAGTTATAGATGAATAAAACAGAGATGAAAGTCCAGAAAGAAACTCTTAACTTTGGGGAACACATGTATACCTGTGGTGGATTCATGTTGATGTATGGCAAAACCAATACAATATTGTAAAGTAGTTAACTTCCAAGTAAAATAAATATATTTATATTTTTTTAAAAAATAATTTTTTTGGCAATAGTGCCAGGACATTTCAGTGGGGCAAGATTTGTCTTTCAATAATAGTGGCGATTGATTGCTGTTGTTTAGTCGGTGAGTTGTGTCTGACTCTTATGTGACCCCATGGACTGTAGCATAGAATTTCTCAGGCAAGAATACTGGAGTGAGTAGCCATTTCCTTCTCCAGAGCAACTGATTATCTATATATAAAATAGCATATATGACCTCTTCTGCATGCCATATTTAAAAATTAAAGCAAGTAGTAATTTAAGCATAAGAGTTAAAATTAAAAGAACTACTACAAGAAAACATTGAAACACATCTTTATTACCTTAGATGAGGTGTTGGTTCTTAGACATGACAGCAAAACCACAATTGGTACAAGAAAAAGAGATAGATGGCTCTGAATCAAAATTAAATACTTTCACACTGTGAACAATAGCATCAATAATGTGGAAAGACAACTCATAAAATTGGAGAAAACATCTGCAAATCATGTATCTATAAGGCTTGTGTATATAGTATATACAAAAATAGTTTATGTTATGCTACGTCACTTTGGTCGTGTCTGACTCTTTGCGATCCTATAGACTGTAGACCACCAGGCTCCTCTGGCCATGGGATTCTCCAGGCAAGAATAGTGGAGTGGGTTGCCATGCCCTCCTCTAGGGGATCTTCTCAACCTGGTGATCAAACCCATGTGTTACTATGTCTCCTTCATTGGCAGGCAGGTTCTTTACCATTAGCATCACCTGAGAAGCCCAAAGATAGCTTACAACTCAAAAAGAGACACATAACCACATAAAAATTAGGCAGACTATTTGGATGGACATTTCTATTTAGAAGATATATTATGTCTAAGAAGTACATTAAAAGATGCTGAGAATCATTAGTTGTTTAAGAAATGCAAATCAAAACCTTAATATGGTATCTCTCCACACTCACTAGGATCATTATAATAATAATAATAAAAAAAGATAGGAAAAAGGGATGTTTGACTATGATGCAAACAGACTGGAAACCATAAACATTGCTGGTGGGGATATAAAATGATGCCTATTTGGAAAATATTTTGCCAGTTCCACAGAATGTTAATTATTAATTTGCTATATAACTCAGGAATTCTACTCCTAGGTATATACCAAAGTAGATAGAACAAAATGTACATCCACACACAAAAAAATGTGTATACAATATTCATAGTAGTATTATCCAAAAGGTGGAAACAACTCAAATGTCTATCAACTGATGAATGGATAAATGATATGTGACATTTTCATATGATGGAATATTATTCAGCAATGAATTGGAATAGAGTACTGATGTATGTTAATACAGATGAACCTTGAAACCATTATGTTAAAAGGAAAAACGTTCACAAACAACAGATTATTTTATTTCATTTATATAAAATGGTAAGAACAGACATATTCATATTTCCTAGGTGGCACTAGTGGTAAAGAACCTGTCTGCCAACGTAGGAGACATAAGAGACACAGGTTTGATACCTGGGTTGCAAAGATCCCCCAGAGAAGGGCAAAGCAACCCACTCCATTATTCTTGCCTGGAGAATTCCCACGGACAGAAGAACCTGGTGGACTACAGTCCATGGGGTCACAAAGAGTCAGACATGACTGAAGCAACTTAGTATACAGACAGAAATTAGGTTTGAATTTCCCTAGGATTATGGGTGAGAGGATAAGAGGCATGATTTCTAATAGGTTTGGAATTTCTTTTGTAGGTGGTAAAATTGTTTTAAAATTAGATGTGGATGTGGTTGTGTTTTCCATATTAAGATTGGTGAATTTTATTTTATGTGAATTATGTCTCAGTAAAACTGGAAATTAAAAAAAGGAAGAGGATGGCTTTGTGTATCTGTACATATTCCCAAATAATGATTCAGGTGGTAAATATATTTTTAAGCCACAACATAAAAGGCAAATAACAAGACAGTAAATATGAGTAATCTCTTACTGACCCTCATTTTTGTAGAAAACAAAGCTGACTGATGTCTCTTCTAAAGTTCTGGAGCCAAGTAAAATGTACAAACATGGCTCCATCTCCTCTGACTATTGTTTATTTCAGTATCCTTGGCTAATGAATTGCAAATTTTTTCCAAACTTATTATGAAGGATGTGTGTGTGTATTGTGTGTGTATAAATATCACCCAAGATTTTTCTCTTTCCCAACTGTAAAATAAAAAGTTTTAAACTAACCTAAGTTCACATACCTGTAACCTTTGAAATTAGGATACTAAAATTCCACCATACTCTATTGTTTACAGTGTGTTCATATAGATTTCCATGGTCATACTTTATAAAAATAGGTTGTATAGTTCTTTTTCAAAAGAAAGTCAGTATGAATAATGAGAAAGCTGTGAGTATGCATAGAACATAAAAATCTGCAATCAAACTATTTTGCTACTCCTTGTTGCTATTTTGTACAAAATCCTCTTTCACCTTGATATATTTCATGCCACAGCCTGGAAATCACTATTCTATCATGTTGGAAGCATTTTTTTTTTCCTTAGGAAAATAGTTACAGAAAGGCTAAATGAGCTTTATCCATCCTTTGACCAGGAGACTTTAAAGTTGATGTTATCAATCCTTTGGAGCCTCCACTGTCTATAATGTTTCTTGGGTAAATCTCAAAGGTCAAGTCAATGAAATCCCAGAAAATAATTGCATAGCTAAACCCAAACCTTACACATTCGTTGTCTAAGATCAAAACTTGTATCACAGGAATTCGCTAGCCAGTGTAATGATGGATATTGTGCCGTTTGTGGAGAAAAGATATTACTACACCAGACTAACCTCCAGGAAAATTGAGTGGTAGATGCCTCAGTGAACATGGATTTTCTGTTCTGCCTCTAAACACGAGAGCTTCCACGATAGCTCAGTTGCTAAAGAATCCGCCTGTGAAATCCAGGAGACCCCAATTAGATTTCTGGGTTGGGAAGATCACCTGGCGAAGGGATAGGCTACCCACTCCAGTATTCTTGGGTTTCCTTGGTGGCTCAGCCGGTAAACAGTCAGCCTGCAATGAGGGAAACCAGGGTTCGATCCCTGGGTTGGGAAGACTCCTTGGAGAAGGCTACTCACTCCAGTATTCTCGCCTGGAGAAATCCATGGACTGTATAGTCCGAGGGGTTGCAAAAAGTCAGACAGGACTGAGTGAGTTTCACTTTCACTTTCTAAACATGATCTGGATTCTTGGTTAGCTGATGGCCCTAACAATACTTTGGTTCCAGGATATTTGACAGAAGTATCTTGAGGAGTCTGAAATTTCCTCGGTGGTGCCTGAATACTCCATATCATTGTTAACAGTTTTAGTGAAGAAGAGCCCTTGCTCTGTGATTCCAAAACTCACTCTCCTTTTTCAGTTATCCCTCAGCAGCTGACACTGCCTGCTTCATTCTTGGTTTCTCTACTCTTCTTGAAGCGATCAGAGGGTAAGGGCAATGTGTATCTTCCAAAATTCTGAGTGTTGGTAACTACCACAATTAGGGAAATACAGTAGATATTCAAAACTAAATGTGAATTAATGGATGACTAGACAAATTAATCCAAATCTTGAGATGTGTAAATTTTTATAGCCTTGGTGCTGGAAAAATCCGTTCAGCTTCCCCCATTTAAGACTATCTCCAAGAAAGAAATCCTGTTTCTCTCAATCCCTTTATTCAATGAACTATACTACTGAATCAAGGCCAGCAAATTAAACTACTGCGTAACACTTAGTGTTTTTCTTTCTAATAAGCCCAATTTCTCCTTCTCTTAAATGTACTGTTCTTGTGAGCAGAATAAGTCATGCCCAATGTCTTTTTAACCATTAAATTTTGTATAACAGGAATGCCAACATGTAGATTTACCTTTATGTGCTGAAGAGCGCAATTTAAAAAAAAAATTTTTATAAATTTTCATTCACTCCAATATTGTTTCAATACCAGTTGTTAATCATTCAGAAAAAAAAATCAGGCATCTATAAAATAGCTTAGGCATGACGCCAGGTGGCCATCCTGCTTATCCTCTGTTCTTGTTCTAATTAAAGCAGGAAGCTAAGACTATTAAAATTTATTATATAATT
Source organism: Neotragus moschatus (assembly GCA_006410615.1). Taxonomy (NCBI): domain Eukaryota; kingdom Metazoa; phylum Chordata; class Mammalia; order Artiodactyla; family Bovidae; genus Neotragus; species Neotragus moschatus. Next base: position 4,155,137 of record SJYA01002742.1, on the reverse strand, counting down.
TATTGTCTTGAGTAAGTACCAAAGGAGAACTATACTAAGGGATAAAATATTGTATTTTCAGTGAGAAAATTATTTACAGCATAATCATTTCAAATTAGATATTTCTTAAATGCCAAGTATTTCTTATTCCTGTGGAGAAGTTATTTATCCTTATGGTTTAGAATAACATTTAGTTATTATCTAGACCACCACCACACACACACACACACACACACACACACACACACACACAATTTCCAATGATTTAAATATGATGAGACTATTTTAAAGTCTGACCAGATATATTCAGACAGCTTAACTGGAAGTACAATTTCTTTTTCATCACAATCCATCTCTCTCGATACACTTGCTTTACCACAATTTCATTCTAAGGAATGAAGGTTTAGTTTTTTTCCTTCAGTAGACATTAAAGGAAGTCTTTCAACTTAAATTCTTCAAGAATTATCTAGGTCACATTCACAGCCGTTAACTCGTGTGGTGGAAACTGTGCTTCTTTCCCAGATGACAGAGGCTTTGTAAGTGTGTAGGAAGACGGATAGGGAATCATGGTTTCTCAGTCTTATTCTCACATTTTCCTCAGTCCCAGGGGTGTTTTTTCAGCTTTTCAGATTCACAAACTTAATTTCACTGGTTTACAATGTGACAGGACTCTAGCCTTGGTGAATTGATTCATGCTATTCTAAAGCACAAGAGACCACTGCAGAAGCCACAATATAAGACATTAATTTATATTTTTTAAGTTCCTAATGGAAGAAACACTAATGCCTGTTTATCAGGAATATCTGCTCTGAGAATATTAAAAAGCTATACGAATTATAGTTATTTTGTTTCTCCGACAAACAGTACCTGACTGTTTAACTTGAAGTGCGTTGCTGATGGATATTGACTTGCACAGGAGACCCTTAATGCAGAGGTACTCAGCCACAACACAAGACTGCCCATCAAGTGTTTCTTTTTATCTTGTCCAGTTAAATAGAAACTCATTGGATGCATTAGCCTCTGTCCTATGTAGTGCCTCGCCTCATCCAGTGTCACTGTCCCTTGACTTCTCAAAATCATCTCTGCCCAGTCAGTTTCTTATTCAAACCCAACCAGGATAATGTTGGGAACCCTTCACCCCATCTCCAGTGAGGATTATAAATGATTTTGAGGTCTTATCTCAAATCTTGGTTGAGACCATAGGTACTTTTGAGCTTTGGTCACAGATGTCCTCTTAGTTATCTCTAATTAGCCTTTCTATAGCATTCCTATGACTAAGAGGCATCTCTTTTTGGATATACTAAAGATTCTGCCAATTGTATTTCCCCTACACTTGAATTCAAGGTCCTCTCCCCAAAACAGCTTTATGTCCTGTAGCCCTCATTTCAGGGAACAGAAACCTCAGGCACAAAACCATCAAAGTTGTTATAACACAAATGCTTTGATTTGTGAGCTTGAAGTACAGCATAAAAAATGTATTTGTTTATTTAATGAAATTACAATGATTTTATGTTCTTAGCAGCACATATTTTCAAAAAGCCAAGTCTGATCTTGGGGATCTGCTCACCAAATATTTTTCAAAAGTCTGTGGAATAAGACAATTGTTATTATTATTACATTTTTAAGGTTTAGGTTCAGGAAAAAAAAATTTATAATCATCTGCTTCCAGTCACAGCAGTGTAAGTGTTTCAAGCCTTTCCCTCACAACTTTTACATATGAAAGTGAAAGTGAGTCGCTCAGTTGTGTCGGACTTTTTGTGAGCCCATGGACTGTAGCCTATCAGGCTCCTCCGTCCATGGGATTTTCCAGGCAAGAGTGCTGGAGTGGATTGCCATTTCCTTCTCCAGGGGACCTTCCCAGCCCAGGAATCGAACCCGGGTCTCCCGCAATGCAGGGAGACGCTTTACCGTCTGAGCCACTAGGGAAGCCCCTGTATCTATGTCTGTATGTTTGTATGTATACTTTGTGTCCTACTCTTTACAGCCCTATGGACTGTAAAGAGCCTGCCAGGCTCTTCTGTCTATGGGATTCTCTAGGCAAGAATGCTGGAATGCATTTCCATGTCCTCCTCCAGGGGAGCTTCCCGACCCAGGGATTGAACCTGTGTCTCCAGCATCTCCTGCACTGTAGGATTCTTTACCCACTGAGCCTCAATGCAGGAGATGAGGTCACAAAAAGTTGGACATGACTAAGTGACTAACACACAGACATATACACAAATACACACCAGTACATATATTGGTGTTCATTTTAACATAAGGTGATGGAAGAAAAATGCAAAGACAATATGGAATTTTATTTTGTGAAATCTTGATACATAGCTAATTGAAATATTTTAGTAGCAACAGCTTTATTGATATGGAATTCACACACCATAAAGTTAACTCAAAGTGTACAATTCAGTCATTTTTAATAACTTTACAATATTGCTCAATAATCACAATAATTTTAGAATTGTTTTATGACCCTGATAACATACTTTTTGCCCATTAACTATCACTTCCCATCCCTTCTCACCTTACCCCCCCCATCCCGAAGTCCTAAGTAATCACTAATCTTTTTTCTTTATAAGTTTGCCTAATTTGAACATTTTACACAGAGCAGAATGGAAAAAAAAGTACTGCATCATAATTCCAACTATGATCTGTCTAATCTATCCTTACAGATAAGCATACACATATATATCTCCATTGGGAAGAAGTAAGCCTAAATTGGGAAAGAAGTAAACCTAAATATTAAAGTTTATTGTCTTCCATTTTTTAAATGTGTCATTATTTTCCAATTTTCTACACTAATAATGTGTTAGTGCTCTATCAAAAAGATTTTTTTTGAAAGTTTTTACAATATGTAGGTCATATGAATGATGCTATGAAATGACTATAAAGGTTATATATGATCTCTATTTTTATGAAGCAGTGAAATACTAGAGTTTCATCTCAATGATGAACATTTCTTTTTCAAGTTTAGCAGCCTTGATTTTTAGTCTGTATTTTTCAAATCTTTTATTATAAATTTTATTTCAGCTTATATATGGTAGTTTCTAAGAGACTTAAAATACTTCCTGCAATGAGCCACAATACAAATATATAGGAAAATAAAATAAAAGATTGATGAATATAATATAGATATGTTAGCTGGAGATAGATGGAAGAAGAAAAGAATTAGATATTGAAACCTATAGTTAAATACATCAGCTTGCCTTTTCATATTTTCTAACAAGGAGAAATGTTGACTGATTTGGATTCTCAGCTTTCTTTTCTTGTTCCCTTGAGGAGTTCCTTAGATGTAAGAAAATATGTTATATTGGGGAACTAGATAAACTATATCAGAATTATGCATGGTGTTTATTAAAAATGTGAGACTTACTGAATCAAAAGCTGTGGAGGCAGCATCATGGAATTTAACTCCTCTTCCAGGTGCTTCTAGTTTAAGTAGAAATTCAGACTCTCAGGATGGAAGCAGAGGTGAGAGACTGGGGGTGTTATAGACAGACAGACACGTGTCCCTCACTGAACAGCTTTCTCACAGGACCCTCCTTTTCTGGAAAAGGGATTGATATTCCAAAATATTTTTAAAAAGAACTAGAAATAAGTAGCAAGAAAACAAACTTAATTTAAAAATGAGCAAAGGACTCCAACAGACATTTCTCCAAAGAAGATAGACAAATAGCCAATAAGGACATAAAAAGGTGCTGAGTATCACTAAACATTAGGGAAATGAAGATCAAAATCACCATGAGACCACTTAATAAGCATTATGATGGCTATTATCACAAAAACCAAGCACAGAAAATAAGTGGAGAGGTGAGGATGGGCAGAATTCAATATCCTCCTACATAGTTGGTGAGTATGTAATGGTACAATTGGTTTAGAAAATAATCTGTTAGTTCCTCGGAAAGTTAAGCATGGAGTTATTTGACCCATAATCTATACCAAACAGAAAAAAGTGAATGTGCACACAAAGCTTGCACACAGGTGTTCGTGTCAGCATTATTCATAATAGCAAAGGTGGATACAAACCAAATGTATACTAACAAATGAATAAATAATATATGCCACAACTGTACAGTGGAATATTAGTCAACCATACACTGTAGTGAGGTATTTATGTATTTTACAAAATAGATAAACTTTGAAAACATTATGCTAAGTGAATAAGAGTCACAAAAGACCCCATGCTCTGAATATACATATGAAATAGATTAGGGTTGCTTTGACCTGGCTAGGGAAGGGAGATTAGGGAGTGACAGCTAAAAATATGTCATCTTTAGGGGATGATGAAAATATACTAAAATTACATTTTGGTAAACCTGCTACCAAAAACAAAACAAAATGCGAAGCAATTGCTATGATGAATCTATTTAAGGACAAGTTAAGAGTAAATGGGCTTCCCTGGTGGCTCAGATAGTAAAGAATCTGCTGTGATTCAGGAGACCTGGGTTTGATCCCTGGGTAGGGAAGATCCCCTGGAGAAGGGAATGGCTACCCACTCCAGTATTCTGGCCTGGATATTTCCATGGACGGAGGAGACTTGTAGGCTACAGTCCATGGGGTTGCAAAGACTGGACAGCACTGAGTGACTAACACTTTCACTTTCACTTCAGAATGAGCACCTCCATTATTTATTCCTGTTGTATCAGACTGAGTGATAGGTAGCTGAACCACTGAGGGAAACTTGATTTTGTGAGGCCCTTGTTTCATTGAGGGAAATTGTACTCCATTGCCCTTTTTCTCCCTCTGTTAGTTAGCCTGGGATTGTGTTTCAATTCTGATTTTGGATGATTAACAAAAAAAACGTGCATTTGGCCTCAATTGTCCTTCAAGAAGAAGGACTTGTAAGTCAAGTCAAAAAACAAACAGAAATCAATCTTATACCAAAATCAAAAGGAGATCTCCTAAATGTTAGTTCTTTTGACTTTAATAATAGAAATTTTCCAGGTTTTTTTTTTTTCCCTAAATTTCAACCAGCCTCTGGCGTATATTCCTCACTCTGCAAGACAATATTACTTTTCTGATTTCTGAGTTAGCAATGTTTACTGTTATGTTCAGCAATTTCATTGGTGTGTTGTACAGTACAATAAGTCAATAAGTCACTCTCTAGATTTAAGGTATCATGGTCAGATATATTTTAAAACCATAAGTCTGGGTAATCTTAACATAGATTCCTATATTAAAATTTCTGCAAATTTGTGAAATTCAGATTAACTTAGAGTCATGGTTTCCCAAATAGAAAATGACCAGGAAACCCACTCTCTCTTTTTTTGGTTTGTTTTTACCAATTAACATTTGAAGGGATTCCTATTCTACAAGACACAGATTAGGAAATGCGGTTTTAGTGCTTATGTTGTATAGTTTTTTATGTAGCCAGGTTGAAGATAAACTTATTGACAGGCAGTTTAACTGTAAGTGGGCAAGACAATATATGAGCTTATGAAGTCAAATATTCTGTTTCAATGTTCAGATGGGTCTGCTGAATTAATTTGAAAAAGACTATGGTTTTCCCATGGTGAGAATTCAGTCCGATGTGCTAGAGTGTTCTAGATGGTAGTCTGTGTGTTGGCATTTCTAACCTCCTGTTGGCTCCATGTGCAAAGGTGTGGTATTAGCTATGCAGGTAGTCTTTGCCTCTCTCAGGTTGTCTCATGCAGATTCAACAAATTCCCTACACTTTCTCAAAAAAATGTTGATAGACCTTTTCAAGTAAGGCATTTTGACCTATGCATGTTTATTTTGTGGCTGACAAGAAGATTTAGCTAAATCATTTATTCTGCATTTAATAATCTCACTCTAGATAACAAAGGATATAAGTAAAATATTAAATAAGCCATATTCATGTGGTTTTAAGTCAAGTGAGAGGTGAACATTTCTACACCACCTAAACACGGAGAGTTACATGGGAAAATATTCCTGTAATGTGTTGCTTCTAGGCTGCCAATTAGTATTTTGTTAAAATGTCTACAACCATCTGGCAATTACAGGATGCTTTAGATAAAGTTGCCATTAAATTTAACCATATGAGGTCCAAAGAGAATTTTTCTATTTTTTGATAATTTAGGTGTATTATCATTCAGATATCCATTTATTTACTTAACCAGTAATCATCAATATACTAGTTGCAAATCACTGATTTTAGCTATGAAAAGAAGAGTGCTCAGTAGAGATTATATGATTTCTGACATCAAGAAAAGATGTTCTTAAGAGAAAAAGATGTGTATGAGAAATAATTATAAAGTTAAGAATGTCATAAATGTCATAACTGGGGAAATGGAATAAATATTTATTGTCACCTATTTATGGGCATTATGCTATCCTCTTTATATTTAAAGGGAAGTATATTGATTTGCTAGGACTGACTGCCATAAAAAATACCACAGACTGGATAGCTTAAACAATAGAATTTTCTTTTGTCACAGTTCCGTAGGGTAGGAGTCCAGGATGAAGGGTTGGCAGGTGTATTTGCATCTGAAGACTCTCTGGCTTAGCAGATGGTTGCCTTCTCCCTATGTCCTCACATAATTGTCTCTTGATTTGTGTATGTCTGTTTCCGAATTAACTCCTCTAGTAAGAATACCAGTCATATTGGAATAGCTTCCCCTAAAGACCTTGCTTTAACTTAATTACCTCTTTAGAGATTTTTATCTCCAAATGTGGTTACGTTCTGAGGTAATGTGGATTTAGGATTTCAATACATGAATTTAGGGGGGGAATGCGATTTGGCTAATAACATGTAGTTTTTCTTTTTTTAATTAAAATATGAGAACTCTGAAACTCAAAGGGGATAACCAGATTACCATTGGAGACTCATCTGTCTTATGTTTCAAAACTCTTTGTATCAATAATAATAGAAGTGCTTTCAGTAAGTTGCTGTGTTTTGTGTTGAGAATTTTGCATATACTAATTTATTTGGTACTCACAATAGTGCTACGAGGTAGGCAGTGACAATTGCACCATTTTAGAAATAAAAAAGATGAGATTTAGAAAGATTACACTTCCAACTCATTGTCATAGATAACTTTTTTTTTTCCTTCTAACTCTAAACTTATCCTGTCTTTTCTGGAACTTGCTAGTTTCAAATCTTCTGACTCATGAAAAACACAGCAGCATGTGTTATTATATTTGATTTTATACTTATGACCCAATGGTGGTAACATCAGTATGTTTGGGAATTTGGAAGCAAAAGAATATTATCTTCTTGAGTACAGTGGCATCCAAGTAGAGACCCAGAATTAAACCAAGAGAAACAGAGGAAAAGACCATAAGTCTGTAAACAGACTGTCTGAACTTGAAAATCAGTAGACCTACATTTAAAATATGCCATGCTATTTTTCCATTGCAATTAAAAAAATCTTTATTTATTTACTTATGGGTCTTAATTGTACCATGCAGGATCTTTCACTGAGGCACATAGACCCTCCGATTGTGGCAGGCAGGTATAGTTGCTCCAAGGCATGTGGGATCTTAGTTCCCTGACCCATGACGGAACCCAAGTCCCCTGCATTGGAGGGCAGATTTTTAACCACTATACCACCAGTGAAGTCTCTGCAAATGTTTTTGAGTAATCAAAATATTATAATAATTCTACTCTCATTTGATTAACTTTTCATTAATAAAGCAAATTCCTTATATCCTTCAACAAATTGAAAATATCTCTCTGGATACAAATTCAGTACATTGTGATTTGGAGACAAAAGAAAACAGAAAGAGACTAGCTGTCTAACGGACAAAGATGTAAATGATCAGTGTAAATCAAAGGAAAAACTAAGCACCTTATTTTGAACATTATCAGGTTGAATAAAACAAGAGAGTCCATCTGACTGAGAGGGTAGAATCATGCGACCTCCAGAAGAGGTGGAGAAGGATCCTTTAAAGATGAGAAAGGAAAATGTCACCAAAATTTTGAGAAAATACTACTTCCCAGGAGCAGATTAATGAAGCAGCAGCAAAGCTCCAACTGTCAGCAGCTGAATTATTAAAGGAAGAGAAGCAGAATCTGTGGACAGGTGCAGGCTTGTCCAGAAATTGAAAAATCTTAAACCCAATCTCTGAGTGAATCACAAGGAGCTTCATTTAACTTTTATCTGCACACTTTAATGGTTCATTTGTTTTATATTTTAACACTTTTAAGAGTTCATTTTTTTCATACATCTATACCCATTCTCTTCCAAAGAGGAATAATCGCATATCCGTGTCAAGAATCACAGATGGGAAAACACAAAAAGTAAGCAGACTGGCATCACACCAGTGCACTCATCATATGTGTGTTTTCAGTTAGACATCCCACTGCAAGCATGCCTTTGGAGAACTTTTCTCTGGAGTGAGACAGAAGAGCAGTGGACTAAAATCTGCACTTTGGGTCAATAGAACTAGGCTTACGTCCTGTCTCTGAGGATATATTTCATGTGTGACCATGAATAAGTAAGTCTATTTAAAATCATTAACTCAGATTTTTCATTTAGGAATACCTCTTGATTAGGATATATTGTGAAGATTAAAAAATATAAAACATATAGAACACAGCTGTTTTCGTTTTCTGTATCATCTCTGCTCTTTATCTTTACTCTGTTCTGGTTTTGCCTCCCAGAACTTATCTTAAAGGAGCAGCATGGCTTCTTTATGTCATTTTCCTTGGCTGCAGAAGAAACCGTGAAGAGATCTACAGTTAGTGAGGAATCAAATACAGTTATGACAGTTTGCAACTCTAAATATAACAATAAGCAGAAGTGCTCACAGAGGCGTTATTTACTTTTTCTTTAATACTAACAAGTAGGTAGAGCCTACAGTATTATTAGCCGTCCAAATGCAGGTATTCAGACAGTGTGCCTATAATGGATAGCAATCAAATGCCTAGTTCAAGTATCTAAAACAAATTTAGGGTATAAACACATTGATTTCTGCCGTTGAACAATTCATGAACTTTTCGGTGAACCTTTCCTGTCTAGGAACAACACAGATTTAGATAGAAATGTACACACATATTTTGTGTATGTAAGTATGTCTATTAAATAATTTAAAAGGTGTTACTACAGTGACTATCTAATCAACTATTCTGTAATCTCATTTGCTATTTATAACAAAACATTTATGCATATAATAGAATACAAGTATATATGCCTATGTGTGCATAATTTATACTATTTTGCTTATAAATTAAACAACCGATTCATAATTACAAGGGTGGATGCTGTAATACACTACACAGTCCCACTTTGGGAATGTAAGGCTTTTTCTTCCATCTGATGGGAATGATGACAAGATAATCTTTGACCCTTAGTTGTCAATCCTCCTTGTGGACTGTCTCAGTGGAAGGAAGCAACAGTGTCCAGAATTGTTTCTGGACACTTCTTTTCTGTGGCACCCTTCATGTGGCTATAGATCTCCACAAAGGAACAAAGGCCCAGCCCCCAAATTTCCATGCACACCTATCTCTTCATCAGACTGACAGCTTCCTTTCTCAGATGTCAATCTAAAAATGCCCCCACTCCTCTGAAAAACATACATTATTCCATCTTAGAATCTCCATTCCAAGGAAAAAATACCTAAAACAAATGCTCAGAAGGATGAGTTGGTTGAAATGGGGAGAGATAGCCCATTAACAACAATGGAAAGAAAAACAAAATATGATGGTTGCTTTTTAGAGGGTGATAAATGAAAAAGGCGGTGATAAAGAGTGATGATATCTTCCCTGATGGGAAGGATGGTGGCGACTCTACTTAGAGCACAGTCAATTGTGCTCACCCTAGAGGCCACTTAGGCTAAAATGTTGTCTCCACCTCTATTTAGCTTATATGTCTGTGGGTAAGAAACTTCAACCTTCTAATACATAAGAGAGTACATGCCTGGCAGACAGCATTGTGTCTGGTACATATTCAACACAAAGTAAGTATGTGAACAAGTAAATTGTAAAAGATTTCAATTGTTAACAGCTAAATTACCCCAGAGCTGAGGTTCCAGAGGCGTTTTTTCAAATAAGCTCTTTTTCCATTTTACTCCATAACAGTTCTGCCCATATTTAAAAAGTAAAGAATACATAGAGTGATTATTTGTTGACAAAACAATAATCACGTCTCCCAAAGAATTTACTGTAGAAGCCTTTTAAGGATGAAGCTGCTTTCATTTGACAACCATATGCCCTCTAGACTCTGTTCTCCCTATTCTGTCCTAGAAAACTGGTCTGTATGAATATCCCGTTTGCTCTCTGCCTGCCATATGCTTTCTGCTTGGTCAATGGGAGACACAGAGTGAGGTCAGAGAGTGGGAGGAGAGTCAATCAGGCTACCAGGTCCCCCTGGTCCACCCAGTTCTTGTCTCTGTGTTCCAGTAATCACTAGCTTCTCACTTCTTCAGTCCTGATATTTGTCATATCATTTGGCTCTTGGTATATGTAGGGCATATCAGTATCCCTTGGCTTCTTCCTTATCCTCTGACCATATCTTGGTAAATAGTGACTTTACTGGATTTCTTGCAAATTAACCAGATCAAAAGTCAATGCTCTATCTCCCTCCTCCTCTTGCTAGAAATCTAAGTAAGTCTACCTGAGGATTAAAATAATGTGTTTTTATTTGAAAAAACTGTATTTTCATTCATATTCTTTTCAAAATAATTTTTTCCATCATGTGAAACATTAAAGTAAATGATTTGAGCTGCATTCAACATGAAATTTCTATGACTTTACTCATAAGTAATCTTGTATACTCAGTTCTATTGAAATGTCTCAAATGAGAAAATCAGTTAATAAATGTTGTTTTAAAATCGAAAGATCTCAACCAAAAGGTTCATCTACAGTGACAAATGCTGTTTCTTTAGACTTTTTTTTTTTCCATACTGATTACATCTAAGAGACAAAAATAGATTTCCTTGGTTTTGGCTAACTTTAAAAAAATAAATGTTAAGAAAAAGAAATTAAAGCCCCAAAAGAAAACAAACAAAAAGATCTCTATTCTAACATATGTTCACTACCATTAGCTCAATACTGAAAATTGCCTACAAATCAAAATTATTTAAAATCACAATATAAAGCATGATATACTCAAGCCTTGGAAAATTATGTAGGCACTAAGAATGTTTTTATGAAAAAAAAATAGTTTAGTACATCAGTGGAAAATTATGTCTTCATGTTAGTTGAGAAAAAAATCAGGATATTCATTTTAAATGTCAAATTTTTAGAAGAAAACACAGAACAACTATTGATATGATTTCATCCAAGTCATAGAGCATGGACAGTATTATCTCCTACTTAAAAGTTTTCCGAAGTCCTGTATTTTCAATAATAAGAATAGAATTAATTGTCAGAAAAAGTACCAATGTTTTTTAAATTTCTGCATTAAAAACTAGTGAAAAATAGATTATTTCTTCATGTTTTTAATGCATTCAAGGGAATTCATTTGTATTAATAATATACCTAAACTAGTCTGGCTCTGGGATTTAAAAGAATGAAGTGAAGAGTGCCAAAATTACTATATATGCATATATATATATATATTTTAGTAAAGATCTTATTTTAGTCATTGAAACT
>SJYA01002742.1:4130334-4143504 GCA_006410615.1 Neotragus moschatus | reverse complement strand
AACTTGGTTAACATGAATATAATAGGTATCATCCTAATTCCCTCTAAATTACACTTAATTAATGCATAGATCTTAGTATTATCTTTTAGAACTGAATCACTTTCATAAGAAACCACATCAGTTCAATATAAATTTTCAAAGACATAGATGTACTAATATAACAGTGCAGGAGATTTTGGAACAAAATCACCTTAATTCCCTGGGATTTAACTCATATGTAGTCCCTTTTGTCTGTGACATATTTTTATTTCAATATTACCAGAGAATTCATAGGAACTTGGTTTGATGTTAATGATAGTCTAGGAGTACAAAAAAACGCTCTTAAAATATTTTTTTGGAGGGAGCAGATATTATTCAGTTTGTACAAATCCCCAAATTTTATCGCAAGTTATATCAACAAACAATAAAACGCACAAGAACTTCTGTGATAATAACACAGAAGGATGGTATATCCCAATTTAGAAATTTTGGTGTTTTTAGTATTCCTGGTCTAGTTCTTCCTACTTTCCTTTATTTTAGGAAGGCCTGTTACTCTTTGACGGAGAAAGAAATGGCACCCCACTCCAGTATTCTTGCCTGGAAAATCCCATGAACGGAGGAGCCTGGTAGGCAGTCCATGGGGTCTCAGGGAGTTGGACATGACTGCACAACTTGACTTCCTTCACTTCACTCACTTCATACCTTACCATTGGAGAAGGAAATGGCAACCCACTCCAGTGTTCTTGCCTGGAGAATCCCATGCACAGAGGAGCCTGGCGGGCCATGGTTCCGGGGGATCTCAGAAAGTCGGACACGACTGACGTGACTAAACAAGCACGTAAGCACAACGCCCCCTGAAGCACTAGCTTTCGTTACACACTTCTGTTATTCATGTTCTTTGTCATGAATGCACAACCACCCTTGAAGCAGAGGTGATAAAGTTTACCTGATATTCTTCTCTTTGGTTAATTTAGGTAATTTCTGTTGTCCATAGTTATAAACAGCATCATAATAAATAGTGACCCATGCAGATATTTTTATAATGTAAACCTATATCAAGCCAGTTGTAAACATGGAAATTAATTACAAAAAAATTTGATGTTTTCAATTCAGCAGTATCAAATTATTTGGGCCTAGCATTCCTTTAGTTTCATTTTTCTTGAATTACTATACTAAAAATATTTTCAACATCTTGAAATACCCACCCCTCCTTCCAAATATCTTACAAATTCCTCCAGTTTCCCACCTACTCTTTCTTGGGCTTAAATTGCCCTTAACTTTATTGTCCAACTACTGAAAATTCTTCTCATTGTCTTGAAACAAAAACTCAATATTACTCCTTGTTTGAAGCTTTTCCTAAATATCCGATTTAGGATTAAACTCTTTTTCTTCCTTTTTCACACGGAATTTTACATGCTGACATATTAGCATTTACTATATCATGCTGTTGTTTCATGTCAATGAGTAACAGTTAAAATCAGCCTTAGTCTCTGCAGGCTTGGCTGGGAGTGACCCAGACTTGGTGTTCCTCACCTCCCAGTAACATTTCCTTGGAAACTCTAGAGTTAAGATAAATGTAGACCATTGCTTTAGCCTCATTTGCTTTCTGGGAACACAACTGCTTTTGTTAAGCTGAATAGTCAAGCAGGTGTGGGACCTATGTGAACTCAAATGGTATAAAAGATTGGTGGAAAACTGAGGAGACTACCTCTCTGTATCAAAGTGTTATTCATGGAAGCCATATGGTGCTCATGTTAAGTGAGGAAGCTGTAGACAGTGTATGCCTAGCCCAAAATCAATAGGTTTCTCAACAAAATGAAGATACTATATCTGTTGTGCCTGTTGCTTGTATACTTTTGAAAGCTAAGAAGCAGTAGCGTTAGATTAAAGCTTAATTTTGTTTCATGAGTCTAATTATTAACTAGAACCCATACCAGAGTTTTGGTGATGGAATTATATCTATATATCTATATGTATATATGTGTATAATTTGCTTATATTAATTACATACATAATTTGTTTCTATTTCTGTTTTTTTTTTTTAAGTAAACTATGTGCTCTGATGCTTCTTTCAGACAATCCCCTCTTAATATCTAATTTCAGGAAGATTCCTTATATGGTTAGTTTGAAATGTAATTTATTTTTAAAGACTGTTTAAAAAATAAAATATGAACAACAAAAACTGTGTTAAGAAGTTATGATCATGTTTTTCTATAATATTTTTGTTTTCTAAATACAATTGTAATATCTTTTATAAACTATGTACAACCTCTTCAAATACTTTGACTCAAACTGACACAGTAGAAAACTTAATTACCCAGAATGACACTCTCCAGGTAATTTGTTATGACTTCTTATATGAACTTTGTTGCTCGCATTATCTGGACCACTCAAGAGTCTTCCAGAATGTCAAGAGTCAATCTTGTCTCTTGCCCTAATGATATGTACACTGAAATATATGGCTAGATTTTGACATAGACTATTATGAAGTTTGAGGACATAATTAGACAACAAAATTTGAAGACGTGTCTTGATTGTGTACTTTGCATTCAAATAGGACTCAGCTGGAAAAAATATACAGTATATAAAGGAGTTTGTTTAAGTTTCTCTGGCTATGTTGTTCACATATTGAAAGATCATTTGGCCATGGATATTACACTCCCTCTTATTTGAAGAGCTGGGTGGTTGACCGTGATGTGGGCTCTATTTTATAGACGTCAGGCTGAGGAATACAGGAAATTTTAGGAATTAGATAGGTCAAACAAAAGTTATACACTAGAAAAGATACCAATAATCACCAATCACATAGAACATGAAGTGTGGGGACCATACAAACAACATAGTACTTATGAAGTCAAAATTAAGGCAGGTTAGGAACAAGTCTGGATAGAGAAGTTTCCTAATTTGTATGGAGAAAGGCACATATAGGTGTATTTTACTGTTGTAAGGGTACTTTGGCCACTTCATGCGAAGAGTTGACTCATTGGAAAAGACTCTGATGCTGGGAGGGATTGGAGGAAGGAGGAGAAGGGGACGACAGAGGATGAGATGGCTGGATGGCATCACTGACTTGATGGGCATGAGTCTGAGTGAACTCCGGGAGTTGGTGATGGACAGGGAGTCCTGGCTTGCTGCGATTCATGGGGTCACAAAGAGTCGGAAACAACTGAGCGACTGAACTGAACTGAACTGAAAATGTGTGTTAGTCACTCAGTCATGTCCGACTCTTTGCCAGCCCACGGACTGTAGCCCACAAGGTTCCTCTTTCCATTGAATTCTCCAGGCAAGAATACTGGAGTGGGTTTCCATTTCCTTCTCCAGGGGATATTCCCAACCCAGGGATCGAACCTGGGTCTCCTACTTTGCAGGCAGAGTCTCTATAGTCTTAGCCACCAGGGAAGACACTGTTATAAATGGCCAACGAGAAACTGGAAAATGAGCATTAGTCATTAACTTAACCTGTAAGGAAGAAGGCAATAGCAACCCACTCCAGTACTCTTGCCTGGAAAATCCCATGGATGGAGGAGCCTGGTAGGCTGCAGTCCATGGGTCGCTAGGAGTCAGAAAGGACTGAACGACTTCACTTTCATTTTTCACTTTTATGCACTGGAGAAGGAAATGGTAACCCACTCCAGTGTTCTTGCCTGGAGAATCCCAGGGACGAGAGAGCCTGATGGGCTGTTGTCTATGGGGTCCCACAGACTTGGACACAACTGAAGTGACTTAGCAGTAGCAACCTGTAAGAGTAAGAGTCCTGATTCTNGGCCCACTTGACTTCACATTCCAGGATGTCTGGCTCCTGTCTCTTATACACATCTGGACGAGAGAGCCTGATGGGCTGTTGTCTATGGGGTCCCACAGACTTGGACACAACTGAAGTGACTTAGCAGTAGCAACCTGTAAGAGTAAGAGTCCTGATTCTGACAGCAAAATTTTAATTTGTATTATTTTGGTTTGGTGGCTCAGTCAGTAAAGGCTCTGCTTGCAATGTGAAGGACCCGGGTTCTATCCATGTGTTGGGAAGATTCCCTGGAGAAGGGAATGGCATCCCACTCCAGTATTCTTGCCTGTAGAATCCCATAGACAGAGGAACCTAGCTAACTATGGTTCTTCAGTTCAGTTCAGTTCAGTCGCTCAGTCGTGTCCGACTCTTTGCGACCCCATGAATTGCAGGACACCAGGCCTCCCTGTCCATCACCAACNGAATATATAGAAAGAAGACTGAAAGAAGACTACAGAATATACAGAAAACACCAGGGATATCCCTGCCTGCACTGTGGGACTGAGTGATACCCCTCTTCCCTCCAACGAGATGAGGGAAATGAAAGAATGTAGGAGAGATGCTATTATAGACAGAAGGGCTGGGTCTAATAGCTAAAGGAAACAGCTGGTTCAAATGTACCTTTAGGGAAGGTTTTGGAAAATAAAAACACCAAGTTCAAGAGTAAGGGGATAAGTAAATCTGGATGAGAAAATAGAGACCATGATGTCCAGGTACAATAGGTATCTTGCTTCAGGTCACAAAGGAGTGCTGCCACTATAGAGCCACCCCAAGAATGCTTGTGCCATCATTTGATTTAATAAATAAGTATATTCCATTTTATTATCATGTTATATTTGTGTGTTTATATCTGAGGAAGATTTTGAGCTTCCTAAGATGCAGGGTTAAATATTACTCTTTCCAGAATTTCGAACACCTAACACAATTGCTGAGTGTAAAGCAACTTCCTTATTC
This sequence comes from Neotragus moschatus, assembly GCA_006410615.1. Lineage (NCBI taxonomy): Eukaryota > Metazoa > Chordata > Mammalia > Artiodactyla > Bovidae > Neotragus > Neotragus moschatus. The sequence continues at coordinate 4,138,790 of SJYA01002742.1, read as the reverse complement.
CTTGCTTACAGTCCTCTTCATTTTTTTTTATGCTCTTTTGTTAAAAATTGTTAACCCGCCTCGCTCTAAAAGTTATTTATTATATTTTCCTGGAGATGTATATGGAGGTGTTAAAGAGAATAGGACACCAGTCCAGAATGTTACGACAGCTGACAAACCTTGGAGATGAATGGGGTGATGGCTGTCATGGCCATAATACCATAAAAATCAATAAAATGTATTAAGTGACTGAGTGAGTGAAGGAAGTTAATGACACAACTATGATGAAGTATGAGTTTCTTCATTTTTAGCTCCACTATTTCTTGCCAACACATGATAAGGCCTCTTTAAAGGAATGATGAGTGTATGAATGAACAACTGATATCCTCAAAAGCAGACAGATATATTACAAAATCACATATTAAAATCATGTTAGAAGAAGAAAAACAGATATTCTGTATCTCTTTGGAAATAGGGAGGTTACCAAAATATATCATCAGAGAGAATTTAGCTTGCAAGAAATTGCAAAGAACAAGTCACTGATCTTAATTAACCACTATTGATTCTATGGCATGGGGCTGAAAAAAATGGAGCAAAAGAGAAATGGCAGTCATGAAGGTCTTCTCCTTTCAAGCTACAAAGAGAAAGGGAAATTTAGGCCTGTGAGGGAAGAGGTTCTGCCAGGTTTCAGAGGCCAAAGAAACAGGCCCCAGATGGAGTCCTATGGACTTCTGCCATCTCCTTGGCTGGGCTGAATTCCTGCAATTTGCCAGCATCTGTCAGTGCAAAAGGCAAAATTTCTCCCTTCCCACCCACCTACTTCTACCTCCACCACCCACTCAGCCTTTTCAAAATACATTTTATTTTATCGCCTCATTATTTATTGGAGACTATCTCTGGAACTCCTCTCCACAAAAAGCAGCCTACTTCCTGCTGTACGGGAACTGACTTTTCTGCCTGGAGCAGGTGTTATTGTTTAAAAATACCAAACAAAAGTCCTTTAGCTACTATAAAAAGCAGAGCTCTAGAAGCTTTATATAATTTTCAGAGCAAATGGCATTAAGAAATTTGCTCTTGCACCTGCCTACTCTTCAGATTTGCATAAATGTTCATTGCTGTACAAATGTAGCACGGCATTTGGTTCTATTTAATGCAAAAAACAGAGGCTCTGTCCATCTGTAAATCATCTTCCAAAAGAGTCACAGACATTCACTTTGCTTCAACACATGAAAGAATGAGGGAAAGTTTCAAAATTTTCACACTAAAAGATATTTTTTAAAACACAAAAATATTAGAAAATGACAGGCCAAGACTATGCATGTATTTTTGTCTGTAAGATTTAAGTGTCTGCTTAAATATATTACATTCTGAACATTAGGCAGTGGTTTGTGAGAGAATTTCCCTAATAACATGGGCATAATAAGCCTACTTTGGAGTCAGTAATGTGAACAAATGGTCTCCAATTCTGGTAGCATTGGTGGTGATATGGTCCAACAAATTGGCAAGGATCTAGATTTTTCAAAATACAAAATATTTTTTAAGAATAAGGGGAAAAAAACCTATAGGGGAATTCAAACTGAATTAAACTACTGCTCTAAATGCATAGTTTTCTTTACATCTTGATTCAAACGTAAATCTTTTTATACATAGTTCATTGAGCAAAGTAGCAATTCTCTCAAAACTGCTTTATCCACTAAATGCTGTTGTGTGTACTTTTAATGATTTGATATCCTCTGTCTTGTTCCATCTCTATAGTCTTACTTCATGTTCCCATAATTACTTGCCAAAATTACTACAATAACTACTGCAATACTCTAATTATTGGTATCACAGCATTTAATTTCAGTGCCAACAGATTTATCTTCCATACTTCAATTTGTACAGTTATCTTGGATAATAAATAAAAAATGTAATTATCCTGTTAAAACTATATCACTTCCTCCCATTACCCATAATAAGATATCCAAGCTCTATATGTGAGATTTTACTTCAATTCCAACCTCTTTTTCTATTGGTCCTTTATCGGTTTTTTTAAAAATCACTGTTGACATGTGAAAGCTTCCTTTGTTAGATCAGTCAGTAAAGAATCCCCCTGCAACTGCAATGCAGGAGACCTAAGTTCAGTTCCTGAGTCGGGAAGATTCCCCTGGAGAAAGAAATGACAACCTACTCCATTACTTTGCCTGGGAATCTCATGGACAGAGGAGCCTGGCAGACTATAGTCCATGGGGTCACAAGAGTCAGACACGACTGATTGACTAAACCACCACTATTGATGTTTCGGACCAAGTAATCTTTTCTAATTTTCGGTTTATTTTTTTATTAAGGTAACGTGTTTCAGGTATACCACCTTCTATTTCTGCTTCTGTATAGCCACAGCATGTCCACCATCAAAAGTTTAGTTTCCATTCCTTACCATACATTTGATCCCTTTTACCCATTTTGGCCTTCGTCCACCACCCCTACTCTGCCCCTTCCCCTTTGCTAACCACTACTCTGCTTGCTGTATCAGCATGTTTAGTTTGATTTGTTCATTTATTTTGTTTTTTTTTTTGTTTGTTTGTTTACTTTTTTTGTTTTTTATTCCACATATGTGTGAAATCATGTGGTATTTGTCTTTGTCTTCTTTCACTTAGCATAATACTCTCAAGGTCATCAATATTGTTGCAAATTGGGCTGAGTATTTTTTTGATGTTTGACGTGGACCTTTGCTTTCACATTGTAAGGGGTTTAGCAGCTTACCTAGCCTCTGCTCATTGGATTCTCATAGCATCTCCTTACAAGTCATGGCAATTAAAAATGGCTCCAGGCACTGCCAAATGTTCCATGGTCACAAAACTTTTCCCTCATTAAAAACCACTGATCTTAACACTGGTTTCATGAAACTCATGTATATCTTCACATCCAAATCCGTTTACACATGAATTTTAGCATCCACTTAACATATTCTTACTCATCCATCATGATCTAACTCAAGTGCCATTGCCCATCTGAAATTTTCTGTGATCCTTCTAAAAATTAATTCTTTGTGCCATCTTCGATATAACCCTATTTTATCACATATTACCCTGTATTTGAACACATTTTATGCCTTCTCCATCATACTCTGAATTTATCAAACGTAGAACTTGTTTTTTTTTTTTTTATACAGATCTTTGACTATGCTATTGCCTAGTAAAAAGATTGCCACATGAAAGAGAGGAACTCATTTAATATGTCTGAAAGAGTGATTTAGTGATCAAACAAGTTGTTTCAAGATCAAACAAGATGTTGAATAGATGTTTATGTGCCACATGCTTGCATAGAGTAGTTACTCAATATATGTTTCAAGAAAAGATGAGTGAAGTAGTCAATGTAATGGTACTCAAAATGGTGGGAGCCTATACAAAGCCATGACCCTTCAGCAACAAATCTCAAAACCTTTGTGGATATTCATTTCAAATTATGAAAGCTCTCAGAATATTACCCTTTAAGAGCAAGCCAAGTTGTTCATGTAAAAAATTATCCTTATTTCATTTTGGATGTGCTAAGTTAAACAGACTCCTGTTCCATCTTATCTATGCTGTAACCTTTACTAGAATGGAAGATGAATCTTAAATGATCCTGGAGAGCCTGTGATCCATGCCAAATAACTGCAATCCACTTACCTTTCTCTCTCATTTTTACCCTTTCCTCATAGGGCCACTCTCTTATCCTCCAATTCTTTGTGTGGTTTAGCATGAAGTACTGACTGCACATTTAAGGCCTATAAGAGTTTATAATCTGAATTATAGCAGGAATAGATTTTGACATGAATCTGCATTGTGCATATTGTTACAAAGATAAGAGAAAGGGAATAAGGTAAAGGACTGTATGTGAACTCTTTTCACTTCTCTGACATCATTTGAGTCAGAAGAAGACAGGTCAAGATATAAGGTAGAATAGATCAGAAGATAATGGATCAGGAAGTGAGGATGAATGAAAGTACACCTCAGATTGAAATCTGTGTATAAGTGTGTGTGTGTGTGAATATAGCCACAGCCCTATATGTATCTATAGCTGTCTATCTGGAGACAGATTTATTATAAGAAATAACTCACGTGATCTTCAAGCAGGAGAAACAGGAAAGCCCAGTTGGTGGTATAATTCAGAACAAGCCCAGAAACATGAGACTTGGGAAATCAGTGGTTATATCTTGATCTGAGTCCTAGAGCCCAGGAACCAAGAGCACTGATGTTTGAGGGCAGGAGAAGATGGATGTCTTAGGTCAAACAGTGGGAGCAAATTTGTCCTAACTCTGCCTTTTTGCTCTACTCAGGCTTTTAGTGGATGAACATTGCCCACAGGCACTGGTGAAGGCCATCCTCTTTACCAATCTGCTGAGTCAATGCTAGTTTCTTCCAGAAACTCTCAGACACACCTTAAAAAAATGTTTTACCAGCTCTCTGGACACCTCTTAACACAGCCAAGATGACACATAAAATTAATGATCATACATGTGTTCAAAAATTAGAGAATTAAAAAATTACAATGCAATGGAGAAAAAAAAATTTAGACTCTCATTTCCACCTCGGTGTGTATGTTTACCAATAAATGGAATAGAAAAACATAAAAGTTTCTCGTTATGTCTGACTGTTTGTGACCCCATGGACTGTAGTCTGCCAGGCTCCTCTGTCCAAGGGATTCTCCAGGCAAGAATACTGAAGTGGGTTGCCATTTCCTCCTCCAGGGAATCTTGCCACTCATAAATAAGAATTGGTTATTGTCTTAAAGATCTTATTAGAAAGCATAATTAGCAAATATGCTGGGGTGTAGCTAGGGTTTAGAATCTCCCGTGTTTTGAAATCACCACCCTTTCAACAATGTCATTCTTTTTCTTGAGTTCTGGTTTCCCAGTTTTGTACAGTATCTGCCATACTGTACATTACCCACAGTTTAAACCTACTGATGTAATATTGATTTAAGTTTGCATCATTTTGACAATCTAATATAGCTTTCATTTTATTTAGAATTCTAAAAGTGGTGTTGCAAGTGTTTTAAGATTGTATAATTTTAAGGTTGTATATTTTAAGGTTATATATTTTATAATAATAAGGTTTTATATGTTTGAGGTCATTATATATATATATATATATATATATATATATACATATATATTTCCTTCTGGAAAGGAGCTGAATATCTGAAAAAATATTGTTCTCTCCCACAGTCATTTTCCATGACTTTATGGTCTTTTTTTCCATGAGCAATCAGCTCTTTTCCTCTTCATGCTATCACATAAATATTGTTGTTTGTGAGGGTAAAAATCAATGGCTTGATTCATATATCCATGTATCAAATATGTTACACAAAACCATTTTCTAATATTGAAAAGCAAGAAGAAAAGTTATTTCTCTCAGAAATTGCAATTTATTTTCTGGTGACTTATCAGCAAAGTCTGCCGAGTTTCAGAAAATCCCATAACTGGATTTGTTTTTCCAAAAGAAGTCTTGGGGAGGTGATGTGTTCAGCTTTTCACATCATAAAAATTAATTACTCTGATAGGACTCTGGAAGACAGGGTAGAAAATGATGAAATTAAAGCTGATTGGAAAGCTGTGGTCCTAGACTTGAGCAGATCCAGGACACAGTAGTGCAGATGCGGCAAATACATTATGGTATTTCCTAAAATATGTTGAATTAATTTTTTGTGAACTTTAGAGCACTATCCAATTGCTGCTATATATTAGGCAGACAATATTGATGTTCAGTTTTTGAAAGAGGGCTTATTTGTGCTCCTTGAAATTGTAGAGTCACACAAAATTTGGCATACTTTCTGGAAACAGGATTCATAACTTTGACTCTGCCTCTTACCTGTGGTTATCCTTACATCCATATGTGTGAAAAGTGTAAATATGTAAACTTTACAGACGCACACATACACACGTGCACACGTTATTTCAGTTCTTTGAAGTGAAGTGAAGTGAAGTGAAATCACTGTCANGCATACTTTCTGGAAACAGGATTCATAACTTTGACTCTGCCTCTTACCTGTGGTTATCCTTACATCCATATGTGTGAAAAGTGTAAATATGTAAACTTTACAGACGCACACATACACACGTGCACACGTTATTTCAGTTCTTTGAAGTGAAGTGAAGTGAAGTGAAATCACTGTCATGTCCGACTCTTTGCTACCCCATGGACTGTAGCCTACCAGGCTCCTCTGTCCATGGGATTCTCCAGGCAATAGTCTTGGAGTGGGTTGCCATTTCCTTCTCCAGGGGATCTTCCCAACCCAAGGATCGAACCCGGGTCTCCTGTATTGTAGACAGACGCTTTACCATCTGAGCCACCAGGGAAGCCGGTTTTTTTTTTTTCAGGTTTTTAACTACCAGTAATTCTATGGTGATTTTCTTTCCATAATTCAGTAAAATTCTTTCTAAAATTGCTTTTACTTCATAATGAATCCTCTGTTGTGAGGAGGAAGTGCCAGCTGTGGAATTTGAAATGGATGTAATGTGACCCAATGAATTAAAAAAAATCTAATTTCTCTCTTCTCATTGTATAAGCACCTTAAAATTTCTAATCCCATTTTTGTTCTGAATATTCATAGTCCTTTGATTATTAGACTATTTTTCTGAAAAAGAAAGAAAAGTAGTAAAGGCTTCATTTTTAGTAAAGATGTTAGAGTGGGTCTACTTGTTCAGAATCACTTGAGGTAATTTAATAATTTACATTTCTTTCATGTGTGTGTTTGAAAAGTATGCTCTGTTATAGGTAATAAGTGCTGAAGTCACTCACATCAAACCTTGCCTTCTGATTCCCTCTCCTGTGAAATGAAATATCTGAATCAAGAATTACCATATCTTAGAGGCTCAGACTGTGTAATTATGCCAATTTTCAAGGCAGCTCAAATGGTTAGATAAAATGTATTTGAAAATCAGTATTTTGCACTGATCACTTGATTCAGTCTCATTAGATAGCATCATCTTACTCTCAGACATCAATTAATGCAATGGCTAGAGGATGAATATTTCTGTATTCCTGGCTTTATTTTGCCATCAAATTAGGTGCAGAGAAAAATGAAGGACACAGAACATTAGGCAAGAAAATAAAAAAAATTTTTTAATGATTATTGAGTGTGATTATATGAAAGAATAGGAATATTTTGAAGGCATAGCTGAAGTCCTGTCATCTCAAAGCAAAAGTAATTCCAGTGGAAATTTAAGTCTTTTTTTCTTAAAGCCCTGAGCTTTTTTTTTTTTTTTTTTTTTTTGCCAAGAATGAGGCCTAGGGTAGACTGAGCCTTTGATCTCAGAAATCACCAAATGAGCCCTTTTCTTTTACTAGTAAGGAAACCAGGTCACAGTAGTGATGGCGGTGAGTAATATTTTGGAAAGGCAAAATGGAATAAGTGGGACCAAGTTTTTTTTTATAAAAGAAGATTCTAAATGTTAGATGCTTCCCAACACGTTGTCGCCACAATCAAAAGCAAAGTCCTGCCACCAGCAGCCTTTCTCTTTCCCTGAACTAGATAAGGCAGAGCCATGCTGTGTTCAGATTCTCCCAGGACAAGAGTTCTTCTTTGTTTGCATCAACTATTTAAGGTTACCTAATTGCTAAAGTAGACTTCCCAGGTGGCTGAGTGAGAAAGAATCTGCCTGCCAAAGCGGGAGACGTGGGTTTGATCCCTGGGTCGAGACGATCCACTGGAGAAGGAAATGGCAACCCACTCCAGTATTTTTGCCTGGAGAATTCCATGGACAAAGGAGCCTGGCAGGCTACAGTCCATGGGGTCACAAAGACTGAGGCACAACTTGGCGACTAAATAGCAACAAATCTGCTAAAGTAAGGATATTTACATACCAAATATAAGAATGTAAACAGCGTTTACTGCATGCAACATTTTAGTTTTCTTTCCAAATTATCTTTATGAAGAAGGCAAAGTATTTCTTTTGAGACTCACATACTTCCCCCATGTGTTGTCACTCTCTCAATTAGGCTTAATAATGCTAAGTACATTATAGGTTATGAAGCAAAAATATAAACTCACCTCCATGCAGGCAAACCAGGCATCTATACATCAGAGGAACTAATAAGTACATCTGATCATAGTAGTGAAGAATGAGGCTCTAAACCCTGCCACTTATTGACCCTAAAACAGACCCTGACATGCATTGAACATACCTAAACTCAGTTCACCACCCAGCTTTCTGATTTTTCATGTTCCTTCTGGCCCTGTGTTCATCATATATTCCAATTTCCAGTAATCAGCCTTGACACATCTCACTCATTTCTTTTCACTGATTACAACTCATGATCTCTCTAGTTCCTGCTTCAAAGGGTTTGTCCTTAGAAACCTTGTCTGAGATGCTTCCTGAGAAGTAATAATAGGATATTCTGTGGAGGTGGGTGATGGACTGGAGCTCTGTTTTCCTTTCTGTCTGTCGGAATAGCCCCTTGATTACTTGATTGTCTCAGCCTTGGCCAGTGCCTCTTTGTGGTTGGAGGAAGGGG
>SJYA01002742.1:4058562-4129782 GCA_006410615.1 Neotragus moschatus | reverse complement strand
GTGGGAGCAGATTAGAACTGCTGGTTTGAAGACCCAGAGCTGCTAGCTCATCCTGGCCGTCTCTCATGTCCAGGAACCTAAAGAGATCTGTATCCACTCGAAAGGGAAAAAAAAAACCAGGGGGTGGGGTAATAAACAGTATGAAAAACCTAAACAGCATATTAAAAAGCAGAGATGGTACTTTGCCGACAAAGGTCTATAGTCAAAGCTATGATTTTTCCACTAGTGATGTATGGATGTGAGAGATGGACCATAAAGAAAGCTGAATGCCGAAGAATTGATGCTTTTGAACTGTGGTGTTGGAGAAGACTTTTGAGAGTCCCTTGGACTGAAAAGAGATCAAACCAGTCAATCCTAAAGGAAATCAGTCCTGAATATTCATTGGAAAGACTGATGCTGAAGCTGAAGCTCCAGTACTTTGACCACCTGATGTGAAGAGCCAACTCATTGGAAAAGACCCTGATCCTGGGAAAGATTGAAGGCAGGAGGAGAAGGGGGCGACAGAGGATAAGATGGTTGGATAGCATCACCAACTCAACAGACATGAGTTTGAGCAAGCTCTGGGAGATGGTGAGGGACAGGGAAGCCTGGCATGCTACAGTCCATGGGGTCGCAAGGAGTCTGATATGACTGAGCAACTGAACAACAAAACAACAAAAGACAGAAGCGGTGGGGTGGGGGGAAGAGAAGGATCAAGGAGTGGGCTCCTGTTGGCCCTGTGTCCATTCAAAGGTGTTGGTAGGTTGGTGTGTGTGATGATCTTCTATCTCATAACAAAAGGTCTGTTGGTGATCTAAACTGTATACCTCCTGAGACTTTGCAAAATTTTAAATACACTGAAACCAGAGCAAGGCGGGGAGGGGGTGCGAGGGGAAAGCTAGTCTACTCTGTTAAGAATTACACCACAGAATATTATCTTCTGAACTGAGGGGTATGTGCTGATAACTTAGAAAATCAATGAGATAAAGCTCTGTACCCTGATATGTATGCTAATTTCCTAAAGAACACAGTCTTCCCCAATGATTCAGCAAGTTTTTAAGAGCACAAGCCACTCTGTCTTCTACTTATGTTTCCTATAGTTTCTTGAGCATATCACTTAAGTTTCAGTTTCCCAGGATGAGTATAAAGCTGACAATTTGCTTTGCTTATCTGGAAAGCACAAGAGAATATGATGAGAGAAATCAATCATATATATTTTTTCTCATTTAATGTGCAATATATTTACCTTACAAATTTACAAAAAACAGGGCCCTGCCTCCCCCCCCCCTCCCAAATCTGAGTCTTTTAAAATATCAAGAAGGTATGCCTCTAAATTAGATATGGGCAGTGGGCAGGCAGGCATAGACAATATATAGTGATCATATTCCATTATCACATTTTTTAATAAGGTGAGAAAATAAAGAAGAAATTCTAGATCAGATTCACCACCGGGAGACAATTTAACATTTTGTGAACTTGGGATTCTGGCAAGTCCCTGGGATTTGAGCCATTCAGGACCCTGCTTTCTCTTCTGGACTATAATACAAGTTGTGAAGGCAATATTGTCCTGAGGCATAATCCTGTGTTTACAGAGACTCTGCCTCCTGATTTGTGCTCTTAAATAAAAGGGCTAACCTAGCATCCACCATTCACAGAACTCTTGCACACTGATCATTTAAAACAGTCTTTGTTTTCTTGCTGTTACAAACTTTCTGTACAACTTGATTCATTTTAGAAGGGAGTACAGTGCCTGGTGTGTATTGAGCACCCACACAATAAGTTGTGCCATTGGACAGGGTGTTCTAGGACATGTTATCTCAGTGAGTCCTCTAAACAGCTCTACTTAGTGAAGACTATTATGTCTAATAGTCTTTTTACTTTTTAAAAGGAAGAAAGTAAATTTAAGTGTTATGTTCAAAGTCATATAGCTCATAGAAACGCTAGGATTGGAACACAAGTCTTTTTTTACTTCTAATGCCATGCTTTTTTCATAATCTTTTCATGATGTCATACTGCTAAGAGTGAAGAAGAGGAATGTCAAGTTCCTTTTAAGGAGAAGGAAATGGCAACCTACTCGCGCATTCTTGCCCGGAAAATTCCATGGACAGAGGAACCTGGTGGGCTACAGTCCACAAAGGGTAGGACACGACTGAATGACCAACTTTTTTTTACACTGGGTATGACATTTTCTCCAAGGTCCAAAAATAGAGATTCATACAACATGACATTCAGGAAAGAGGATGTAAAGAGGCTTATTCTCTTAATAAACATCACCCTTCGTAGCCTAAGCATCCCTCAGAGAGATGCAGGTCTAGCTCCTTTGAGATTGCCTGGAAATCGTTTTCTTGTTATTGCTGTTCAGTTGCTCAGTCATGTCTGACTCTTTGTGACTCCATAGACTGCAGCATGCCAGGCTTCCCTGTCCTTCACCATATCCTGGAGCTTGCTCAAACTCATGTCCATTGAGTTGGTGATGTCATTCAACCATCTCATCCTCTGTCATCCCTTTCTCCTCCTGTCTTCAATCTTTCCCAGCATCAGGGTCTTTTCTAATGAGTCAGCTCTGCCCATCAAGTGGCCAAAATAATGGAGTTTCAGCTTCAGCATCAGTCTTTCCAAAGAATAATCAGGACTGATTTCCTTTAGGATTGACTGGTTTGATCTCCTTGTTGTCCAAGGGACTCTCAAGAGTCTTCTGCAAAACCACAGTTCAAAAGCATATTCTAAATAAATATCCATATTTCTCTACCTCTGGAGTGTTTGCTTTAGAATATCTAGGATGGACACTTATTTCTGTCTCCCCGCTACCACCACTGGGTAATTCTTACATGTGTCTGAGATAGGAACTGACCGTTTTACACTATATTCTTAATCTCAGATAAGGTCAGAATTCCACTCACAGAGAGAGACTATTAAACATACTTCCAAAGCCCTCAAAATATCTTATGCTGTCTTCTTGGGAAGCCTAATTTTGGACATTTTGAGAGGCTGTCTGTTATGGTCATTAAGCACCTGGGTGGGTTTATCACGTATTATTTTTGTATTTGAGCATGTTATTTAAACTCTCTGTGTCTGAGGATAGTGAGACATTCTACAATTATGAGAAGATCAGATGAGACAAAATATAGTAAGCACTTGGCAATCTGTTACTATTGTTATCAATGCTGCTGGGTACCTGTTAGCTACTGCACAGCTGACACAGCAAATGATCCCAGAACTCTGTGGCTTACAACAATAGGCATTTCTTCTCAGGGAGGTTCAAGTCAACTGTGATCTGGCTAAGACTGTCTCGATCTCAGCTGGATGGATTTTTTCCAGGTGGCAAATACAGTTGAGCATGGCTTTAGGCTCTGGATTGGGTTACATGTGCTCCGTGAGGGCTTGTTCTGGGACCCAGAATCCGGGGACGTAATTGTTTCACATTTGGACCCACTCCAGTACTCTTGCCTGGAAAATCTCATGGACAGAGGAGCCTGGTGGGCTGCAGTCCATGGGGTTGCTAAGAGTCAGGCAAGACTGGGAGACTTCACTTTCACTTTTCACTTTCATGCTTTGGAGAAGGAAATGGCAACCCACTTCAGTATTCTCGCCTGGAGAATCCCAGGGATGGCAGAGCCTAGTGGGCTGCTGTCTATGGGATCGCACAGAGTCGGACACAACTGAAGCTACTTAGCAGCAGCAGCAGCACTGACGTGCAAAGCCAAGTCAAGCTGTACTAGTATGTATATGCCCTCTGCCTGCATCACTTTTGCTGACATTGTGTTTGTCAAAGCTAGTCAAATAGTCAAGGCTGCATCATTTAAGAAGGAAATCAGACTCCATTAATCTGAGATTAGGAGCAGCAAGAGTGAAAATATATGGGAAAATAATCCAAACTGTCAAAAACTATATAGCAAGAATGATTCTCAATAGGCATAATCTCTTTAACATTTGTTGTTGCAGGACTCTAGTTTGCCACATACTGTGCTAAACACTTCATACTGATTTTTCTTTAAAGGTATGAGAATGAAAAACCACTACCACTGTAACCAGCATATAATGAGAACTGTCTTTAACTTTTCTTCCTCTGGGAAACACATTTATGCTATGGCCCTTCTTTTACAGGTGACTCAGAAGGCAGTGGCACCCTACTCCAGCACTCTTGCCTGGAAAATCCCATGGACCGAGGAGTCTGATGGGCCGCAGTCCATGGGGTCACTAAGAGTCAGGCAAGACTGAGTGATTTCACTTTCACTTTTCACTTTCATGCATTGGAGAAGGAAATGGCTACCCACTCCAGTGTTCTTGTTTGGAGAATCCCAGGGAGGGCAGATCCTGGTGGGCTGCCGTCTATGGGGTCTCACAGAGTCAGACACGACTGAAGCGACTTAGCAGCAGTACCAGAATAATTCAAAGCAGAATGGCTGATTTCTTCAAGGTTCTGTCCTAAAATACCTAGAGACATCAGAAATAAGGAAATATGGAAGAGGTGTGCATACTCTGGGACTTCGAAGGTGACTCAGTGGTAAAGAATCTTCTTCCAATGCAGGAGCCACAAGATACATGGGTTCATTTCCTGGGTCTGGAAGATCCCTTGGAGGAGGAAATGGCAGCCCGCTTCAGTGTTCCTGCCTGGAAAATTCCATGGACAGAAGAGCCTGATGCACTACAGTCCATGGGGTCACAAAGAGTCAGACATGACTGAGAGACTGAGGACACACATGCACGCATGTGCACACTCAGAGACCTGGGTATTATCTGTGGGTCAATGTTATCTGGGACTTGAGAAGAGGGTAACCAGGTTGGGTTGATTAATTCAGAAGACATTTATTGCAAACAGATGCTATCCTAGTTTCATGCCAGGTAGAACCTTAAAATGAGTTTAGAAACATCACAAGATTTAGTAAGGAAATTAACAAAAGAGAAAAGTAAAAGCTAAAATGATGATGATGGTAATACTGATGATAATAATAATAAATAAAGTCAGATCATAGAAGAGCTTAAATGGAAGATTAAAATGATTACACTTTATTGTATTGGAAGTAGGGAGGGGTTGACTGGCAAGCAAACGTTAGTATAGAGGGGATTCGTCCTTCTAGGACTGTTTTAAGTATATACAACATTCAGTTCAGTTCAGTTCAGTCTTTCAGTCGTGTCTGACTCTTTGTGACCCCATGAATTGCAGCATGCCAGGCCTCCCTGTCCATCACCAACTCCTGGAGTAAACCCAAACTCATGTGCATCGAGTCAGTGATGCCACCCAGCCACTCATCCTCTGCGTCCCCTTCTCCTCCTGCCCCCAATCCCTCCCAGCATCAGAGTCTTTTCCAATGAGTTAACTCTTCACATGAGATGGCCAAGTATTGGAGTTCCAGCCTCAGCATCAGTCCTTCCAATGAATACCCAGGACTGGTCTCCTTTAGGATGGACTGGTTGGATCTCCTAGCAGTCCAAGGGACTTACAAGAGTCTTCTCCAGCACCACAGTTCAAAAGCATCAATTCTTCAGCACTTAGCCTTCTTCACAGTCCAACTCTCACATCCATACATGACCACTGGACAAATCATAGCCTTGACTTGATGGACCTTTCTTAGCAAAGTAATGTCTCTGCTTTTCAGTATGCTATCTAGGTTGGTCATAACTTTCCTTCTAAGGAGTAAACGTCTTTTAATTTCATGGCTACAATCACCATCTGCAGTGATTTTGGAGCCCCAAAATAAAGTCTGACACTGTTTCCTCTGTTTACCCATCTATTTCCCTGAAGTGATGGGACCAGATATCATGATCTTAGTTTTCTGAATGTTGAGCTTTAAGCCAACTCCTTCACTCTCCTCATTCAGTTTCATCAAGAAGCTTTTTAGTTCCTCTTCACTTTCGGCCACAGGGTGGTGTCATCTGCATATCTGAGGTTACTGATATTTCTCCCGGCAATCTTGATTCCAGCTTGTGCTTCTTTCAGCCCAGCAGCTTACTAATATAATTTTAAAGGAAAAATTGAAAAGTCAGAAGGAAACCAGAGAATCAGAGCTGGACATTTTTTCGTGCCTCCAAATCAGTCCCCTTCCCTTTATTCCACACCTTCTTGTGTTTATAAAGATCTGGATCAGATGAGTGCATGTATGCTAAGTTGCTTCAGTCATGTCTGACACTTTGTGACCCTATGGACTTTAGCCCTCCAGGTTCCTCTGCCCCTGGGATTCTCCAGGCAAGAATACTGGAGTGAGTTGCCATGCCTCCTCCAGGGGATCTTCCCAATCTAGGGATCAAACACATGTTTTTTTTTAAGTTTCCTGCATTGGCAGGTAGGTTCTTTACCACTAGCACCATCTGAGAAGCCCCTTGGATCAGAAGACATCATGCTTATAAAAGTCATTTGTCCACTACACACACTTAAATGGAAATAATGATTATAGAACAAAGCAAAATGTGTTTCTTTAAAGTTAGCGAAAACAGACCCATTTAAACAACTTGCATAAGCAAATTCCTTTCCAACAGTAATCTGAATCATTAAATTTTAAAATGGTAGTTTCATGTATTTTAACAGATTTTTTCCACTTCATGTTCTTTAGAATTCACTTCTCAATTTAGGTGTCTTAAAACATGTTAAAAGTAAGATATGGCTCATTCTCTTGAGGGGGTGATATTCTGAGAGGACAAAATTAGGCATAATAATTTCTTTAAGGATAATCGTGATAATAATATAACCACACAAAATTGAAAGTAATATGAATCATTAAAGGCAGAGACGAAATCCCAGGGGGTGAGGCATGCAAAGAGTTTTAGGAAAACATTCCCTTGAGCAAGAAGCTACTGCCTGACTCTTGAAGAAGTGTTTTATCCTGATCTCAAGACATTGTGCTTTGTCCCTGAGATTTAACGAATGATGCTTGTTTCTTTTTTCTCTTCCATGAATTGTCCAAAGCTCTGGATATGCAAAAAGACGTGAGCACACTGTTCCCCAAGAGAAAAGACAGATATTTCAAGGTGACTGGAACTCGGTAAGTTCTGAAGTAAGAATGTGAGCACCATGAAGAAGCACTATGTAATTGGTTAAAGAACTTTTTAAGATGAGCCTTGAAGGATGGACTATAGTTATCTGGAGGAGAAGGGTGGCGATATACTTCTATGAAGAAGAAACACTGAGCAAAGACATGAGGGCACAAAATTTACACAGTTTGAGAAAGCATACATATCACTGCCAAGGACAATACCCACCTGGAGCTCTTCTATTCAGCTTTAAATAAATATTAATATTTACAAGACTGTCAGAGGATATACCTGGTTGCAGCTACTCAGATTTTAGGCAACAAAGCACCACACACCAGCCATTCACCATGCCCTTACAGAAGTGGACCTGTTCACATAGTTAACCAGAAAGCATTTTTGGCCAGCTCCCCTGACCTCCAGCAGAGGAAAGCTCAAGTAATAGAAGAATACATACCTGTATGCATGTGACACGGCCTAGTTTCAAATTGTCATTTCCAACATGAGCCAGGATCTATTAACCACTTCAGTGTCTATGAAGTTAGCTTTCAGGATCTCTACATGGGAAATACCAGTTAAAAGAGTCTCTTTTGTGTAGAATTTCAAAGCTATGGTTCCAAAGCAAAATATTTTCAGCCATACAAAGACATCACAGGCCAGACACAATTTAATAATCAGAGATTTTTTTCTACCGTAAGCAATGCTGCTAATAACACACCTGAAAATCTACCTTTATTAAATCTCTAGGGGAGCAGGGGTTTGGCTGAAGGGAAGGAGACCAGCTATAACTACACATCATTACCAGATCTTTGCTCCAATTCTTTCCAGTTTGAGGCAAATGTTTGAGGAAGTAACAATATGAATGGAGAGAAGCAGGAAGGTTTCAGAGACTCATGTTATACAGATTGTGGTAACAGGGCCCTGGGAATAAGGGAAAGGAAGTGGTCAAGTGTCCCTGTGAAAGTTACCTAAGGCTAAGGAGGAAAATGGTCCTCAGAGAGTTTGATATGTTTCATGTCTTCCACTTCATGTCCTACCATAATCCTTTTAACAGTTTGCTTTCTGACCATGTTCATCCATCTTGCACTTGAATATGCTTTATTACCTCTAGTTATAGAACTTTTGCACAACTGTAACCTTCTGTCTGGGGTGACATCATCGTCACCATCACATACATATATACATTATACATCACTCACCCTTTTACTCAAGGAAGTCACCCTGAATACCACTGGAGGAATTCTCCCAACCAAATACCCTCTTGGTATCCTGTTACTTTATACCACACCTTTAAACACAGTTTTCCTTCTATGGTCATTTCAGTTATTCATTTATACTTTCCCTCTAGATTGTAAGCTTGATGAATGTAGGAAACATACCTGGCTTTGTGCCTTGCCCATTTCTCGGCACAGAGTGAGTACTTATAAAATTATTTTGAGTTCATTAATCAAAGGATAAATATATAAGCAAAACAAAGACTATCATGGGAGGATTTTTGATAATGGCTAGAAAAAAAATGTAATTTCAGTTGGTGTATGAATTATCAGTCAGATATCTAAATTTGAAAATGTTCAGTTAATAGTGAGAATATGATAGGACCAGAGATAAGGATCTGATGGTATGTATATAAAAAGCTGTAAAAGTCTTAAATAATCATGATCATTGAGGTTTTACATATGTAAATATAAGAAGTTACAAGTCACATGAGGCTTATCATATTTTGAAGAAAGAGAAATTCCCTAGAAAAGTGTCTGTGGATAATGTCTATGTGCGTGCTAAGTCGCTTCAGTAGTGTCCATCTCTTTGTGATCCTATGGACTGTTGCCCACAGGCTCCTCTGTCTGTGGGGATTCTCCAAGAAGAATACTAGAGTGGCTGCTAGATCCTCCTTCAGGGGATCCTCCTGACCAGGGATCAAATCCACATCCCTTATGTCTCCTGCATTAGCAAGTGAGTTCTTTATCACTAGCACTACTTGGGAAGCCCTTATGAATAATGAGAAATTATCAATTGACCTTTATGACTTGGTAAAATGTTGACACTATAAACTCTATCTTATTTCCAGTTAAAAGACAGCAAGTAAGGGTAGGACCTAACAGTCACTTAGTACTGTTTTCTGCAAAGCCCCACTTTTATAAACTATTTTAATCATCACAAAGGATAGTTTTGATCTCATTGTCAGGGCTTCCAAGATAGCTCAGTGGTAAAGAAACCACCTGCCAATACGGAGAGGCAGGAGTCACAGGTTTGACCCCTGGGTCAGGAACATCCTCCTGGGTTAGGAAATGTCATCGCATTCCAGTATTCTTACCCAGAGAATCCCATGGACAGAGGAGCCTGGTAGGCTACAATCTATGGGTCAGAAAGAGTCGGACACAGCTGAGCATGCTCGCACAAATTCATCAGTGTCTTTTTCAATGTAAGTAAGAAAATGGGTTCCAGAAACTTAACTAATTTGCTCAGTGTAGCACAGTAAGTAAATAAAAATGACAGGTCCCCAAACAATATTCGCATGTATATTGTTCCAATACATTAATTCATCTTTCATATTTCTTGACCTTTTCCAATGCCCTTCACCAGTCAACTCCATTGACCCAGTATTTTCTGTTTAATGCTTCCCCAGGATCAGGATGGCTAAATCCTTTCAAGTTTTATCATTTTAAAAAATGGAAACATCCCCTAGGCTATATAGTCTTTGCTTGGTGTTTTCTAGAAACAAATCCACATCTGTCAAAGATCCTGGCTGCAGCTTCACTCAGATGAATCAGTGTCATTTCTTTGTGGGAAGGTGGAGTAATTTCTGTACCTTTTTTTCATCACCTGCTCTCTGTTCCAATTACTTCTAATTTGGAGGGCTCTCTCCCCATTTATCCCTCTCAGTTCAATTTTTTCTTCCTTGTGCAGGGTGAGGGATCCTACACTCCTGTCCGAATGCCAAATTACCAGTTAGCAATTAAGGAAGCTCATTTACAAACAGACATAATCATTAAATTATGTGAAAGTCAGAAGAATGGTCTCTTTCCATGATGCTGGCATCCTAAGCCACATCAAAGAGGCTGGAATTTATTTCAGATCATTATACCTTGATGACTGATCAATTTGACCATCTTCCTATTCTGTGAGACAAACAAAAGGAATCTTTGTCTGCATTTCATGGCCATTTATCATTCCTCTGGCTTTCAAATTGCAAGTCTGAGATCAAAGGAAGGGGGAGGAATGGTATTCTGCTGCCTAATGCTGAGAGCAAAGCGTGATCACATCTAAGTATTTTCTAATTGTTAACATCACCTCTGCCTACTTTGTATTGTGAAAACGAACAAACAAACCCTGGAAACAGTAAGATAGCGAACTCTCTTAATATATTGCACATCAAATTCCATTTGTTCTCTTTGATTTTAGAATCAAAATAAGCTCCCAAGTAATCAACCTGAATATGGATTCCAATTCATATATATCCCTAGCTTCTGCTGGTAATTTGCTGTGTGATTTGGTCAGGCAGCATTTCTTATCTGGACCGATTTTTTCATACATATAAAGTGAAAGAATGGGAACTTGATCATTTTTGGCATTTTCATTAACAAATTAAAGACTCAGCTTTGATGGCCAAGTTATACACCAAATTAATTGACTTGTTACCATAATTGTTTTTATTCCACAGGCATATTTCATAAATAAGAAGAGTGCATTATGAGTATGAACACAGGAATTTTTCTGTACAGAATATACATCTATAATGTGATTTTTTTTTGCTCATATGCCATTTCATTCCTATAAAATGTGAAAACCTGAAATGTAACACTTTTATTTGTTTGTTTAATCATAAAATGCATAAATTGGTAGCACATGATGTGAAAGCCTCAAATAATACCTTAAAATCTCCTACTTGTCTCCAGGGGAACCACTGGTAACAGCTTGTGAGCATCCCATCACAATCCATTCTGTGTACCTGTATGTGGATTTGGCCTTCAACATTTGTTTTCTGTTAATAAGGGTATATTTTGCATATTGTTTTCTATGTCTTTTCCTTACTGTTTAGCAATACACTTTGCAGTGTTATCCCTATGAGCATATAGAGCTATCTCAGTCACTGTTCTTGTGGATACATGGTAATCAGTGTCATAAATGTATCACAATTCAATGTGTCCATCTGCTGATATACATTTAGATTTTAAATTTCATTTTGACAATGACAAAAGTGCTGGAAAAAAACCCTTTTTTTTCCCAATTGCAACTGTACTTTTTCATCTGTTTATTTGTAAGAGTTCTTGGCATATGAATAGGGACTCAGCATATATCTGATGTTTAGTTTAGTTCCTGGAAAGATATTGTTATATATTACTTAACAATGGCTTTCCCTGGTAGCTCAGCAGTAAAGAATCTGCCTTCAGTTCAGTAGACTCAAGAGATGCGGGTTTGATCTCTGGGTAGGGAAGATCCCCTGGAGAAAGGCTTGGCAAACCACTTCAGTATTCTTGCCTGGAGAATCCCATGGACAGAGGAACCTGGCAGGCTACAATGCAAAGGACTGCGAAGAGTTGGACATGACTAAAGTGACCGAGCATGCACAATGGTGGTGTTATGTTTGCTGTGGTGAAAATAAGATTCTCTACCAGTTTTTGACTTGTACTCTGATTTCTAGATGGATCTAGGAAACCAGAATCAATTACAAGCATGAGAAAGGGCAAATAATTGTAAGATTCTAATGTATTATAATTCTCAACCCAAGGAGCGAGGATGTCCATAAGACAGAAAATATTAAAAATCTAGAAGAACTAAGGGGGAGAAAAAAATGATCAAGATATTTCAATCTTTATCCACCTATTCTTGTCCCCCATTTGTTCAATTATTTGTTTAAATAGCAAATGTTTCTTAGTGTTAGTTGCACAGTCATGTCAAACTCTTTGTAACCCCATGGACTGCAGCCCACAAGGTTCCTTTGTCCATTGAATTCTTCAGGCAAGAATACTGGAGCAACTTGCAATTCTCTTCTCCAGGGGATCTTCCTGACCCAGGGATCAAACCGGGGTCTTGTGCTTTGCAGGCAATTCCTTACTGGCTGAGCCAGCATCTGGCAAATACTGGTAACCTTTACTTGTTACCAGGCAGTCTGGTAAAAATTTGAACAAGAACGCTGTTTATGGAGGTTTACTGTGTTTTATTTACTCTACCACATAAACATAATGTATTTCTTACAACAGTATCACAAGGTAGGGTTTTTATTTCAAGTATGTACAAATAGAGAATCAGAGAATGACTTCTCCCAGGGCATAGAGTGTGACATTTACAGTCAGAAAAATATATTCTGAATCGAAGGTAACTAAGCCAATAAATGATGCTTCCTAAGGCCCACTTCACGAGGAATGGAAGTCAAGTGGGCCTGGGAAAGCATCACTACGAACAAAGCTAGTGGAGGTGATGGAATTCCAGTTGAGCTCTTTCAAATCCTGGAAGATGATGCTGTGAAAGTGCTGCACTCAATATGCCAGCAAATTTGGAAAACTCAGCAGTGACCACAGGACTGGAAAAGGTCAGTTTTCATTCCAATCCCAAAGAAAGGGAATACCAAAGAATGTGCAAACTGCCGCACAATTGCACCCCTCTCACACATTAGTAAAGTAGTGCTCAAAATTCTCCAAGCCAGGCTTTAGTAATATGTGAACCGTGAACTTCCAGATGTTCAAGCTGGTTTTAGAAAAGGCAGAGGAAACAGAAATCAAATTGCTAGCATTCACTGGATCATGGAAAAAGCAAGGGAGTTCCAGAAAAACATTTATTTCTGCTTTATTGACTATTCCAAAGCCTTTGACAGTATGGATCATAATAAACTGTGGAAAATTCTGAAAGAGATGGGAATACCAGACCACCTGACCTGCCTCTNAACAAAAAAAACCGAGGGTGGGGACCGGGGAGGTAATACGCCTTTTGAAATCTTTACTTGCAAACAGATCACTCGGACTCTTCAGGGTTGTTTCAAGTTCCATCCACAGGGTCTATCATCCCTGTTGCCAGGTTGGCTGCCCTTACTGGTTGTTGCAGAATGTGACAGAAGTTTCAAGGGCTTCCCTTGTGGCTCAGCTAGTGAAAAATCCACCTGCAATGCGGGAGACCTGAGTACGACCCCTGGGTTGGGAAGATCCCCGGAGAAAGGAAAGGCTACCCACTCCAGTATTCTGACCTGGAGAATTCCATGCATGGACTGTATAGTCCATGGGTCCCAGAGCTGGGCATGACTGAGCAACTATGATTTTTCTGGCAGGTCAGCTCCTCTTGCTAGTTGTTGGAGGGATGTCACAGAGGTTTCAGGGAGACGCTCTCTGAAGGGAGGCGTTCTCTGAAGTAACTTTTGCTGTTCTGAAAGTGCCAAGCTTATTTTTTGTCCTGAGTGGGCTCTGCTGTTCTACTTGTGGGGGCATGCTGCCCTCAGGTGGTGGTAGCGGTGAACTACAGATGCACAGAGGTCTCTGGGCCCTCTCTGTGGTACCAGGCAATCTAGTAGAATTGTCACTCTCTGTTTGCCGACCTGGGTATGGGGATCTGCCTCAGGCACGCGAGGGGACTTTGTGTCTGCAGACAATGGCTTCCAGTAGCATAGCATCTTCATACTCCACTATGCTCCATCCCCCAGACTCTAGGGTCTCTGAAGTGAAAGTGTGAAAGTGTTAGTCCTGTCCAACTCTTTGACAGCCCCTGGAGCCCACCAGGCTCCACTGTCCATGGAATTCTCCTAGCAAGAATACAGGAGTGGGTAGCCATTTCCTTCTCCAGGGGATCTTCCTGACCCAGAGATTGAATGTGGGTGTCCCACATTGCAGGCAGATTCTTCAGCTTCCCAGAGAAAGCCATAAACTGATCTGAGATGAGGTTGGAGAGACCATTGTTCAAGAAAGAAAATATCAGGAGACCTTGAGCAGATGTTTTGCATTTTATCTGGAGTACCTTTTCTTTTAGTCTCAAACTATCCTGTGAGATAATATGCCCATTTTGTAGATAAGAAAATGAAGACCTAGAGAGTTTAAATTCCTACTTCTCAAACTTTTTAGTTTCATTATCCTCTTACACTTTTAAGAAGCATGGAGAAACCCAAGGAACTTTTCTTTATGTAGGTTATATTTATCCATGTTTGCAATATTAGAAATTAACACTGAACTTTAACAAGAACTTATTGATTCATCTAAAATAACAACAAACTTATGTGTTAATATAGATAAATTTTAGAAAGGAGGAAGAAGAGTACTGTTTCACAGTTGCGAATCTCTCTAACTCTTGACTTACTAGAAGACATGTCATGTACCGTCTCAAAAACTCATGAGGGAATGAGAATGAGAAAGGAAAAATAAGAATTTACTGTTTCTATGAAAATAGTTTCAATCTTTCGATTTCCTGAAAGGGTCTTGGGGGAATCCCAGGGGTCCCAGGATCATACTTCGAGAGCCACTGGCTTAAATAGTTTGGCTGTGGTTGCATGGCTAGTGTGAANAATGAGAATGAGAAAGGAAAAATAAGAATTTACTGTTTCTATGAAAATAGTTTCAATCTTTCGATTTCCTGAAAGGGTCTTGGGGGAACCCCAGGGGTCCCAGGATCATACTTCGAGAGCCACTGGCTTAAATAGTTTGGCTGTGGTTGCATGGCTAGTGTGAAGTGGTGGAGCTAAGATTTCACCCGATGCTGGTCTGATCTGACCTGCTGTGGCCTTTCTTCCACACTCACTGTTTCCCTCACGTCCCCTCTGGGCATCAGGGGCCTCTTCTGTAAAGTGAGGGGTTCTGGATGGCCTAAGGCCCTTCTGACGCTGATGCTTCATGGTTCAGTCCAGACGGTGGCAGCTGCTTCCCAGGCTGTAGCTGGTTTAGGGAATCCCCAGTGTTTGAGCTTCAGTCGGCTGGAACAGTTAGCGCACCTAACGGACTGGAGAAAGCGCAGTGGGAGGGGTCTACTCCCACCTGCATGTTCTTCTGAAAAGACAACTCCGAGAGTTTAAACTTTTCCAAGGAAACACGTCTCACCCCACTCCCAGCTTGTAGCATCATCTGTTTCAGCCCCTGACACAGCTCTCAGGGCCGGGAGAATGGGAAGAGGCAGAAGTCCTCATCTCTATTGCCGGCTTTTAGACCAAGTCCTAGGATGTACCTCTCTGGATTCCACTCTCCCTTAAAAACTATTGAGCAGAGAAAGGTTTACAAAAGGGCATTTCAAGTGGAAGGAATAGAATGAGCAAAGTCACAAAAACAGGAAAGTACCACAAATTTCGTAAAGTTTTGTTACTCAGCTGGCATTTTTACTGGTCTTCCCGCTCAGTCTCTCCTCCCGTTTGCCTGATGCATTGACTATGTCAGAGTAGTCTTGTTTAATGTTTATTTCACTTACCACTTCCCTTGTCAAAAATCTTCACTGGGTCCCCCTTAGTTGAAATCCAGCACTCTCGTCTGGCATTCAAGGCCCTTTCCCACTGACTGGTACTCTATTCTAGACCTGATTTCCCGTTGCTTCCCTTCATGCATTGTTTGGTTGACTCACTGTCTCTTATGTCTATCACATGCTCCTTCCCACTCCTAGATCCAAGCCATATATTTTCCTAACAATTCCCCTGCTTCAGGGAGCCCCTTGCCCCTGATTGATTTAGCCCACAGGGGTTCCCCAGGCTTCAGAATGCTTAAAGCATTCCATTAGCACCCCATCCCTGGCCTTTCTCAGAACCCGCCTGGCACTGTGATTGAGAAAGCTTTCAGTCCTAACTGGCTCAGAAACTCCCTGCAGAAAGGAGCAATGTCTTATCTTTTTCCACTACCTTTCCCCTCTGGTTCCTATTACCCACAAGGAAAGATTGAGGGCAGGAGGAGAAGGGGGTGACAGAGAATGAGATGGTTGGATGGCATCATTGACAATAGACATGAGTTTGAGCAAATCCTGGGAGACAGTGAATGACAGGGAAACCTGGCATGCTGCAGTCCATGGGGTCGCCAAGAGTTGGACATGACCGAGCTACAGAACAACACCACCTCCTACACTATGGTGTATGCACTGTGGTGCACTATGGTGGTTGGTATTTGTTGACTTCATCCCTACAAGTGCAGGACCTGGAGCTGCAGACAGACCTCTCTGAAGGTGCTGGGGAGAAGCCAGAGGAGGTGACATCAGAGGAAGATGCAGGGCGCAGTATCAACTCATGCTAGTGGCAATTCGGAGCAAAGAGACTTCTGATAGGGAAAAGAAGAGATGCCTCTGAGCAGATGTCTTATTCCTCAACCAATGCAGGAGGCAGCAGGGAAAGGAAAGGTAATCAGGCCCTGCTGTGAGACACTGGATAGAGAATTAGCCTGTTTAGGAGTTAAGCCTTACTCAACTTCCCACCTGTGGGCATAATGTCCTTTTCATAGTGTAGTTAAGCAGAAGAGAGATACTGCTAAGAGCCAACACATAATTGATGCTAAAAAATTATGAAATTTCTAGCCCAGAAGATCTGGATAAGAGATTCTCATTATCGTAAATAACCTGATTATCGTCTCTTAGGGACTAACTTTCCAGCTCTCATAGGGTGAAGGAGAGAGCCTCGCCCAGCCTAGGAGGGGGTTGCCGCAGGGGGCCAGGTTTGCTGACTCTCTGCTGCCATCAGGTGGCCATAAGCTCACAATGCAGTCCGATTGATTTGTCTGCACGTATCCAAATTCGGATAAAGCGGAAGAGATTTGGGTGAGTGAGAAGTTTGGGGAGGAGATCCTGGAGGGCAGAAGAAAATGGGAGGAGGGTGACTTCGATTCCTCGGGGAGCATGGAGTGACCTGGCCCAGGAGTCTCGAAATCAGGCACGCTGTTAATTCAAGGAACTTTAGAGGACTGAGCCATCACCATCACCCTGACTAGTTTTGCCCACAGGAGTGTGGTGAGACCCCGTTCCACAAACTTCTCCAGCTCCATAAGGTTCCGTGTCTGTGCTCCAGAATCACCGTCTTTCTGGCCCATTCTTCCAACAGGCCTGCTGATACAGGCTTTTGCACGCGCTCACCTCTATCTAGAAGGCCGTGCCCCTCCGCCCACACCCGTCAGCGTCTAACTTCCGCTCGCTCCTCAGTTCTTAGCTCAGCTGGGAGTGACTTCCTCAGGTAAACCTTGCCCCAGGCCACGTCAGTTTCCTCTGATACACGCTCTCACAAAGCCACATTCTCTTCGGAGCACTGTTCTCAGTTGATAATACAGCATTCATCCCTGTGAGTCGTTAACATCCATCCGGCACTGCCTTGTAGGCTCTCCTATCCTGAGCTTCCAGGTCCGGAGCCTGATACACATCAAGAGCTTAGTAACCCTCTGCTGGATGGATAAAGGCTTTGCGGGATAGGAGAGAAAGATCTGGAGGCAGTGAGGAGTGGTGAGGATCTTTCTGCCAACTCTGAGGCATGACTGATCTTTCGCGGACCGTTCCTTCCCCAAACAGAGGTGCGTGAGAACCCCTCACGCACCTCATTTCCCACTCCACTCCATCCTACCTCACCCCCCACCTACTTCCCAAGCAGGCAAGGTGGACTGAGAAACAGTGTGACAGTCATCTTGAAGGGAAGGTTAGTCTCCTCTATATAGGGTCCGCTCTACCAGAGGGGAGAGGGATACGGCTTCCTTGGCCATGAGGCCTTGGGTCTTCTTGCGGGCCACCTGTAATCAGCCTCTGCTGAAGCTGGTCAACTCTCAAAACACACACCACCACTGCCAGGCCCTGGAGGAAGCAGGTGTGAGGGAGGCGCATGGGGGCTCCTCTTGGGTCTGATAGCACAGTGACCTCCCCTCAGCAACGAGTGAGCAAGCTCCTTCACTTCTATGGGCTATAGTGAAAGGGAATGAATGACCATGGGTTGAAATCCAGAAAGTGGGGGTTGTGTACTCAAGCCTAATTTTCTGAGGGTATGGATTTTCAAAACATTATGGCTTTAATTTAGATTTCATTTGAAAAGGAAGTTAATGTGTTCCAAATTCAGAAAAGAGTCTTAAAAATCAAATAAAAGTATGGTTTTAGAATATGCTATTTTAAAAATTTGTCAACCCACAAAGTTGGAGGATGGGGAAGAAAAGAGAAAAAGTACTTGGTGCTTCAAATTGTTTTTTGAGAGGAAATACTGTTTATTCCTGAAATTAGGTGAGGAGGAGAGGGAGTTTTACCTAGAATTCAGAGTAGGTGAGCCTTTCAAGGATCTTCTGGAAGTGAGCTTCCACTATGGTTTCATTGTAGAGTTTGAGATGGAATGAGTTTCCGATAATTTCAATATCCCAGAGTCAACATATATCCAGTTTTTAAAATTTGGGCTTTGTAAGTGATATTTTATCCTCCATGAGTTTTTCCCTTTGCATAGGTTAATGCAAAGATCAAAAGCCATTTATAATTTCAGTCTGGAAAGATCCACGGAGAGAAGACATTTAAATTCAGGAGTTGAAGAAGACAAAGAGCAGCAGATGCATGTGAATTATAGCGGAAGTGGTCATAGAGGAGGAGGCCAAAGGGAGCATCTGGCAGGGGGGATGGAGTGCCCGAAGCAGTTCTCTCCCACGCTCTACCATTAAGACAGCTCCTAAGTGGTCCACCTCTTGGCCTCCAGGTCTTCACCTCAATGGAGTCTCCACCAACAATCATAGGTCTTCACGCCAGCAGTGTCGCCTCCTTTCTTTGGGCTGGTTCTCTGCTCTTGTTGCCCTTGTTTTTAGTTACCTTCCAGACTAGGATAAGCAGAGTGACCAGAGTCATCAGGAGTGCAAAGAAGAAGAGGGCTTTGACCAGGGAAGCAGGATCAGATGTGGTAGTGGTCAGTGTATACTTGTCCCATAAGAAGGCTGGAAGCTGTGGGGAAGACATAGGTTTCTCAAAGACAGCTGAGATATGTGGTGGAAGCAGACTGTCCACACAACCAAGAAAACACGAGGAGAATTGGTCTTGCCCTCTGTAAGAGCTTAGGAACGAGTGTCAAACAGTTGAACGTGTTGCTCACATGGGGCCATTTTCCTTCCAATGTAACTGACCAGGCAGATCAGTTTGCTCAGCAAGGTTGAACAACTGTTTCCAGAGCAGACACAGGCCTGATATGTAGTTCAACTGGCAAGACTTCTGAGTGGTAGATGGGGCTTCTGAGGCTTTGTGATGTCACTTGAGGATAAGGTGAAGGTCTGACTGAAGGTTCCTTTCCAGAATGCTGCGTCCTCTGGGCACCACCTCCCTTCATATCTGGACTCCAGAGTGAAATGGGAACTCCCTAAGTGCCTGTGAAGTTGTCCCTTCAATCCTCTTTTATTTAAAAATTTTTCATTTTGAAATTATTTTAGATATATAGGAATTTACAAAGATAATACAGAGAGGTTCCATGTATCTTTCACCCAGTGTTCCCCAGGGTACCCCAGTGGCTAATCTTGTGTAACTATAGTACAAAATCAAAACCAGTAAATGGACTTAGAAAGAAATGTGTGCATATAGTATATGTGTGCATATAGTATATGTATAAGCATTTTATCATGCAAGTAGATTCAACCCTAAAGTCAAGATACGGAATGATTCCATCGTCACGGAGACCCGTTGGTGTTCACGTTGTCAGCTGGAGATAAGCGTAGAAAACTCACCTCCCTTTAAGTCCCTTTACCACCTCCATTTACAATATAATTTTATTAAATATTTCTTTACATTCTTTGAAATTAACATTTAGATGGTAACANTTCACTTTCTGCCATAAGGGTGGTGTCATCTGCATATCTGAGGTTATTGATATTTTTCCCAGCAATCTGGCAACACCACCCTATGGCAGAAAGTTAAGAAGAGCTAAAGAGCCTCTTGATGAAAGAGGAGAGTGAAAAAGTTGGCTTAAATCTCAACATTCAGGAAACTAAGATCGATCATGGCATCTGGTTCCATCACTTCATGGCAAATAGGTGGGGGAATAGTGGAAACAGTGTCAGATTTTATTTTGGGGGGCTCCAAAATCACTGCAGATGGTGACTGCAGCCATGAAATTAAAAGATGTTTACTCCTTGGAAGAAAAGTTATGACCAACCTAGATAGCATATTCAAAAGCAGANGATCGATCATGGCATCTGGTTCCATCACTTCATGGCAAATAGGTGGGGGAATAGTGGAAACAGTGTCAGATTTTATTTTGGGGGGCTCCAAAATCACTGCAGATGGTGACTGCAGCCATGAAATTAAAAGATGTTTACTCCTTGGAAGAAAAGTTATGACCAACCTAGATAGCATATTCAAAAGCAGAGACATTACTTTGCCAACAAAGGTCCATCTAGTCAAGGCTATGGTTTTTCCAGTAGTCATGTACGGATGGGAGAGTTGGACTGTGAAGAAAGCTGAGCACTGAAGAATTGATGCTTTTGGAGTGTGGTGTTGGAGAAGACTCTTGAGAATCCCTTGGACTGCAAGGAGATCCAAGCAGTCCATTCTGAAGATCAGCCCTGGGATTTCTTTGGAAGGAATGATGCTAAAGCTGAAACTCCAGTACTTTGGCCACCTCATGCGAAGAGTTGACTCATTGGAAAAGACTCTGATGCTGGGAGGGATTAGGGGCAGGAGGAAAAGGGATGACAGAAGATGAGATGGCTGGATGGCATCACCAACTCGATGGATGTGAGGTTGAGTGATCTTCAGGAGTTGATGATGGACAGGGAGGCCTGGTGTGCTGCAATTCGTGGTTCGGTAAGAGCTGGACACAACTGAGTGACTGAACTGAACTGAACTGAACTGAGACAGCATATTAAAAAGCAGAGACATCACTCTGCCAAATAATATCCATGTAGTAAAGGCTATGGATTTTCTGGTAATCATGTACGGATGTGAGAGTTGGACTATAAAGAAAGCTGAGCACTGAAGAATTAATTCTTTTGCACTGTGGTGTTGGAGAAGACTCTTGAGAGTCCCTTGGACTGCAAGGAGATCAAACCAGTGCATCCTAAAGAAAATCAGTCCTGTATATTCATTTGAAGATTTGATGTTGAAGCTGAAGCTCCAATACTTTGGCCACCTGATGTGAAGAACTGACTCATTTAAAAAGACCGTGATGCTGGGAAAGATTGAGGGCAGGAGGAGAAGGGGATGGAAGAGATCATTGGATGGCAACACTGACTCAACGGACATGGGCTTGAGTACACTCCAGGAGTTAGCGATGGATAGGGAGGCCTGGAGTGCTGCAGTTCATGGGGTAACAATGAGTCAGAAATGACTGAGTGACTGAACTGAACTGAAGCCAATATGTGTTAGTCAGTCAGTCATGTCCGACTCATTGTGACCCTGTGAACTGTAGCCTGCCAGGCTCCTCTGTCCATGGAATTCTTCAGGCAAGAATACCACAATGGGTAGTCATTCTGTTCCCCAGAAGATCTTCCTGATCCAGAAATCAGACTGGAGTCCCATGCATTGCAGGGTGTTCTTTACTCTCTGAGCCACCAGGAAAGCCCAAACTAAGCCAATAACCAATTGTGTATCTTTAGTTTAGATGGTTAGTTTTCTAGTCTAGGAGATGAAAAAAAAACACTAACAATACTCATATGTTTAAACTGAGCTTAGTAGAAGACCTGGGACACCAGAAAAGAAATAATTGAGAATACTGTTATTTTTATTATTGTTTCTTAGTCTACTTTCAATGGTCAAGATAGACCAAAATGAATGGAAGCAGAAGTTGACTGATTAACTTTGTCCTGGGGTCTGAAAAAGGAGTAGCTGATATAATTCAGCTTAGCTCCTGACAGTAAGAGAGAGTTCAGAAAGTAAGAACAAAAGTCTTACTTACAAAAAAGTGAGAATGACTGTCCTGTAAAAATTGAGAGCTATGTGATGGGAGGGCTTCCCTGATGGCTCGGTGGTAAAAGAATCCACCTGCAATGCAGAAGCTGCAAGAGATGAAGGTCTGATCCTTGGGTCAGGAAGATCCTGGAGAAGGAAATGGCACCCCACTCCAGTATTGTTGCCTGGAGAATCCCAGGGTCAGAGGAGCCTGGCAGGCTACAGTCCACGGGGTCGCAAAAGAGTTGAACGGGACTGAAGCAACTTAGCACACACAGGCACATATGATAGGAAAAGGGTCAAACTGGCTCCATAGAGAAGGGAGGGGCCAGACATTACCATGCCCCACCCCAAGCCCACTCTATAGAGTTTTCCATCACTACCTTTTCGTCCTTTGACACACTCACTTGCCAATGATTTAATGACTTTCCCCTTTTGTCTGCTGACCACCATTTACAAGCAAGACAAGTTCTTGGTGGACAAGAGAGTTTCTGCCCTGCATTTCTTCAACTCAGAGAGTTGTGACCTATTTGTTTGTCCTTGGAGTTGCTCAAGACCAGTAAAATTCATATCTGTTCATTCATATGCCTTGCTTTCCTTTTGCTTGGTTTCTCGCTACCATTTTTAGACAGATGACAGGAAGAAAAACTTGTTATTTGAGACCAGGCAGCATGGCTTTTCATCTGGCTTGTCCTGGTACTAAGCAGTTGATCTGGCATATTGGATCACCTGAGCCAGTCTTCATCTTTAAACTACAATAAACAAAGTGAAACACTGGGCCAAAAAATAAAAATAAAAAAATAAAAAAAGATTAATGTTCTGCTATTTTTCTCTTTATAGTAGATAACTAACACTGAATAAGCTAAAAAACCCTACACAAATTTCAGAATTTGCTTTTCACATTGTTTATATAACTCTTAATTTGAAGCTTATATGGCATTTTTCTAGCTGTATTATGATTAAGCTTTCAAAGGATAGTACTACTTGAACTTGACTCTCCTCCTGCTGTTCTTATTAAAAAATCAAAGCTGAAGAGTCACACTTCTAGGAAAGTATTTGCATATAGATGAACTCAGTAGTTATCCTGGACCTTTTGACCCATTTCAACCTCTATGGCAACAGTCCTTAGTTCTTTTAAATAGCTTTGTTACTCAGTGCTAACATGACTCATATTTTGAAACCTTTAATAATCCTTTTAAAACACTCTATTTCCATTCATAAGAGCAGGGCATAAAATGTAATGTCACAGATTACTTGGGACTTGGATTTAAATACCAAGGAATGGAGCTTTTGTAGTCACTGAATGGTATGATCCTACCAATTTTCATACCAAACATCCAATTGTGTCTTTTGAATAAAAGTTAGTGAGCCCAAAGATCACACTTTAAGCAGTTTTCAAGAGTAACCCATAGATTTTGTTACAGGCCTCATATAAAATCCATTTGATTTTATACCCAGTTTTACTGTGATACAGTTTCTTTATTACTTAAGCTATCTAACTACAAGGAGGATTTTACAAATGAAGACGCATAAGCAAAATGAAGGTAGAGAGAAGTGAGGGGATGATAAGAAAGTCATTTATAACACTGCAGGGTGCTCAGTTTGCCTGGAATGGTGTTGAAAGGAAAGAGAAACAGGAGCAATACTGAGTGTTGCTTTCTCTCTCCAGCTGGCTACATCCCAGCCTTCCTTCATGAGTCATCGCTTCAGAATCTACACCCCTCCTCCTAGTCTTTTGTAGCTTCACTTTCTCAGTTCCTCTGGCACTGAGGATTTCCCCTTTATTTATTTATTTTAAATATAAATTTATTTATTTTAATTGGAGGTTAACTACTTCACAATACTGTATTGGTTCTGCCATACATCAACATGAATCAGCCACAGGTATACACGTGTTCCCCATCCTGAACCCCTCCTCCCTCCCCTCTCCCCATACCACCCCTCTGGGTCATCCCAGTGCACCAGCCCCAAGCATCCAGTATCATGCATCGAACCTGGACTGGCGATTCGTTTCATATATGATATTATACATGTTTCAAAAGACACAGATGTATAGAACAGTCTTTTTGACTCTGGGAGAGGGAAAGGGGGGGATGATGTGGGAGAATAGAATTTCCCCTTTAAAATAACCATCTGAATGGGCTATATTGTAGTATTCTATTTACTCCTCTGTCTCCAGGACTATCTTGTGAGTATCTCCAGAATGTCTTGTTCAGACATTCCATTGTCTAGCATACAGCTAGGTACTCATCACGCCTTTACTGAAATGGAGTTAATGCAGGTCTTTACAGTAAGATGAGATCTTATGAGATCACCAGAGCTTGGTGCTTGACTTCACTATTACTAAAGTCGAATCTCATCATATGTTTAGTGATCATGTACTGAATATAACACAAACCCTAATGAAAGTGTTAAAAGGGTATAGGGAGATACATCTCTAACCTTAAGGGGATCGTATGCAGTCTCTCTAGTTTTATAGCTGGCTGATGTGTGAATTTCTTATGAAGGGCTCCTTTAATTGTGCTCCTATGAGAATCCTGGGCCCAGGTATGACTGCTATAAGCGATTACTTTTAAGCTAAGAAGCCATTAGGTTAAGGCTAAAATTTAAACCATAGTTAAGACAAGGAACTAGATCAAAATGGAGAAGTGGTACCTAGTAAATCAGGTAAAGAGATACTTAAGGAAATTAATTGAGTCAGAAATCCACTCTAAATGCTATTCAGCAGAGCAGGTGGTTGGGGAGATGATGTTAGAGAGTGACTTTCATGGATCTCTCTGGATGTCAACACTGAAAATGGGTTGACATGCATTAGTATTCTGGTTGCATTGTTAGGAAATGGATGGTCCTGGCTGGCTTAAATGACCCATGCCGGTCCGGGAAGTAGCAGAAGAGCCTGACTTGAGAAAGAAACCCATTGCCCAGCCAATGCAAGCACTATTACAGGGACATGAGATAAGCATTGTGAAACATGGGACAGAAAGATGCTTAACCTATCTTGAAGGACTGTGGAAGTTTCACCAAAGAGGCATCAAATGAGGTCATGAAGAATGAAAATCAGCTCAGTTATAATCCTTCATTCATATATAGAATTCTGCACATTAAAAAATAAAGTATGCAAGATCCATTATCATTTTTCACACACACACATACACACACACACACACACAGAGCTTTGTTGGAGACCAAAGACAATTATCTATAACCTAAAGATGAGGAAACCAAGGATCAAAGAGTACAGATCTTGTCTAATATTATCCTTTAAGCAGCATATTCTATGAAAGAAAAAAATTTCCACTTGAAACCCTCTGTTCTTGTACAAATTCTGCCTTTCCAGGGATGTCTGATGCATTTAAATACAAAGAGTAATCTAAATGATAAAATAATGTCCTTTAGGAAAATTTAGCTATTTAACCTCTCCAAAGAATGCTAATAATTTGATAAGGAAGTAAATAAAATTTAAAAAATCAAATGGACCATACTTAAGATTGGCATTTTACATATATTATACCTTTTAATACAAAAATCATGGAAGGTAATAATTATGGACATTTGTCAACATGGAAGAATTGCACTCTTGCCCTTTAAAAATCCATTTTCTTTCAAAAGCCAGAAAGATATCTAAACCAGATATTCTGTGTGAGGGTCTCAAATGAGATATAGCAAGAAAGAAGTGCTGCTCTCCAAGACTACAATTGCTGTAATGCAGAAAGAGCTCCTTGGAGCAGGAGGGCTTTGATGGATTAATCAGGAGGAGACTCTAGTTGGAAGATAGGAGATGCTCCATCTGAGCCGAAAATATTGGGCTAGGAGTCAACAAAGCTGGTTCCTACTCCCAGAAGTTGCTAGGTAGGGACCCTAGCCAAAATATTTTCCTTAAACTTTAAATAAAATGAAGTGTTTGATAAGTTCTGAGTTAATTAGCTCTCACAACCTCTCTTGGTTTCCTGCGGCTGCTACAGCAAATTGCCACAAACTTGGTGGCTTAAAACAACTGAAACTTACCTCCCCCCTATTCTGGAGGCTAGAAATTCAACATCAGTTTCACTGGGGTTAAGTCAGGGTGTGTCAGGTGTTGGCAGGGTCACATGCCATCCAGAGGCTCTAGAGAAAGAATCCATGGCTGGCTTCCAATTTCTGGTGGCTGATGGCATTTCTTTGTTTGTGGCCCAGTCACTGCAGTCTCCGCCTCCATCTGCTCCGTGTCTTCTCTTTTATGTGTATAATCCTTCTCTTCCTCTCTGAAAAGGTCACTTGTGATTGGATCTAGGATCTTGCAGAGAATCAAGGATAATCTCCTCATCTTAAAACATTTACAGGTTCCAGGGATTAGGACCACTGTTTAAGAAAGTAAAAGAAAGTATTGGTCTCTCAGTCATGGCTGATTTCTTTTGTGATCCCATGGACTGTAGCCCACCAGCCTCCTCTGTCCATAGAATTCTCCAGGCAAGAATAGTGGAGTGGGTTGCCATTCCCTTCTCCAGGGGATCTTCCCCACCCAGGGATCAAACCTGGTTCTCCAGCACTGTAGTCAGATTCTTTACCATTTGAGCCACCAGGGAAGCCTCATTGTTCAGTACTGAAGATATTATCATACTGTTCATGAGGTTCTCAAGGCAAGAATACTGAAGTGGTTTGTCATTCCCTTCTCCAGTGAGCCAAAGCTTGTCAAAACCTTCCACCATGACCCATCTGTCTTGGGTGGCCCCACGTGGAATGGTTCATAGTCTCATTGATTTAGACAAGGCTGTGGTCCGAGATTAGTTTGATTAGTTTTCTGTGATGGTGGTTTTCATTCTTTCCAGCTCTCTGATGGATAAGGATAAGAAAACTCCAATACCTTGGCCACCTGATGCAAAGAACTGATTCTTTAGAAAAGACCCTGATGCTGGGAAAGATTAAAGGCAGGAGGAGAAGGGGATGACAGAGGATGAGATGGTTGGATGGCATCACCAAGTTGATGGACACAATTGGTGATGGACAGGGAAGCCTGGTGTGTTGCATTCCATGGGGACACGAAGAGTTGGACATGACTGAGCAACTGAACTGACTGACTGAAAATAGTATGACTATTGTTATTATTATATTTTAAAATCTAGTGGATAAGAGGACAGGATCTTGAGCCTCATTCTGCAAATTGTTGGGCAAAATACTAAAACTTTTTTTATCTGTAAAATGGAAAAAAAACTGTACCTATTTTGTAAATTTATTATGAGGATTTATAAGTTAATACTTAATGAAGTACTTAGAACAGGGCCTATGACAGGATAGGTGACCAGTAAAAGTTTTATTATTAACTGTTACTATTTCCCAGCCATGAAAAGCCTGCATATATTGAAAGATCTTGTCTACCAAAGACAAGCCATGTATTCAGTAATATTTAATTTGATTCCTAATGTTTTATTAATCAAACACATTTATCACTGCCTGTCAGAGCTGATTCAGCAGGAGATAACCAGAGTATCCGCAGTGAGTTGACACAACACCAGCCAAAAGAACAGACTTTTAACGTTTTAACCTGTGTACTCATAGTCTGAGCCAAAATTCCAATACTGATAACACTTGTTGTAATAGTGAAAATAACTGTTTTACCTCTAACTAGTAATTAAAACTTTAGCTTTTTCTATATATAAAACCTTTAAAATCTTATTTATTTATTCATTCTTTCATTACATACTTTCTACCACTACCCAGGGACCCTAGGCCTCTTTGAGAACTCTACCCTTAGGCAAGATAGTACCTTTAAGGAGACCTTCAAAGCTTCATCATCACCTTGGAGGCTCTTCACTGGGAGCTTGTCTGGGAGAAGGCCATCAGGTGAAAGTTGTTAACATACAACTTTAAATAGCCCTACCAGGATGCCAACTGAAGCAAGCTCAGCCATTAATCCCACTGAAATTTATTGCCCTGTGGACAGAGATGAGACAGAGGCACCTTTAGCGTCCTAAGAAGTTTTTAAGACAGACAGAAATATTCTTTTACACACTATATGCGAGGAAGAACTAATTGCCAAATACTTCAACGTCCATCTTTGGCTGACCCCAAAGCCTGGTTTAGAGCTCTGTGACAGCTTTCCGTTTCCAAAGGCCTTGCCAAAACCATGTCTCTCCTGTCCATAGGAGGTGCACATGCCCAACGCCAGGAAAGCAGCATTATGCAAAGGAAGAAAGCAAGGCACGTGATCCCACTTTGCAGGTGACTGCCTAATTTATCTCCACGCATGTTTGTTGGGTTAAAGTGAGAAATTCATGTACAATATGCTCTGTGTGCCCCTTTCTCCTTCTCCAGGTCTCCTGACACCTACAGGACACCGAAGCCCGGCCCTTCAACAGATGGCGGCGAGGCAGGTAGGACTCAAACCTAATAGAGACAAGAGATAAGATAAATTTGCTGCTTTATTCCTTGAACTATAGATAATAAGCTTTGAATGCTTATCTAATGCTAGACACTGTGATTTATAGATGACTGCTCACACACACATATACACAAAGTAAAGTGGTACACCCAGTAAAGATGATGGAACTGAAGCTGTGGTGGTAAATATCCAAAATACACCTTATAGGGAGCAAATGGAGATAGATGAGGTGAACTGGAATAGTATGAACTCAAAAGTCCAGATGTCTGCTGTATCACTTTCTAATGTGCTGAACTGCCAGCCTGCTTTCTTATTCTATGTCCCTCTCTTGTCATTTACTAGGATAGTGACCTTCCACGTTTGTCTGACTGATTCTTGGCAACTTCATCCTCTGCCTCCCCAATAATCTCTTGTTTGACTCCAGCCACCTGTTTCCCACTTCCCCAGAGTTCACAGCTGTAGTCAACTAGAAACAGATGAAAGTGTGACCTGTGACCTGTATTGAAGTCTTGCCTGAAGACACCAACCCCTGACAATCCTATTACGGAGAGCACAGTACAAATAGAATTCATAATTCCACATTCGGATGTGATATTTTATACATCCCTTTGTCNTTCACAGCTGTAGCCAACTAGAAACAGATGAAAGTGTGACCTGTGACCTGTATTGAAGTCTTGCCTGAAGACACCAACCCCTGACAATCCTATTACGGAGAGCACAGTACAAATAGAATTCATAATTCCACATTCGGATGTGATATTTTATACATCCCTTTGTCTTGTGTGGCATTTTACTGTGTTTTACTATAATCTTCTGTTCAATATTTCATTATAGTTCACTGAGCTGTAGAATAGATAAAGGTTATTGAAAGGAGTCAGAAAAATGCATGTTTAGCACATGAAACTCTTGTTTAGCCATGTTGCCTTGAGTTTCAATATTTCATTAGTAAAATAATGGGAATAAAACTCACCTTGTTAAATGAATCAGATAAGAAAACATTTTTAAAGCAGAGCACAGTAACAGGAACATAATAAGTCCATGATAGCTCCTAGATATTTGAAAAATAATTGTGTTCTTGTTTACAAAGGTGGTTTTTTTTAAAAATAAGTCTTTCACGTCTCTCAACGTGACAGCCTCGTCCTTTTCATCTTCAAATCTTACTCTGTTACTTGGCCCATAGCAGATGCTCCATGTGTGGTAGTGAAATTGAATTTCTGAGAGTTGTTTAGACTTTAAATGAATCCCTGGAAATTCTTTCTAGTCTAAAAATTCTTGCCCTAATCTAAGATTAATTCTTTGGAAATTGAAGAGGGAAAAAGATGGGGGATGCAAGTAGGAAAGAGAGAGAGAAAAGAGATTATCTGGAGATATTTATCTAAATAGCCTGGCAGTGAGAGTGACAGGCTCTCGATGGTCTCCCGGTGCGGGAGGGAAGATGAATGGTTTCCAGGGCACCCCGGTGCTACTCCTTAAAGGAGCCTGCTGTGGCCAGAGCTGGCCCCTTTGACCCTGTTTCAATGTAGGAGGAAGGATGGGTAGAATCATAAAAGGGACACACTCTCTCACACTCCCACTGCAGTTTCCCTGGAAATACTGGATCTGTTGAGACGGTTGGCATGAGAGGATGCTTGGTGTGGCAAAGAGCACTTGAAATGTGACTTTGCTGCTGCAGCTCTGCGACCTGAGGCATATTATTTGGCCCTTTGTGCTCTTTACTCACTTGTGAAACTAGGAAAATAATGTCTACTTTGCAGGGCTATTCTAGTGGTTAAGTAATGCAAAGCATATTAAAGCTATTCACAGTTTGTATATCTATTATCCCAGTAGCTAAATCTGCTATGTATTATAGATATTTTAGGCTAAATGTGAAGAATAACTTTTTTCAGATGTTTGGTCATCTTTACTGAAAATTAACCCTTAAGTGTTGATATCAACATGTTTGTTATATGATCCTGTCCTGTTGACCAGATTTCATGAAACCAGAGGTGGATATAAGATCTTAAATGATGTAGACTTCTCTTTCCTAAAAATATAGTGTGGAGGCAAAGCTTTGTGTGCATGTTTGTCTGTGTGTGGGGAGGAGAGTGAGGGAGGGGGAGAGAGGGAGAGAATGAATTTGGAATATCCCATTCATACCTTTTCCTAGGAGTATAATCTTAGTAAATACTTTCACTAGAATCTCAGTCTCAGGCTTTGCTTCTAGAAAAGTCAATTCTAAATCACTTGGCATGGAAGAAATAACAAGCCCTAAGGCCTATGCTGGGGTCTATAAAAGCACACTGCAAAGACCATATAAAATGGTCTGTAGAGTCTGACAAATTTGGGTAGATGTGTTATATTGACTACTAACTGTTTAATCTTGGGAAAATTACTTAACCTCTAGTGACGTAGTTTCCTTGTCTGCAATATTTATCTCACAGGGCTATTTGGAGAGGAAACAGGTAGAGGGATCTTCCCAGATGTCCTGCTGTATCATATAAATTTTATAAGTCATAGCATCTGTTGTGACTATTACTACTGCTACTACCATTGTTTCTCTGTGAATGATTCTTGTTCAGGCATTCTGCTTGAAGCTCTTTGGCTGTATTTTTTTTTTTTTTTTTTTTTTACTATTTACAATAGTGTCCTCCTAACTTACACTTAAAGCAGAGTTAGAAAGTACTCTCAAAGTCAATAGTTTAAATGGAAGCTTTACTATAAACAGAATTGGGAGAGACTGGTTGTCATGGTGATGCTTTTGCCAAAGTAATGGAGAGGTAAGTTAAATGCCAAGGGAGGCTGTAAAAGTTGCCTGTGTTCTTTAACTGCATTGAGTGTGATGGATAGAAGGATTGTATTTATCAGACATTTTTTTCTCTTTAAAATCTTTATTTACAGTGAATGCATCTTTACTCCAGTGCTGCTGTTATCCACAATATTTTTTATCTATCATTAGCAAATGTTTCTGTAGAAAGGATATAGTATCATGCGGTGGTTTTGGAATCAGACTTCCTGGATTTGAACCTGAGTTTGGCAAAACCTGAGTTTGTTCCCAAATTTTGTCCACATTGACCAGTCTAGGACTTACTTTTCTCATATGTAAAGTATGAAGAAGGCTATATCTGATCCATATGCTTGTCTAAGTATTGTAGGAGGTAATTCATGTGACGTAATTAGGAAGGAGCCTAGCATTTAGTGAACAATGTGTTAGTTTTACCATCAAACTGCCATACCTGTTCTTACCACTGTTCTCTTCATTATTCTAGAATAGTAGAACTTGGCCATTCCTAAGGGATCATTTAGTTAAATTCTATCATCTTATAAAGATAATTTGCCACTTATCAACAATGAGATTGAGTCTAATTTATACATATGTGTTCATTGGCCTTAGGGGACTCAGTTGCTAAATGCTCCTTTAAATCTACAAGTTTCATTAAAGTTAAAGGGTATACATGTTTTCACCACTGAGCCTAAGCAGGGTGACTTGTGTGGTGTGGCACCAAGCGTGAGTATGTATTCAATAAATCTTGATCAAAAGAATGAGTTAAAAAATGGATAGATTGGTAACTCAGTAATTCTTGAGTAAATGAACTAGGGCTCAGAAGTAAGGCTTCAGGTGCTTTGCAATATAATACAGGGGCCTAACCTGACCTAGGGTTACATTTGAGAACATTTCTCTAAGCAGAGAGGATTTATTCTCCGTCCTGTGGGAGGGTGTGTGTTGAGGTATAGCGATCAGAGGACCTTAAATGATAATCATGTAACCCTTTCATCATGAAGTACAATGAAACACAAGCGCTGATGATTAGATTTTTGTAGATGTCGCTGCTGTTATCCCTTCCTCCAAGC
Source organism: Neotragus moschatus (assembly GCA_006410615.1). Taxonomy (NCBI): domain Eukaryota; kingdom Metazoa; phylum Chordata; class Mammalia; order Artiodactyla; family Bovidae; genus Neotragus; species Neotragus moschatus. The sequence continues at coordinate 4,097,909 of SJYA01002742.1, read as the reverse complement.
ACTATTCTAGAAAATTAGTATTGAGATTTTAGGAATGTTCTATTTACTGCGTGCCCTTGATCAGTACCCATCTGACCCAGACTATACTTTATAGCCTCAGGTTCCAGGAAGAGAAATCTTCTGTCAAGAACTCTGATTTGAATGCTGGGTTACTTGAATTACATAAATATGTCCATAGCTTTCCTTTCCTTCTAAATTGAGTTTCTTTTACCTCTAGGCCAAAAATCTGTGCCTTGTTAATGCTTCCATTCTGTCTACATGCCTTGTGATTATCTGTATATTAATTGCTAGAGGATATATAACATTAATCCCAGGCTGAGAAATGATTGGTTATTAGATCCCCAATCTATGCATGGATAGATTTTAGATTATCTTCTTGTCTGTTGTTTCTAGAAAGTGGTAAGTAAACTGTTTCATTGGTAAGAGCTATATGCCAGGCACCATGTTAAGTATTGATACTTTCGTAGCCATGACTTGAATGTATCATCACAGTTGCAAGACATTTGGCACAGCTGCAGAATGCATTTTTCAAATGAGAAAACAATTTTATAGGAATTAGGTAATTTGTGTAATATAAACAGGATGTGCTGTCACTGGACAGGGTATGAAAACATGTACAATATAGATATGCGAGGTCTTAGCTCTTTGGTACTAGAAGAACCGTAAGGCATATTCTAACAACAGATTTGAGTTGACGGTATCCAGGAACCAAGTTCATGAAGTTGAAAAATGAGAAAATCAGTTTACAAACCCATTTTTTCCCCCCACTTCACTTCTAAAGTAGTCTTTGTTGTATCTTGGCATCACAAAGAAGAAAGTGAGAAAAATAGCTACCTAATAAGGAATATGTCCTCTGGAGTGGATTTAGGGGGTTCAGATTCCAGCGTTGCCTCATGTTAGCGTTGTACACCTTGGCAAGTCAATAAGATTAGTATACTAATAGTTACATAACAGTTTGTTTAAAAAATATTATTAGTCAGGGCTTCCCCAGTGGTTCAGTGATGAAGAACCTGCCTACAATGCAGGAGGCATGGGTTCAGTCCCTGTGTGGGGAAGATCCCCTGGAGCAGGGCCTGGCAAGCCACTCCAGTATTCTTGCCTGGAGAATCCCATGAACAGAGGAGTCTGGTGGGCTATACAGTTCATGGGTTTGGGAAGAGGCAGACATTACTGAAGCGACTGATCACACACACATGATTAAACATGCAAGGTGCTTAGCATTGTATCTAAAATATAATTTGTGCTCAATAAATGACATTTATTGTTATGATAATATACTTTAGTTTTGATTAAGCTGCAAATAATTTGATTAAGTTGCAAATAAAGTGCTAATGTAGAAGGGTTTGATGGCTGCAATAAAAATACTTCTCATTTAAAATGGCGGACAACAACCACCAGTTGCTTTGGAGGACTTTCCTGCTTCCCTAATGGAAGATTAATCCCTGTCAAGGGTTTGGAAGCTGAATAAATGAACTCATCATTTTACCTAAGAAAGTCATTTCCTCTGCCCAGGCTTCCTGCTGAACTAGCACCTTTGAATGATACTCATGTAATATTTAACTGGTGTGGGCATTGGAGTACATTTAGTTCAAAATGATATTTTCCTTGGAGTGTACATAATCCAGCTAGAAATCTTCATTTTCATATTCTGAGCCAATTGAGTTGCAGGTTTTTTCCTCTACTCTCTGAAAGTAGTATTCTTGTGAAACCTTTCATAATCCAAAATGGTATAAAGNAAACAACAGTAAATTATCTTGGAAGTATTAACATAGCATATATCTCTGAAAATATATCTCTGTAAAATAATGACCTTCAGGTAGAAATCTTGTTGAGGGATTTTTTTTTGCATCATTCAAACTCAAGCCTTTGTTAGTTAAAACAAAATGAGAGAAAAATAAATCTTGATGTGGAACATAGATTACAAAGTTGCTGGAGGGATTTAATTTGGGAGTAATTGTCTTACCTAATCCAAGAAAAGGTAATTTAGATTCACAGGGAGCAAAGGAATTATATATGACCAGGAGTGACATACGGAGAAGGCAATGGCACACCATTCCAGTACTCTTGGTTGGAAAATCCCATGGATGGAGGAGCCAGGAAGGCTGCAGTCCATGGGGTCGCTGAGGGTCAGACATGACTGAGTGACTTCACTTTCACTTTTCACTTTCATGCATTGGATAAGGAAATGGCAACCCATTTGCCTGGAGAATCCTAGGGATGGGGGATCCTGGTGGGCTACCCATAGACATGGGATCGCACAGAGTCGNCTTGGAAAATCCCATGGATGGAGGAGCCAGGAAGGCTGCAGTCCATGGGGTCGCTGAGGGTCAGACATGACTGAGTGACTTCACTTTCACTTTTCACTTTCATGCATTGGATAAGGAAATGGCAACCCATTTGCCTGGAGAATCCTAGGGATGGGGGATCCTGGTGGGCTACCCATAGACATGGGATCGCACAGAGTCGAACACGACTGAAGCGACTTAGCAGCAGCAGGAGTGACATAAGGGTATAGTTACACATCAGTTAGAATCTGTACACACTAGGACACCTTTTCAAGAATCCTGAAACTACTAACAGACAAGCCAGAAACTCAGGATCAAAATCCCATTAGTTTCTAAACTTTAGGGTTCTAATATCAGGTCCAAGAGTTATTGATAAAAACAAGGTCAATAAAATCATCACTTCAAAATAAGGTTATTTTATTGATCATGTTGGGCTTTTATATTACATTATTGCATAATCTCAGTCTATTAGAGGCTTCCCTGGGCATTCAGATGGTAAAGAATCTTATTAACTTAATATGTTTAATGAAATATTCAATCTGGAAAGACCTCATTGTAAGGAAGTCTTCTACTATGACTGTAACTTTCTAATATTCTAAACTTTATGCATGAACCCTAATAAACTAATGTTATATCCTAATGCATTATGCTATGTATATTTGTTCCTTTGTTCATGTCTAGAATGCCTTCTCCTTGCCCCATCCTTTTTGTTGACCAAAAGAACCCCTAATCTTCTTTAAAACCATGAGTCATTGTACCTCCTTCAGGAAGCCTTGCCTGCATTTTAATTCATTCATGTTTATATTTATAAAATGTTTGCTAGATGAATTGAAAATGCTTATACACTTAATATTTTTATCTCAGTGTCTTTGGGCTAATTATTTCTCTCATGGGAGAAGAAATTTCAGTTCTTTGCTTATAAGTAAGTTGTCAAATTGTAAAATGAAAATAGGATTCAAACCCAACTATAAACCCTACAGTGACTATCCAGTTCCTTATTGTTCTACAGAGTATTGGGTTTGACCAGCTTTGACTCTTCCGCATGATATTAATTTTGTCCCAATTACTTACAAAAATTTCAACTTAATTTCTTTCTTTACAATGGCTAGTCACACATATACACAACAAATACACAAAAATGAATACTTAACTAAAATACCAAAGTATTATACTTAAAAATTTTGTTTTCTTTTTAAATCATTGTGAGTCTGACTTGGGTAATGCACACCACGTGGAGCTAAAATCTACACTGCTATTATATCCACATGCATAGCCATTACTTGAAAAGAAATCTATCAGGAGCAGAGTGGCAAAGCTAAATTGGAAGGAGGATCAAGGTCTAACATCTTATATAAAATGAATGACTTTGGAATAACTATACATTGCATTGATATTTAATATTTCACAGATGCATGTATTCTATTTGTATGTGCTATTACTCAAATAGAAGCATTTGATGAAATTCCTCCCTCAAGGTCTGTAGGGTTTTTTAAATTTTCATGTTACAATGAATTTCTCAGGTCAAGTCAGTGGTAGCAAGGAAAAAAATGGCTATGATAAAATTTTCTTTTCTAATCTTCTGCTAGAGTCAAAGTTGTCTCAATTTATCAGTCACTCTGTCCTCATTAAAATCATTCTGCCTGCAGAGCATTTTACTAGTTTCCACATATGGAAATGGAGGACATAGGGGAGACAATGAGAATAAGTCATTTTTTTGAATGCACTGATGATAAAAGCCGCCATGTTGTTAATTAACTTATATAAGTTTAATAAGCAACATGAACAGAGAAATGCATAGGTAAATGCACTAATGGTGGAATGTTATTATTCCATTTTTAAACATATATGTGTATCTATTTGTTTTTATATTTTATATTTATTTTTCAAAAGAAATACCTAAAAATGTTAAGGTATATTTATGTCTATAGATTATGTGTCTAGCCCTTTCTTAATAGTTATGTGGGAAGGCAGATTTATGGATATTGAGTTTTTCCTTGTGCTTATTCTAGTTACTTCTAAGGTTTTTTAAAATTTTATTTTATTTTTGGCTGCACTGGGTCTTTGTTGTTTCTTGCGGGCTTTCTCTAACTGTGGTGAACAGGGACTACTCTACAGTTGTGATGTGCAGGCTTCTCATTGGCTTCTCTTGTTGCAGAGCACAGGCTCTAGGTGCCCTGGCTTCTTTCAGTAGTTGCAGTGTGTGGCTCTAAGAAAAGTAACTCAGAAGCTGTGGCATGTGGAATCTTCTTGGAAGGAAAGTATCTCAGTAGCTGTGGCGTGTGGAATGTTTATGGACCAGGGATCAAACCTGTGTCCCCTGACTTGGCAGGAGGATTTTTATCTACTTCTCCAAGATGTCCTATTCTAGTTATTTTAAATTTATATCAATTGCATAATTACCTATTTAAANATCTCAGTAGCCGTGGCGTGTGGAATGTTTATGGACCAGGGATCAAACCTGTGTCCCCTGACTTGGCAGGAGGATTTTTATCTACTTCTCCAAGATGTCCTATTCTAGTTATTTTAAATTTATATCAATTGCATAATTACCTATTTAAATATATATATATATAAAGCACGGTAAGAAATTCAGCATTTAGCTTTTATATAACTTCTTCCAATGTCTACTAAACGTTTTAGTTCCCTAGAAGTTCTTAGAAACTATCAATTTTAATCCCGAATATTGCTTTGTGAGGTCAACTTCAGTCTCTTTCCTACTAAATGATTTGCAATTTGGTTAAACTCACGTATCTGCTAAGTAAACTTTATATCTGTATCTTTTACAAATGGAACCCAACCCATAGGCAGCTTCTTTCTTCTAAGTTTAGAAAAAGCATTCAAAATATGAATGATTNTAGTTCCCTAGAAGTTCTTAGAAACTATCAATTTTAATCCCGAATATTGCTTTGTGAGGTCAACTTCAGTCTCTTTCCTACTAAATGATTTGCAATTTGGTTAAACTCACGTATCTGCTAAGTAAACTTTATATCTGTATCTTTTACAAATGGAACCCAACCCATAGGCAGCTTCTTTCTTCTAAGTTTAGAAAAAGCATTCAAAATATGAATGATTCCCCTCATAGCTTCCCACTATCTGAATTGAAGTCCCCATCAACTCTCATCTTAATTGCTGCAATTAACTACTAACAGATCTTCTTGACACTTTTCTGGTCCCCTATAATCCATCACATGCTAGCTTAAAGGTTTAGCAATTCTTGACGAGACCAATGTGGCTTCTGTTTCAAGATTGTTGCTTTAACTCTTCACTTCACCTGGTGTATTCAATACTGGACCGCTGCATGACTTGATCCTTCATTTTATTCAAGTTTTGTTTTCAGAGGACAGTCATGACACAGCTTATCTGAAATACCCCATTCCTTTAAACACTGGGATTTTTGTAGTATGAACTAGTTATCCTTAACTGTTGCGTTTTTGTCTTGTCAATTTAACAGTTTTTCATTGGCCTTNTCATTTTATTCAAGTTTTGTTTTCAGAGGACAGTCATGACACAGCTTATCTGAAATACCCCATTCCTTTAAACACTGGGATTTTTCTAGTATGAACTAGTTATCCTTAACTGTTGCGTTTTTGTCTTGTCAATTTAACAGTTTTTCATTGGCCTTTAGCCTTTAATCTATCATTATCATTACAAATTTTATCACAAAATGTCTCCTTACATTTAAAAAAATATTATTGAGGTATAGTTGCTTTATAATGTTGATTCCTGCTGTATAGAAAAGTGATTCAGTTATACATATATACATTCTGTTTTCTAAATTCTTCATCCACTTACTTATTTTTGGCAGTGCTAGGTCTGCGCTGCTGCACGCAGACTTTCTCTAGTTGTGGTGTGCAGGCTTCTCTTTGCAGCGGCTTCTCTTGTTGCAGAGCAGGGGCTCAGGGCACGCTGGCTTCCCTAGCTGTGGTGCGTGGGCTGCAGTAGTTGTGGTGTGGGCTTAGTTGCCCCGTGGCGTGTAGAATCCTCTCAGACCAAGGATCCAACCTGTGTCCCCTGCACTGGCAGATTCCTAACCACTGGACCACCAGAGAAGCCCCATTCTTTTTCACGGTCTTTTCTATTACAGTTTATTACAGGATACTGAATATAGTTCCCTGTGCTATACAATAGGACTCTCTATATTTGTTTCTTTCTTTTTAATAGAGCTTATGTGTTCCCATTCTTGTTTGAGAAGTTTCCCCCCACCCTGAGCTTTTATATGTAGCCTCCAAGATTTACTTCTAACATTGCTATTCCATAATGGATCTGAAAATTACCTTGCATTATGATGTGAAGCGGAAGCTTAACTTAGCTTCCTCCATTCACTTTTACAAATCTTTACTTCACTTTATATTTCTCCATTGTATTTGTTTTGATTTAAGTGCTGATTATTGTCTGTTTTTCCTACTTGAATGTATGATACTCATGAATAAGGCATTTTGTATCTTGATCATCACCATCGCATTTGAACTGCACATAGTAAGGACCCTGTAAATGTTTGTTAAATAAGTTAACAAATACACTAACGTCATTTATTGTTTTAATACCTACAGTGATATTTAGACTCAGAATACACTTAATCTTTTTCCATGGGAAGCATGCTTTACATTTTCATTTCACAAGTGATGGAATTGAGGGATAAGAACCTGAACCCACTTGTGCTTGCCAGGTGAGTGGGAAAGCTGGATATGGAACGCACAGCCTGTGGATCATGATGTCTTCTGTTGTCTTCCGTGAAGAAGTAACTTTCTCTAGGNAAATACACTAACGTCATTTATTGTTTTAATACCTACAGTGATATTTAGACTCAGAATACACTTAATCTTTTTCCATGGGAAGCATGCTTTACATTTTCATTTCACAAGTGATGGAATTGAGGGATAAGAACCTGAACCCACTTGTGCTTGCCAGGTGAGTGGGAAAGCTGGATATGGAACGCACAGCCTGTGGATCATGATGTCTTCTGTTGTCTTCCGTGAAGAAGTAACTTTCTCTAGGCTTTTATTACTTCAACTGAAGATAAGAAACATGATCGGATTTCCTAAGCAAATAGTAAACCATCCCAAGGACCTCGGAATCACTGATTTTCATTATTTTTAGAATCAGTTTCGAGTTTTCAGCAGGTAGCCAGAGAGTAAAAGTTTCCATCTTCACATGAAAATTGAGGATCATGGAAAATACTCTTTAATATTGATTAGTTTAGCCTAGTGACTTTGCAGAGATTCCAGAAACTTGAATGGATCTCTCCACTTTCCCTAGTCATTCAGTTTGCCAGTCTGAGTTTATTTTTATTTTACTCTAGAGAAAATGCTCTTCTTAGTATCCACCTGATTTTCAATGGTTTGTTTGTTTGTACACAGATTAGTAGGAAAAAAAAATAGCCTCCAATTATGCTGGTATTCCTAGAAGTCCAAGTCTTAGATGGATTTGTCTTAATTATATTTCAGGTTCTTCTGACACTCACAAGCACGTAAAAGCAAATATTTTATTCTGTTCATCTATATCTTTAATTTGAGTAATCAATTGGTATCTCTTTTATCTTTTAATTTACTGATATTTTCTTCTCAAATGTCTTTTTGCTGGTAATCCCATCTAGTGAATAATTAAATTACTGATATTATAGTTTTAATTTTTAGATATATCATTTGGTTCTTTCGTATTTTCCATTTCTCTCCTTTTCTGGTACATATTTTACTTTAATCCTTTGGCATAGTAAAATCAGATGNTTTTAATTTACTGATATTTTCTTCTCAAATGTCTTTTTGCTGGTAATCCCATCTAGTGAATAATTAAATTACTGATATTATAGTTTTAATTTTTAGATATATCATTTGGTTCTTTCGTATTTTCCATTTCTCTCCTTTTCTGGTACATATTTTACTTTAAGCCTTTGGCATAGTAAAATCAGATGTGTGAATGTGGTAAGTAATGCCCACTACTTTTTGATCCCATTGTCTGTAAGCTCTCCAGGCTCCTCTGTTTATGGGATTTCCCATAAGAATACTGGAATGGGTTTCCATTTCTTTTCCAAGGGATCATCCCCACCCAGGCCTCAAACCCATACCACCTGTATTGACTCATTCCACTGAGCCACCAGGGAAGTGTATTATCTGNGATGTGTGAATGTGGTAAGTAATGCCCACTACTTTTTGATCCCATTGTCTGTAAGCTCTCCAGGCTCCTCTGTCTATGGGATTTCCCATGTAAGAATACTGGAATGGGTTTCCATTTCTTTTCCAAGGGATCATCCCCACCCAGGCATCAAACCCATACCACCTGTATTGACTCATTCCACTGAGCCACCAGGGAAGTGTATTATCTATAAATTTTATCATCTCTGTCACTTTTTGGTTGACATTTTTTACATATCATCATGCTTCACAAATTTTAAGTGGATCTTGGATGTTGTGAATGTTATATTCATGAGTATCTGAATTTTGCTGTTTTCCTTTAAAGAATTACTGTCTGAACCACAGGGAAGGAATTATGAGCTTTCTTATGACAGTATTCATTCACTCATCTATCAGCTTTACTTCGTTGAGATTTGTCTAGGTATTTTTTAAGAGTACCTATTACTTTAGAAAGTATTTAGCCCTACTACTCAAGTTGTGGGCATTTTACAGTTTCTACTGAATGTCCAAGTGAGAAAAGAAAAATCTATGATGAATCAGAGCTAAAAAGTCTGCCTGTGTAGGGTGATTTCTGAGAAGTATCCTGTTTACAGCACACTCATCATTCTTTGCAAGGCCTCCTGGAATTTTGCTCCATAGGTACATACCTGGCTTAGTGTTTGGCAAAGACAGAACAGATTCCTGTTCAGGTTTCTGGTACTCTTTCTCTGTGTAGATCTGTCTTCTCCAAAATTCTGCCCAGTGACATTTTTTAACCTCACTAACTTCTAATCTCTGTCTCCTCAACTCCATGACATCACTATGCTCTGCTTTGAAAATTTCCATCCTAGTTTGGAAACTGGAATGGGTTTCTAGGAAGAAAACTAGGGCCATAGCAGAGTCCACTTTCATTTCTCTTCTCTCAGAGGTAGCATTTCTGTGCTGCCTGCTATCCAACATCTGAAAATGTATATGTTGTCTGGTCTTGTTAAGAGTAGGAAGGTGTAATGGACTGAATTGTGCCTGCCCAAAATGCATACATTAAAATTGTGATCCCCAGTGCCTTAGAATGTGACCATATTGGAGATAAGACCTTTAAAGATGTGACTGAGATTAAATGAGACCATACAAGTGGACCTTAATCTGTTACAACTGGTGGTCTTATACAAAGAGATAATTAAGACACAGATGCCCCTTGACCAAGGGACAAGCATGTGAGGAATCAGTAAGAAGATGGCTGTCTCCAGATCAAGGAGAGACCCCAGAAGAAAGTAAACCTGGCCACACTTGGATCTTGGACTTTGATACTGCACTTCTGCACTTTGATCTTGGAGTTCTAGTCTCTGGAACTGTGAGGAATACATTTCTATTATTTAAGCCACACAGTCTGTGGTATTTTGTTATGGTAGTCCCAGTAAACTCATACAGGTTAAGCCTTAATAACATTATAAATTGCCCAATATCATTTAAATTATATCTTAAAAATCAAGTATTCCACATATCACCTAGATGCCATTTAGAAGATTTATTTGAGGAAACACAAGTGTTGTAACTGTTAAATTGGATTTTGTGCAATGTTTTTTATTTGAATGATTCACAGTATCTTATTATACAACATAGCCTTGTTTCAGTAAATCAGTGAGAAAAAAGCAAATGGCCTTTCGTTCCTCTAGCATTGAGCACTACAGCAACTGTTGTGCATTTTATAAATGAACACTTTTTCCATGAAAGGAAAACTGCAGCAATTTCCAGTATGTCCATTGAATCCTAAGGATGATATAAGTTATGGTTACATATTATTAACTTTTAAATACACATGACATGGTATTTTTCACAGTGCCTGCCTTACTAGATGACGGAAATGATCAAATGAGCTTCTTAAATGGAATAGTAAATGAAAGAACTAAGACTCTTACCAATTAACCTTCCTGTTTCTGTGAGCTCTTGGTCTTTTTCCACATTAAAGGGGATAATTTCATCATTTTGGGTGAGGCCACTGTTCTTTCCCCATATGAGCATGGTCAGTGGGATATTTAGAAATTTTCATTTGTTTGTTTATGCTAAGAATGATCAAAACTTATTTTAACAAATGGTTTTGTAAGCCTTTGCAAATTAACCAGTGAATACAAGATTTTGTTAAGAAAGCTCTTTGTGTACTTTGAAATATTTTTTGTTTTGCTTTATAATATATGTGGGAAACCTTGGCAGATGGATATCGCAGACACGAATGGCACATACATGCCCACTGTTTCTCTTAATATTCCTGAATAGATTGTTGGTTGGTTTTTTGTTTAGTCACTAAGTCGTGTCCAACTCTTTTGACCCCCTGGACTGTAGCCTGCCAGGCTCCTCTGTCCATGGAATTCTCCAGGCAAGAATACTGAAGTGGGTTGCCATTTCCTTCTCCAGGGGATCTTCCCAACCCAAGGATTGAACTTGGGTTTCCTACACTGCAGACAGATTCTTTATCAACTGAGCTATTAGGTGAAACCTATTTTACCATAGTTGAATTGTGAATTTGTAAGACATTAAAAAAATTTAAAGAGTTTTCTACTCATAGAGTAACATTAATAATAAATAATGTGTTACCTGGACTGTTAAGATACTTTGAACAAAAGCTTTGCTTTGGAAATACATATGCTGTACTCAAGCTGAATCAGATTTAGCTTTTGTTTAACAGATGGACAAGTTCTTTCAAAATGTTAATCCTAGCTCAGAATTCTCACTGACTGCTGTCATCTCAAGTCTTCTTTGATTCCCTGAAGAATACATGTGCCCAAACTTAGCATTTATCTGACTCTGCAAGGAGTGAAATGGATTTCAGGAGAATTTAATTAATGATGTTTTTAAAGGAGAAGATAAATTTGTTATGATCAATGCACAAATTTTTCTGATGGCAAAATCATCAGCTACAAACATGACATTTAGACTTCCCATGAATGAGGGCACTGGGACAAGTCCTGAATGACCCCAGATGACATAAGCTACACTCAAGTAATCTTGGTGCCCCATTAGTTACAAAGGGCTGAATAGAGTTAGCAATGTATTCATTAAGACAAACTCATAAAATAGTAGAATATGTTGTATCATGATATAAGGGAATGTGTGGAAGATTAAGTGAGTAGACACCTTAATGCCAAGCCCCCCTGTCCGGAACACCATGCTTCACAAACATTTAATGAACGAGTCTTCACTTTCTTCAAATAGTAAATGGAAATTAAATCAACACCAGCTTGTAAGTAGATGGTGGTGATTGATGGTGGCTTAATTACTCAGTTGTGTCCAGTTCTTTGTGGTCACATGGACTTTAGCCCTCCAGGCTCCTCTGTCTATGAGATTTTCCAGGCAGGAATACTGGATAGTTTGTGTCAATACCAAACATTTTAATAACTAACTTAATAATCTTTGATATAATAGTGAACTTCATGTCATGAGCTTATTTTCTTATGTATAGTTTTTTTTTGTTTATTTGTTTTCATTCAAAATACTAGTTTCTCAAGAAAGTATTATATGTTCAGTAAAATGAGCTGAGAGAATTCGAGTTAATGTATTGCCCATTTGGAGAGTCACCAAAATCCCTAAAGCCCTCATAAATATCTTGATGGTAAAGACATATATTGCATGTTAGGTAAAATTTTTCAAAACTTATTTAACAAAGAATCTGTTTTTATCTACTTCTATAATATCTATTACTGATCCATTAAATGCAGCACAAAGAGGAACAATTTGCCAAGACTCTTTCCAGAAGATGTACTCTGAGATACGCTATTTCCCACCTGATTTAGCATGTTACAGGACTCCATTGGATGGTCAATAAATGAAAGAAATTGTTTCCCTCTCAATCTTCACTGGTGAATATTCCTTAGTAGCTTTGCAAAGTTGTTGGGGTTTTAGACTTTGAGCTCCATTCTTCAGAAAATCCAGGCCAAAAATTAAAAATATTCTCAAAATGGCTCATAGAACGAAGTGTAAAATGCAAAACTATAAAACTCCTAGAAGACCATACAGGAGAAACTCTCTTTTGGTCTAGAGCTGAGTTTTTAGATATGACAGAAAAGGGGGTAAAGGAAACAATAAGTTAAAATGTCATTACATATTTTTAATTGTTATGAAAAATATTGCAAAGGATTAAAATACATACCATGGACAAGAAGAAAATATTTGCAAAATACATATTTGATAAAAGAGCTATTTTCCTGAATATACACATTACTCTTAAAACTTAATCATAAGAAAATAATTAAGTTTTAAAATGAGCAAAATATCTGAATCTTACCATAGAAGATATATACATGACAAATAGACATATGAAAAGATGCTCAACATTATATGTAATTAGAGAATTTCAAAGTAAAAGACAAACTAGATACTACTACACACATATGGCTAAAATTAAAAAAATTGACAGTACTAAATGCTGACAAGGATGTGGAACAACATGAATTCTCATTCATTACTGGTAGTAATACAAAATGGCACAGCCACTTGGGAAATGAGTTGGCAGTTCTTGGAGAACTAAATATCTTCCCATAGTACTCAGCAGTCATGCCCCTTAAACTTTGACAAATGAATTGAAAACTATATTCACACAAAAGCTGTTCACAGATGTTTGTAGCAGTTTTATTCATAATCACCAAAATTTAAAGGAAAGTAGGATGTCCTTCAATAGGTTAGTGGATAAAATCAGGCAAGTTCAGTTCAGTTCAGTTGCCCAGTCGTGTCCAACTCTCTGCGACCCAATGAACTACAGCATGCTAGGCCTCACTGTCCATCACCTACTCCCAGAGTTCACCCAAACTCATGTCCATCGAGTCGGTGATGCCGCACAGCCATCTCATCCTCTGTCATCCCCTTATCCTCCTGCCCCCAATTCTTCCCAGCATCAGAGTCTTTTCCAATGAGTCAACTCTTCGCATGAGGTGGCNAGGGAAACGGATTGCCAGTCTAGGTTCGATGCAGAAGGCTTGGGACTGATGGGTGGGGATGATCCGGAGAGATGGTGTGGGGAGGGAGGAGGAAGGGGGGGGTCCAGATTGGGAACTCAGGTACACTTATGGCTGATTTATGTCAATGTATTGCAAAATGAGTACAGTATTGTAAAGCAAAACAAACTAAAAAATAAAAATTAAAAAAAAAACTTACTATAATTACTGCCTGTAGGATTTTTATTTTCTCATCCATAATACCAGTTATTTATGCTTTTTTTCTCTACCACTAATTTCAATCCAACTTTTGTAGATTTTCACTTTTACATGTGTGTTCTTCACTTCATTGGATCTTGCTCTTATTTTCATCATTTCTTTCCATCAAATACATTTAGTAGCCATTCAGAGTCATATCATGATTTCTTTTGTGTCACAAGTTTTTAAAGAATTCTACTGCTAGTTAATATTTGAGGGGTTTGAATGTACTTTTTTGTTGTAGATATGTAAATGTAACCCATTGGTTTAGGATGTTAAATTATGCATGATTTTAATCCTTTAACAGTCCTTTAGATTCAGTTTACGGTGTATCATCTGGTCAATTTTGATTATTTATATATATACACACACACACATACACATATATATACTTGAAAAGTTTGTTCATTTGCAGTTATTCTTTGCATGGTTCTAGATGTATCAGTTTTGTTAACTTTATTAATCATTCTGCCTAACTATTTTATGTTCTTTAAATTTTTATTTGATTATTCTGCTGAAGCTTCATAGACATCTATTTCCCTAAGACTGTAGATTTTTCTGTTTTTCTTGTTAGCTTAGCAAAGATTTGTTTTAATATGTTTTAAATTATGGTCTCAGACAAATATAAATTAGGATTATTATATATGTCTTCATGGGGTCGCAAAGAGTTGGACACGACTGAGCGACTGCACTGTACTGAGCTGAAAGGTTGATCTTATTAACTTCTTGAAATGCCCCTCTGTGTATCCTGTAATACTATGTATCTTAAGACTACCTAATGTTTTAGTCTTGCTACCTAGGTTCTCATTAGTGTCTGCATTACATATCTTTTTTCAATTAGGGTCAAACTCTGTATTTTTATATTAAAATGTTGTCTTTTGTAAACAGTAAATCATTGGATATTGTTTATTTATCCAGCCTACCAGCCATTGTCATTTTTATGGAGAATTTATTCTACATGTATCTAGTGTAATTATTATTTGGGTTAAATCATTACTATTTCTTTATTTAACCAATTTATATTCTTATTTATTTTCTGATTCTTGCCTTACTTTGGATTCATCTATTCTTTTTCTATTATTTAATTTCCCATTTAGAATGTCAGTTACGTATTTTTTCCCAATTTTTTCCTATTGTGGTAAAAAACATAACCTAAAATCTACCAACTTAATCATTTTTTAATTTTCAGTTTGATTAATCTGTAATTGACATACAACACTCTATAAATTTAAGGTGCACAACATAATGATTTGAGTTACATACATCATGAAATAATCACAGTAACTTTAGTCAATATTCGTCATCTTGTAGAGATAAAAAATAAAAGAAAAACTTTTTTTTCTTTATGATGAGAACTTTTAGGATTTACTCTCTCAACAACTGACATATAATATCACAATATTAATTGTTTTTATCATGTTGTACATCACATCGCTGGTACTTCTTTATCTTATAATTGGAAGTTTGTGACTACCTTCATTCAGTTCTCCGTGTCCCCCACCTCCACTGTGGTAACCACAAATCTGACCTGTATGAGTTTGTTTTTTAAGTGTAATTGACCTTCTACTGTATTTTAGTTCTTAGTGTCCAGCATAGCAACTCAATATTTCACCATAATAAGCCTAGTTACTATATGTCATCATTTAAAGATACAGCATTATTATTGACTATATTCCCCATACTGTACATTTTATAGCTGTGACCTATTTATTTTGTAAATGAAAGTTTGTACCTCTAAATCTTCCATACCTCCTTCTCTCCTCCCTCCCAATCTTTTCCTCTTTCTACTCCCTTTTTTTTCCTTATATATATATATTGCTCTGTTTCTGTTTTGTTATTTTCATTTGTTTTGATTTTTAATTTCCACATGTAAATACAGGCATACAGTATTTGTCTTTCTCTTCGAAACAAGTGACTTATTTCACTTAGCATAATACCCTCTAGGGCCATCTGTTGTGTTGCAAATAACAAGATTTCATTCTTTTATCATGGCAGAGTAATTTGGTATAATTCCATTTTATATATACACATAGGCACATACATACATGCCACATTTTCTTTATCCATTGATCTATGATGGACAGTTATGTTGCGTCCATATCTTGGTTCTTGGCTATTGTAAATAATACTGTAATGAACATAAGGGTGCATGTATCTTTTTGAGTTAGTGTTTTCATATTCTTTGGAAACATATCCAGGGATGGAATTGCTGGATCATAAATGTACTTCCATTTTTAAACTTTTTGAGGAACTTCCATACTGCTTTCCATATTGATTACACAGATTTATATTCCCATGAACAGTGCACAAGGATTCTTCTATCTCCACATCCTCACTGATACTTGTTATTTTTCTTTTATCATTTTGATAATAGTCCTAACAGGTGAGGTGACATCTCATTGTGGTTTTAACTTACATTTTCCTGATTATTACTGAAGTTGAACATCTTTTAATGTGCCTGTTGGTCATCTTATGTCTTCTTTGGAAAAATGTCTGTTCAAATCCTTTGCCCATTTTTAAAACCACATTTCTTTTGTTTATTTGACATTGAGTTGTGTTATATCAATCCCTTATCAATGTATCTTTTGCAAATGTGTTCTCCCATTCAGTAGGTTCTCTTCATTTTGTTGATAATTTCCTTTGCTGTACAAAAGGTTTTAATTTGATACAGCCCCATTTGTCTATTTTTGCTTTTGTTTCCCTTGCCTAAGAGTCCTCACAAAGAGTTGAACATGACGAGTGACTTCACTTTCACTTTTTCTTTCACTTCCCCTTACCTAAAGCAATCTATCCAAAAAATATTCCTCTGACCAACATCAAAGTACACACTGCATATATTTTCATCTAGGAGTTTCATGACTTCGGATCTTACATTTAAATCTTTAATATTTTTGAACTTATTTTGTATATGGTGCAAGAAAATAATCCATTTTGATTCTTTTGCATGCAGCTGTCCAGTTTTCTCAGCATCACATATTGAAGAAATTGTCTTTTCCTCATTGTATATTCTTGTCTCCTTTACTGTAGATAAATTGACCATATAAATGTGTGTTCATTTCTGGACTCTATTCTATTCCACTGATCTACATGTGTTTTTGTGTCAGTACTATTTTAATTACTATAGTTTTATAGTTTGAAATCAAGGCTACTTGATATCGCTAATGCTGTTTTTCTTTCTCAAGATCTTTTTGGCTCTTCAGTGTCTTTTGTGTTTCCATACAAGTTTTAAATTTTTTTATTCGGGTTCTCTGAAAAATGCCATTGATGTTTCATTAGGGATTGCATTGAATCTGTAGATTGCCTTAGGGAGCATGGTCGTTTTAACAATGTTAATTCTTCCAATCCCTCTGTATAACATATCTTTGTTTAACTTATCAAAATATCCTTAAACATTATTTATGTTGTAGCATTTGCCATGATATCCTTTCTTTTTAAGGTTGAATGATAATATATGCAAATACTACATTTTAATTACCCATTCATCCATTGGTATATCCCAAATCACTTCCATATTTTAGTTATTGTGACTATTGGTGATATGAACATGTGTGTACAAATACTTCTTTGGGATCCTGCTTTCATTTCCTTTGGATATTTTGTCACTGTTCAGTTGCTGAGTCATGTCCTACTCTTTAAGACTCCATGGACAGCAACACAGCAGGCCCTTCACTATTACCTGGTGCTCGTTCAGATTCATGTCTAATGAGTCAGTGATGCTATCTAACCATCTCATCCTCTGCCTCCCTCTTCTCCTTTTGCCTTCAATCTTTCCCAGCATCAGAGTCTTTTCCAATGAGTAGACTATTTTGGGTATAAACTCATGTTATAGGCTGAATGTTTGTACCCTCTAAAAATCATGTGATTAATTCTTAATGCTCATTGATGATATTATGGGGTGAGCCTTTTAGGGGGTGATTGGGTTATGAGGCTCTGCCCTCATGAATGAAATTCATGTCCTTATAAAAGTGGTCCAAGAGAAATCCCATGTCCGTTATGCTGTATCCACATGCGTCTTTTTATTTTCATAAGTTTTATATTGAGAAAGGAACCATATTTTCATTGGATTTTTATGGCCTTTTGACAGCTACTTGTGACTAGTTATGACTGGCAAATATAAATTACCTCTAGTAGCGTTAGGAGCAGTTGACATGGAAAGTAAATTTTTTATTGTAGAGGAGGGTTTTTTTTTTTTTATTATCATTGACTATATTATGCCCCTATTCCTTGTTTACTATTTCAACTCAAAGTATTTACATGATTGCATAGTGCTTAAGTCACTTTCACCAGTGGAAATGAAAAATGCAGAAGGCTTGCCATTGGTTGGAAAAGTTGGCATTATATGAGGAAGGGCAACATATATTTCCAAGTCTATTTCAGACCATGCCTTAAGCGCATTTTAGACATGTCATCAACATTAATCTCCAAAGCAACCCTGTGAGAGGAGTGATGCTAATTTCACCCTATATGTAAGGAAATTGATCAAGAGACATCAGGCCTCCCTGCAAATTACCAGATCTGTTTCACTTGAAAGTCTGTGAATTTTCCACAACAAATTGCTAGCACAAGTCCACTCATTGGACACTGTCTCTGCTCTTCATCTGCTCAGTGTCTTCAGGCCAGAAAGGATTTTTAGGGAAAATGAAACATGACTTCACATCCGATACAAAAAACAGTGGGACTGTTTTGGCAAAATGTGGTGGACATATTTGTTTGATCCATTTGTAAGGTATCTTCATGCTCATCTGCTCATTTAACCTTAAGACACCCCTACACCATATCCGTCTAGTCAAGGCTATGGTTTTTCCAGTAGTCATGTATGGATGTGAGAGTTGGACTTTGAAGAAGGTTGAGTGCCAAATAATTGAGGCTTTTGAACTGTGGTGTTGGAGAAGACTCTTGAGAGTCCCTTGGACTGCAAGGAGATCCAACCAGTCCATTCTGAAGGAGATCGGCCCTGGGATTTCTTTGGAAGGAATGATGCTAAAGCTGAAGCTCCAGTACTTTGGCTACCTCATGAGAAGAGTTGACTCATTGAAAAAGACTCTGATGCTGGGAAGCATTGGGGGCAGGAGGAGAAGGGGACAACAGAGGATGAGATGGCTGGATGGCATCACTGACTGGATGGGTGTGAGTCTGAGTGAACTCCGGGAGTTGGTGATGGACAGGAAGGCCTGGCGTGGTGCGATTCATGGGGTCGCAAAGAGTTGGACACGACTGAGCGACTGAACTGAACTGACACCATGAACCATTCTGGTTAAATAAAGTTTCTAAACCAGGCCTTAGTATTCAAACAATTTGTTTTTATAGACAATCTTTGGGTAGCAAAAAACAGTTTTTTCTAATNTGGACAGGAAGGCCTGGCGTGGTGCGATTCATGGGGTCGCAAAGAGTTGGACACGACTGAGCGGCTGAACTGAACTGACACCATGAACCATTCTGGTTAAATAAAGTTTCTAAACCAGGCCTTAGTATTCAAACAATTTGTTTTTATAGACAATCTTTGGGTAGCAAAAAACAGTTTTTTCTAATGTTCCAACTCTAATCTTACAAAAAGAGCCTCCTATAAATATGGCCAATATTTCATTTCCACCATAACCTAAATGTTTTTCTAATAAAACAATACATAACCTATCATAGAAACTAAAAAATACATATCGTATTACAATCAAAACAAATAGAAACAAATTTCATTTTTATTTACATTTTTAGTTGTTTTATGTACTTTTTGTAAAGTCTATATTTACACAGCTGAAATTCAATTAGATTTTTATCGTCTTTTGTTTCCTTACGTTTGTGTGATAAGTATTTTTGCATGTTTATAAATTCTTTACCAACCTCAATTTAATGGCTACCTAGTATCCTCTAACATGAATATATGCTACTTCAGTTATTTATTCCTCAGTTAATACGTATTTAATGATTTCCATTTTTGTGAATCCAAAGTTGAAATAAATGTCTTTTATATAAATATTTCTCCTGATTTCACAGTATGCTTATATATCTATAGATAAAGTTTCTGAGTCAAGGGGAAACATTGTGTTTTATTTGTTCATGGAAATTGTGCATTCTATAAAACTATGGGTATAAATTTTAGTTTGGTATCTAAAAACTAGGCTTTGACATGTTGGAGAGTGGAGTGGTAAAAATCAACAGAGAAAATGGGGTTCTTTGAGGAAGGGATAAATGGATAAGTGACATTGGTCTCCATAACCTTGAAATCTGCAAACATAGGCAGTCATCTGCCCTATCTTATGAAAGTGGTGAGGTTGCTCAGGACAGGTCCTGGTACATACTAAGAGTAAAATCTATCTGCTTTGATTTTTTCTTCCCTGTCCCAACAACTTGTATCAGACACCATAGTCCTGGCCTTCTGTTCTTAGTTCAGACCTCCCTTTCTCCTTCCAAAAGTGCATGCTGAGCCTCACTTTCTGTAGACAATCAACAACTGCCTTCTCTCCCTTTAGGGGAATTGCTTTGCTTTGCTTTGAAATTGCAGGAAAAGCTTCATTTAATGTTTGCATTTGGTTGAAAAGCCTGAGAAGACTCAGCAAGGACAAGCAAATGAATATAAAATAGGGAGGAGAAAAGGGACAGAATAAGAAATAGGATTCAGTGGCACTTTTTCTTTTCTTCTTTTCTTTTTTTCAAATTGGAGAAATAGACATGCCACCCACATGTGTAGGTCACAAACTCAGAAATTCAAAGATGATGATTCTGAATATCAAAGTAAAAGTTACTCAGACAGAATATAGATATTTCTCATTTATATGGGTGATTTCTCTGACTTAAAATGCTATCTTCAGGACAGTTGTCTTCAGTTCTCTGTTCATAGGTGCAATTATAATGAAAAGGAAAACTGTGACTATTTGTTGTCACAGTTTGGTATGACTTTCAGAGAGGATAACCCAGTTAATCTTTATGAAGTCCAGTAGGAATTTTTGTTCTCACCTTTAGGCAAAGAAATAGAACCATGTTAAGTAAGTTGCCCCAAATTTTCATTACTGTCCCCAGTACTTTCAAAAATATTAGCCATGTAGTAATATCTAGCAAAAACATTACTTTTAGGCATATACTTAAGAAAACATATCAGATGTTAATTACAGCATTGTGTTTCATAACAAAAAGCAGAAAAAACAAATATACATTAGTTACTGCAGGATATGGATTTTAAAGTATGAGATATTCATTGACTAGCACCCTGTGCTGAAAATAAAATGTGTAAACTGAAATCATATTAACCAAATTCCTCAAATTATACCCAAATTATTTACCAAAAAGCAATATGCTGAATGATTCATGCTGTATGATAATGTTATATGAAGTTTCATTACATAAAGATAGTTGTAAACATAGATTGCTGCTGCTGCTAAGTCACTTATAGATACTTAAATAATACTAGTATAACAAATGTTTATAGGGATGGAACAGAAAAAAAAAATCAGGAAAGTGATTAATTTTGAGTAGGGAAATGGAGATAGAATCATAGAAAATTTACAAAGAAAATCTCTATTCTGTTTTAATAACTATGAAACCAATGGTAAAATCTTCCAATTTTATTTACTTAGGCTGTGGCACTCAGACATTTATTGTATTATTATTTTCAAATAATTATTGAGTGCATAAATGATTGGAAATAAAGCAATGAAGGAATGTAAACAATATTTCTCAAATATAAAATAAACAATTTGAATCTGAATTACATTTTTTTCCATTAAAATGTGAATGTCTTGATTCTATCCTATGTAAAATAAGTTGTATCTGTGGGACTAAGCCTAGTAGAAAGAACTCTAATGTGCACACACATATCACATACACAACATCATTCCTGAGATGTGTTCTGCATGTTTGTATGTTGCAGACTATGTTTTGGGAACCATTGGTCTGAAAGAACATTTATGGAATTCTCTGGAGCCAAATAAAAAAAATAAATATTTGCCCAAGGATATCTTGAATTATCTACTCAACTTAATTAATAAAACAAAGTGATATGAAGAGAACAAATAAAAACTAACAACATGATTTCGATGCAAGCTTTGGCTTTAACTTGCTGTCCTGAGTAGATACTTAAACTGTTCTCCCCAATTTCCTGTGCATAAACTGATAGCAATGGAATAAACCAACATAGCACTTTTTTTTAATGCTCTTCCAGCGAATCTGAATTATCCAGCTTCTTCTAGTATTAAACAGTGATTATATCAGATCATTCATTTAATTGAATACCTTTGACTGTTGAACAACACAGGATTTAGGGACACCCACCCTCCACACAGCCTATAATTAATAGTTGGACTGGCTGTCTCTGGTTCCTCATATCCCTGGTTGTGCATGTGTGGACCCAAAAGTACATGATATTGACTGTTGTAAAAAACTGTACCTAAGTGCACACATGGAGTTCAAATCCATGTTATTTAAGGGTTAACTGGATTTACTGGCTACCTAACACACACCAAGCACCATTTGAAAGCTCAGTCTAGTCCTTACTTTAGGCCTGTCCTAGGGCCACAGGTGGGATTATGTGGTGCTGATCTTCTCAGCATCAAAGAAAGGCCAGAGTATCTAAAAGGCCCATACATAATGTAAGACATAATCACAACAAATTATTGCAGTAATCTAGAAGACATAAACATGTATCTCTTCTTTATAGACAAGGCAGCTGAGGCTCAGTTATGTTAAATAACTGTTGAGTTATAAAGCCATAATATGGCAAAGCCAATATTTTAATTACATCCTGCAAGTTGTAAACCCAGGCCCTTTTTTTGTGGTTAATTAGGGGTGTAGTGGCCTTAATAATTTCTCTCAATCTGATACTAATGGACTCAACTGTCTGACAATTGTCATCCTCTGGTACTAGCCTGGGGCCTTAGTTAACCACAACTGAAATGCCATGCTCTTTGAAAATATTTCTGATATTTCCATTGTTCGACATTTTGAGTTTACCCTCCCCCAAGAGTATCATGTTGGACTCTGATTCAACCTTGGCTAAGATATCCTCTGTCTTTGTGGAATGAACGCCTTGCCTCAGAATTTAATCCCTAGATTTGTATCCTTCAGTTACATTTGGAACAGAAAAATCCTAATTATGACCCCAAGTTATCCTTTCAAAGTAACAAAATAAAACCCTAATCCTTGGAGCTCTCACTCTAATATGGGAGGGAAAATAGTATATAATTCCTAGGACAAGTCAGGGCATCAGCATGATCTAAGGCACATGGTAGGAGCTCCTTCCTTTTCGTCATCTAGGAAATTGCTCAGTATAGCTAGTTTGATCCTCTGTCCTACAGGGCATGCCAACATGCCCTTCATTCTCACCATATAACATTCTTGCCAAGCTGTTGATTTCAACTTGGCCACAAGAACTCAAGGAATCTTAATGGACCTGAGAAACCATGGAGATTATGATTTTGAGAAACAAATAGTGAAAAAAAGCCACAGCCCTCTCCATTTTCCACTGAGGGTTATTTCCTGGTGCCTGGTTAGCATCTTAGTTCTCTCTTTCCTGACAGCTGGCTACAGGATCTCAGCCCATCCTGGTAGTTGCTCCCATTCTCATCTATGTTACCTCCCTAATCGAATAGATGTGGAGTCTCCATTATTTTCCAGGGGAGAAGAAAAGGAAGTGAGAGACTTTTTCCCCCCCATACATAAAACATCTAAACATTCCAAAACCTCACCCAGATTTACACCAGGCCAAATTCTACCCATTTTTTGCTCTCTTCACAAATAGTAACCATCTGTAAAGACTTCCATGATCACGCTTAACCACATCTATTGCACCTTATTGTAATAATTGTGTTATTAAACAGTTTGTTTTGATGCCTCATTTCAGAAATGCAAACATTTTGAAAACTGAGGACATGCCTTTTGTACATTCATAACCCCAAAACTAAACATAATGCAAAAAAGATTATTTTTGTTGAGGATTTCAAAGCAACCATCATCATTTTCTCACTTATAAAATCTGCTTAATGGAAAATTCACATCCACTTATGTTGTGTAGACAATTAATGCTCATAACCTCAAAGAGACAAACTTCAAGCAGTAAAAGGATCATATATAGGTTCAGTTCAGTTCAGTCACTCAGTCATGTCCAACTCTTTGCGACTCCACGAATTGCAGCACACCAGGCCTCCCTGTCCATCACCAACTCCCAGAGTTCACTCAAACTCATGTCCNATCTGAGGTTATTGATATTTTTCTTGGCAATCTTGATTCCAGCTTGTGCTTCTTCCAGCCCAGCGTTTCTCATGATGTACTCTGCATAAAAGTTAAATAAGCAGGGTGACAATATACAGCCTTGACATGCTCCTTTTCCTATTTGGAACCAGTCTGTTGTTCCATGTCCTTTTCTAACTGTTGCTTCTTGACCTGCATATAGATTTCTCAAGAGGCAGATCAGGTTGTCTGATATTCCCATCTCTTTCAGAATTTTCCATAGTTTATTGTTAGTTATACATTTTTTTTTAAATTTAACAAAGATGTTATAAGTGTATTCCCTGACTTCGTAGTAAAGCAAAAACCTTCAACTTCTGGCTTTTGCATTTAGTTCTTGGGATGACTGCCATAAACTTCTAGTTTTGTTTCCAGGATACATTTCACCTATTTTCCCCACTGATATTATAACTCCTTCTACAGTTCTGGCCAAGTCTATTCTCAGTGCCTTGATAGCTAAGGTAGTGGAGAATAATGGGTGACCACTAACTATAAAGGGACCATTTGCAATTGGAGACATTTTTTGGTGACATTTCACTTGGACTCTATCTCCCGGAATAAACACATGTTGTTGGGGGGGGGGAGAACTACATCTAATAGTAGTAACTAAATAGATGTCTTAAGACTTTCTCAAAATAGCATATTGAGGACATGAGAAATCACATAAAATCCTTCCACTGTGCCAAAATTGTGTAAAATACTACACACATATTCTCTGTTTCTTGTAGAGCCTTGTGATATGGGCCTTATTAAACTTGCTCTACAAGTAAACTGCGATTCAGAGTCAGTTCAAGTGATATTCTAAGACTTGACAACAAAAAGTGGCAGAACTGTGAACATTGTTTGGTTTTCTTGCAGACTGAGATTCAGTACTTTTTATTTCTCATTTAGGTCTAAGCTCCTGAAAAAAAAAAGTCACTCTCCTAACCTTACTACAGTGGCAGTGTTGGTGGCCACAGCCCAATAATGGTTGCTGCTGAACAGTTATAGGCACCCTGAGACATAAGAGGAATGAGTAATAGTTTATGATGGGAACCACTCTGGTGTTTTGCTGACTCTGGTACTTTCTTGGGTGACCTTTGTTGGCTATGGCAAAGGGTTTCCTTTTTAATGCTGCTGCTAAATGCCATTAGTAGCAACAGCTGTGATTTTCTGTCACTCTCATTAACCTCAGGAGAGAAGTTTCCAAGGAACATCTTCTAAGGAAGGTCACTGACTCTTTCTGTCATCACACTACCAGTCTGTGATTAGAATAGTCAGGTGGGAAGTCAATGGAATGATAAACTAAAAGTTTGGAGAAACAAAGGAGAATTAAATTAGAATTAGGCTTCCAGACCAGGAAATCATAGACACTGTGGACCAGAAGGGCAAGGGATGGGGGTGCAAGGGTGGCACACTGGTGGAGAAGAGGGAATGTTGTTTTGTTTCCCTTTTCCATAAGAGAGACAAATTAAATTCTACAGTGTTTACCACATATTTTTTGGTATTGATATTGAAATCTGTACTTGGTGTTTAAATGACAGAAAAGAGATCGATATAGGGGTGAGGAATCTAAGCCTGGTATATGGAAGAATGCTGTTTTATCAACAATGATTTCAGAGATCTCCATAAAAATGGCACACGATGTGGATATTAAAGCTATTCCAATGTTTTGGATCTTATATGCAGTATCTCAGATGTTCTCACAAGTCACAGTGGATCTCACAAGGCATTAGTTCCTCACAGAACCTGTGAGATTGCCAGTTCACTGCAAGGGAAAAATTTATGTTCCTGGAACTGATGCTATGTGAGCTCCCTCTACTGCCCCTCCTTAATTCTAAAACCACAAAGATTTGTTCTGGGGAAAGCTGACAGATTCAAACATGAAGTTCCTATGGGATTTTCCTGATACAATTAAAGTAAGAAAATATGTGGAAAGAATGGCTTCAATGAAAGGGCACTTTTTCATGAATGATATGTTATTGTGATCGTGGAAGGGGATGATGGAAGTGGGTGATGGAGTTAAGTGTTAAGGTCTTACATGGCTTAAGGACCTTTGTTGTTAAAATTATGCTTCATCTTTAAAAAAGGTCACTGTTAAAATTTGCCTTTAAAAATCTTGCCAGTTCAAGCTATTCTTAGTATTTTGATCTCTTTAGGGGACTTCTAAACCTGAGAGGAAGCGTTATATATTTCTAAGATTTCATAAAATCATGAGCAAAATTTCTAAAATGCAACCCCCTGCCNTCACAGTGGATCTCACAAGGCATTAGTTCCTCACAGAACCTGTGAGATTGCCAGTTCACTGCAAGGGAAAAATTTATGTTCCTGGAACTGATGCTATGTGAGCTCCCTCTACTGCCCCTCCTTAATTCTAAAACCACAAAGATTTGTTCTGGGGAAAGCTGACAGATTCAAACATGAAGTTCCTATGGGATTTTCCTGATACAATTAAAGTAAGAAAATATGTGGAAAGAATGGCTTCAATGAAAGGGCACTTTTTCATGAATGATATGTTATTGTGATCGTGGAAGGGGATGATGGAAGTGGGTGATGGAGTTAAGTGTTAAGGTCTTACATGGCTTAAGGACCTTTGTTGTTAAAATTATGCTTCATCTTTAAAAAAGGTCACTGTTAAAATTTGCCTTTAAAAATCTTGCCAGTTCAAGCTATTCTTAGTATTTTGATCTCTTTAGGGGACTTCTAAACCTGAGAGGAAGCGTTATATATTTCTAAGATTTCATAAAATCATGAGCAAAATTTCTAAAATGCAACCCCCTGCCTTAACAACTAAAGGAGGGACTTACGTTTCTGTAAAATATTAAAATCTGTTAAAATATTGTTTTTTTTTTGCAAGCTTTATGAGCCCTACTATGTGACAGGGCCCTTAAAGCTAGAATCAAAAATTATTACTGATAAGCTTCTCTTCCCACCTTTCCTGTCTCCCCATCAAGACTTATTTTTCCGTCTTCTTTATGTTTCCATTGTCCACTGTTACAACCTTAAATAGTATGTAACTAAATTTCTCTCAGTGACTGCCGTCTCTTGAAAGTCATTTCAGGAAGAGAGACCAGTGTTCGTAGACTTTGAGCCAAAAAAATCTACATCAGGAAGAACTTTGATATGATCAAGAAGTGTTCAAATTCCCTTAAATACCCAAAGAGTGACAGTGAGAAATGAGATGCTACTGAAGAAGTAGACAGAGGATGATTCATACTGCTCCAAAAGTCTGTGTTAATCTTTAATTAAAAAGCAGTGTAAGGCCTTGGATAGTATGGTCATTTTAACAATGTTAATTCTTAAAATCCAAGAAACAGAATATATCTTTCTGTTGTGTTGTCTTTAATTCGTTTCATCAGTGTCCTATAGGATATATAATAGAACACAAAGAATATAGCCAATACTTAGTATAAATGGAGTATAACCTTTAAAATTGTAAACCACTGTACACTCATAGCTTATATAATATTTTATATCAACTGTACTTAAATTAAAAAAAAAATCAACCCAGGATGAAAAGGGTAAATATCTTCCCTCCTGTGATAATCCCTGACTTGTTATTGCTACCAACAATAAAGACTTAATATTTTTTAATGAATAATAATAAAAAGGAATGTAAAGCCAAGGAAGGCTTCTTTTTAAGACTTTCGTAATTGTCAAGAGATGAAGGCAGACAAAATTTGGTGAAGGTTCTAAATAATGTTTCTAGTCTTGAAGACACTTTCATTCAGATAATTTAGAGATGATATATAAAACCAAGTAAATATTAGATAATAAAAATTTTAATTAAGCATTTCATGTTGACATAGTTGTATATAGATATGCAGTTACAAGTAAGAGTATATGTTATTAAGGTTTTGTAAGCAATCTCCATTAGGGAAACTATGTAATGAATATGTGAGGTCTTCCTGTACTGTTACTTTAACTGCATACCAATCTACAGATGTATCAAATGAAATGCTTAATTAAAAATTCTATTTTCTAACCACGATCAATATATTGTTCAGTTCAGTTCAGTCGCTCAGTCGTGTCCGACTCTTTGGAACCCCATGAATCGCAGCACTGTAGGCCTCCCTGTGCATCACCAACTTCCGGAGTTCACTCAGACTCACATCCATCGAGTCAGTGATGCCATCCAGCCATCTCATCCTCGGTCGTCCTCTTCTCCTCTTGCCCCCAATCCCTCCCAGCATCAGAGTCTTTTCCAATGAGTCAGCTCTTCACATCAGGTGGCCAAAGTACTGGTGTTTCAGCTTTAGCATCATTCCTTCCAAATAAATCCCAGGGCTGATCTCCTTCAAAATGGACTGGTTGGATCTCCTTGCATTCCAAGTTACACAGATAACATGGCTTCCTTGGTGAGTTGGTGGTAAAGAATCCATTTGCCAATGCAGGTGGGTTTAATCCCTGGATCAGGAAGGTTTTTCTGGAGAAGAAAATGGCAACTTACTCCAGTATTCTTGCCTGGGAAATCCCATGGACAGAGGAGCCTGGCTGGCCAATCAGACACTACTTAGCAACTGCACAATAACAGCAACAAATATAGTACTGGCACAAAGACAGAAATATAGATCAAAGGAAAAAAACAGAGAGCCCAGAGATAAAGCCACACACCTATGGACACCCTATCTTTGACAAAGGAGGCAAAAATATACAATGGAGTAAAGACAATCTCTTTAACAAGTTGTGCTGGGAAAACTGGTCAACCACTTGTAAAAGAATGAAACTAGACCATTCTCTAACACCATACACAAAAATAAACTAAAAATGGATTAAAAATCTAAATGTAAGATCAGAAACTATAAAACTCCTAGAGGAGAACAAAGGCAAAACACTCTCCAACATAAATCATAGCAGGATTCTCTATGACCCACCTCCCAGAATACTGGAAATAAAACCAAAAATAAACAAATGGGACCTAATTAAAATTAAAAGCTTCTGCACAACAAAGGAAACTATAAACAAGGTGAAAAGACAACCTTCAGAATGGGAGAAAATAATAGCACATGAAGCAACTGACAAACAACTAATCTCAAAAATATACAAGCAACTTATGCAGCTCAATTCCAGAAAAATAAATGACCCAATCAAAAAATGGACCAAAGAACTAAATAGACATTTCTCCAAAGAAGACATATGGATGGCTAACAAACACATGAAAAGATGCTCAACATCACTCATTATCAGATAAATGCAAATCAAGACCACAATGAGGTACCATTTCACACCAGTCAGAATGGCTGCAATCCAAAAGTCTGCAAGCAATAAATGCTGGAGAGGGTGTGGAGAAAAGGGAACCTGTTACACTGTTGGTGGGAATGCAAATTAGTACAGCCACTATGGAGAACAGTGTGGAGATTCCTTAAAAAATTGCAAATAGAACTGCCTTATGATCTAGCAATCCCACTACTGGGCATACATACTGAGGAAACTAGAATTGAAAGAGACACGTGTACCCTAGTGTTCACTGCAGCACTGTTTATAATAGCCAGGACGTGGAAGCAACCTAGATGTCCATCAGCAGATGAATGGATAAGAAAGCTGTGGTACATATATACAATGGAGTATTACTCAGCCATTTAAAAGAATACATTTGAATCAGTTCTAATGAGGTGGATGAAACTGGAGCCCATTATACAGAGTGAAGTAAGCCAGAAAAAAGTATCCTAACACATATATATGGAATTTAGAAAGATGGTAATGATAACCCTGTATGTGAGACAGCAAAAGAGACACAGATGTATAGAATGGACTTTTGGACTCTTTGGGAGAGGGAGCGGGTGGGATGATTTGGGAAAATGGCATTGAAACATGTATACTATCATGTAAGAATGAAAAGCTAGTCTAGGTTCAATGCAGGATACAGGATGCTTGGGGCTGGTGCACAGGGATGATCCAGAGAGATGATATGGGGAGGGAGGTGGGAGGGGGGGTTCAGGATTGGGAACTCATGTACACCCGTGGCAGATTCATGTTAATGTATGGCAAAGCAATACAGTATTGTAAAGTAAAAAAAAGTAAAAATTAAAATTAAAAAAATAATAATAGGGAAAAAAATTAAAAGAAAACAACAAATACAGACAAGATACGGAACATTTGCTTCACCCCAAGGATCCCTCTCCAGAGGACCACATTCTGTCAGATCTCTCCACCATGACCCGCCCATCTTGGGTTGCCCTGTGGGCGTGGCTTAGTTTCATTGAGTTAGAAAAGGGTGTGGTCCTAGTGTGATTAGATTGACTAGTTTTCTGTGAGTATGGTTTCAGTTCTGATGCCCTCTTACAACACTTACCATCTTACTTGGGTTTCTCTTACCTTGGGCCTCGGATATCTCTTCACGGCTGCTCCAGCAAAGCATAGCTGCTGCTCCTTACCTTGGATGAGGGGTATCTCCACACCACTGCCCTTCCTGACCTTCAACGTGGGATAGCTCTCGCCAGTGCAGCCACAGCTCCTTGGATGTTGGGTTGCTCCTCCTGGCCACCGCCCCTGGCCTCAGGCACAGCGTGGCTCCTCCTGGCTGCCATCCTTGGGCTCAGACATGGCGTGGCTCCTCTCAGCTGTCGCCCCTGGTCTCGGACGTGGGTGGCTCCTCTCGGCCATCGCCCCTGGAATCAAGATTCCCGGGAGAAATATCAATAACCTCAGATATGCATATGACACCACCCTTATGGCAGAAAGTGAAGATGAACTAAAGAGCCTCTTGATGAAAGAGAAAGAGGAGAGTGAAAAAGTTGGCTTAAAGCTCAACATTCAGAAAACAAAGATCATGGCATCTGGTCCCATCACTTCATGGCAAATAGAGGGGGAAACAGTGGAAACAGTGTCAGACTTTATTTTTCTGGGCTCCAGAATCACTGCAGATGGTGACTGCAGCCATGAAATTAAAAGATTCTTATTCCTTGGAAGAAAAGTTATGACCAACCTAGATAGCATATTCAAAAGCAGAGATATTACTTTGCCAACTAAGGTCCGTCTAGTCAAGGCTATGGTTTTTCCAGTAGTCATGTATGGATGTGAGAGTTGGACTGTAAAGAAGGTTGAGCACCAAAGAATTGATGCGTTTGAACTGTAGTGTTGGAGAAGATTCTTCAGAGTCCTTTGGACTGCAAGGAGATCCAACCAGTCCATTCTGAAGGAGATCGGCCCTGGGATTTCTTTGGAAGGAATGATGCTAAAGCTGAAACTCCAGTACTTTGGCCACCTCATGTGAAGAGTTGACTTATTGGAAAAGACTGTGATGCTGGGAGGCATTGGGGGCAGGAGGAGAAGGGGACGACAGAGGATGAGATGGCTGGATGGCATCACTGACTGGATGGGCATGAGTCTGAGTGAACTCTGGGAGTTGGTGATGGGCAGGGAGGCCTGGCGTGCTGTGATTCATGGGGTTGCAAACAGTCGGATATGACTGAGCAACTGAACTGAACTGAAGGATCCCTCAAATTGCTCTTTTCAAGCCACATTCACTTACCCCTGCCTCATCCCTTATTTAAGCCCTGGCATCTACTATTTTTCTTCTTCTCTATAGTTTTATAATTGCTAGAATGTTATATAAATGCAATAATGCACTATGTAAACTTCAAAGAGCAATTTTTGTCACTGGGCATAATTTTAGGGATATTCATCTAGATTGCTGCATGTGTCACAATTTTAGTAACTTTTTATTATTATTTACTAGTATTCCATCATGTGGATGTACAACAGTTAATGTCACCATTCAGGAATTGAAGAATATCCAGGTTATTTTCAATTTGGGGTCTGACAAAGATGCTACAAACATCCATGTATGCATTCCAGTGTGAACTGAAGTTTCGCATTTTTGTATGTCCAAGATTATAATTGTTAAGTCATGTGGTTGCTGCATCTTTAATTATTTATGAAATTGTTTTCCAGAGTGGCTATGCCATTTAAAATTTTCACAAGAAAAATATGAACAAAGCAATTTCTCTGCACCCTCACCAGCATTTGCTGTGATCACTACTTTTTTTTTAAAATTTAGCCTCCTTTATTCATTTAGGGATAACTCATGTTATTTTAATCTGCATTTCCCTAATATGTATAAAAATTCAATTGATTTATGCATATTTACCTTGTATCCCACAAACTTATTGAACTTACGATTACTACGTGGATAACTTTTTTTTAAGTAGATGTCTTGGGATTATCTATGTAGATAATCATATTATTTGCATATTGCAAAGCTTTTATTTATGATCTGCATACCTTTAAATTTCTTTTCTTGCCTATTATAGTGCCTCGAACTTTCAACACTATGTTGAATAAAATGTAAGAGTGGACATCTTTGCCTTGTTCTTGCTTGTGGTAAGAATGCAAGAATGCATAATACTTGTCGTATTTTTATACATGCTCCTTTTCAGGTTAAAGTGTGTTCATAATTCTTTGTTGAATCATTTTTATGATGTGACTTTCTAATTTTTGTCAGTTAATTCTAACATATCAATCTTCTCAGCATTGACATGTACTGATTCTGTTTTTGATGCAATGTGTGGATCTGTGTGGAGGAGGTTTTGGCCTTGTTACCCCTTGGCGATGCTGAAAGTCCTAAACTTCTGCTAGGTCTCCTTTGATAACATCCCTGCTGGGAGGGAATGGAATGCTTTGACACTGTCCCGAGACTATGGTCTGAAAGTCTAGGTTGCTCACATTGTTTCCTTTGACACCATGTTGTGATGTAGGGATGAAAGTTACCATCGGTCAAGGGTGAAATTCTAGACTCTACATGTCATTCTTTGACACCACCCTGGTGAGGATGTTGGAACACTTCATTAGAGCCTGGCAAGAATGGGAGTCTAGACTGATCACTCAGCCATTGCTGGTACAGATGGCAGTGAATCCACCATTTTTGCTGTATGTTTGACTAGAGGGGATGGATCATTGTCTAAAAGTTTTCTTTCTTGCTAGGCTGACCTTTTGCTGGTCTCTGGTTGGACTTGGTGATCAAGTTTATTGGTAAGTTTTGGCTGTGCTCATTGACATTTCTGTGGGGCTGGTTTCTTCAGCTCCAAGTCTGGGATATACATATACAAGCCTAAAAGAGAGGGAACCCAAGGACCTCACCAACATGACATTCCTCAGGCCCTGAGTCCCCTAGCTCACCTGTCTTGTCTCAATGTTTGGTATAAAATATCCTAGGATTTTAGTTGTACTTAGGAGGAGAAATAGGAAAAAGTACAGCTTTGTCTTCCCAGAAGTAGAATTCTCACGAATAGACATTTTCATGAGGTACCAATTCATATATGCGAACTATTTGAATACTGACCAATAAGGATGGTCAGTATTAGGATGCAAGAAAGTGAATAAAGGGAAGTGTTTGGAAGAATTCCAAAACAGCAAACATTCTGAGAATCAAATATGAGTTTATCAGTGTGTCAAATTGATTACAAGCAATGGGTAGATTTCTGTGATAAGGTTTACCATGATTTTATAAACTTAATAATGTGATTCTTGATTTTGTTTGCTTGTTTGTTTTATCAAATCACTTTAGCCCTGATACTAAATATTATGCTGATTATTACACATTGATCATTTTGAAAACACCTTTAAAACAAAAGGGATTATAAGACCATGGACTTTACTGAACTGATGTTAAAAAAAATAAGGATAAATAGCACAGTCAATAATATTTTTAAAAAACTAAAAGTCATCCCTTTAGGGAGTAGTGCAATGATTAACAACATAGTCTATGGATATATTGCATTGTACAATTATAAAAGTTTAACTATAGTTGTGTTTACACATCAAATGTTTTATCTCAGTGGAATCATAATATATCACAGAGGTCTAAGTGTTAATGCTCTGTTTTTCTTGGGCATATGGTACAAATCTAGCTATTTTAAAAGCCAGAATTGTAGAGTCAATATAGTGCTGTGCCGGTTGATTCTAAGGGAGATGAGAATTGTCAAGGTAACTCCCAAAGAAGACCTAATATTTGTACTTAATCAAGCCAGATTTGACTTTTGGAAGGCTTTTGGATTCTCTTCACTCTCCACAGTCGCTATCAACAAGTGAAAAGGGGGGAAAAAAAGAAAATATAAACGATTCAGAATGTAGAGAATGTGTTTTTGGCTGTGAATAAATTTGTAACAGAACATACTTTCTAAAACGTCCACAGTTATATTTCAGTACCACTTGCTCTTCTAGTACCTAGAGAATGGGGAGTTTATTTCTCTTCTTTAATTTTACCACCTTCATCAACTTATTGTAGCAGAAGTGACGCTGTATGGTATTCACAGCTAGGTCATAAGAGGTACCACACCTTCCTGCTCTCTCTCTCTCCCCTTGCTCAGCCCTTGATATCAGGAGATCATGTTGTAAGGAATCCCAGGCTGCATCAGAAACTGTCTCT
The DNA here is from genome assembly GCA_006410615.1 of Neotragus moschatus. Lineage (NCBI taxonomy): Eukaryota > Metazoa > Chordata > Mammalia > Artiodactyla > Bovidae > Neotragus > Neotragus moschatus. The sequence continues at coordinate 4,063,783 of SJYA01002742.1, read as the reverse complement.
GTTCTAGTTAACAGACCCAGCTAAATTTTAAGGACACATGAGAAAGTAGTCAAAAGAAACCATCAGGCCTGTGAGTGCATGAATCTGTAGATGATTTCAACCTGCAGCCTGCTAGCTACTAGAGGTTATGCTATGTGACAAGCTTGTGGGAACAGAATATCATTGGCAGTCAAAGCAGTCCTATGACAGGAGGTAAAATTATTTATTCTTGCCGAGACTTTGTATTCAACACCTTCTACTAAAATGAGTATATCTGTCTCTCTTGGTTTTTATGCAAGTTAAATAGTATCATTGGTTTAAAATCCTGTTAGAGGGCTGTGCTATGCTGACTCTAACTAAACAAAGCTGATATTGCATCTTATTTATATACTTGAATATAACCATGAAATTTGAAGTAATTTAAACATCCTGATGATTGAAAATGTGAATTTCATTGGGAGTACTTAGATAGTTCATATAAATAAGCTTTGGGTTCAGGCTTCATGGAAGGAAATAGTACTTTTTTTTTTTTTACAAGTTTTGATGTTACTAAGAGAGAAAATGAAATAAGAGACAAAATTGTTTGGTGGAAATGTTGCCATAAATCATGGAAAAAAGAGGCAAGAGAAAATTTTAAATTCTTAAGGAAATAAGAGAAAGAGAATAGAAACTTGGTTTCATTGTGTAAGTCTGGATCTGCAAGACACACGATTTCTGCCCTGGGATTAGTGCTCGAAGAAAAAAAAAATGCATTGAAAATCTCATTTTTAACAAAAAGAGGTAAAGGATTGGTTGCCCAATTCTAGGACCACAGTGTTGATATCTTACTCCTACCCAATATACATAAACAGTGTGCTGAAACACTTAGACATGTTTTCCATTCTGGTTGTTACAGGTGTTCATTTTGGATTAGTATCCTCTTCCTAATCTCCATTTTCTGGAGCCACCAAAAGAAAATATGTCTTTCTTTCTCATGAAAAACTTTGTGATTTTCCGAGAGAGATACAATCCCTATCTAGTCTTTGTCTTGTTTCCAGTAAATAAAAAGGAAAAAAAAATTTTTTGATGATTGTTTTGTAGGATTTGCTTGGAACTCTCCTCACATCACGATATTGTTCCTTTGGATATGCTCTGTTGGCTGCAAGCTAATTGAGTAACATGAAGCGCATGTGAGCATTATAAAATATAAACAGTAGGAACTATAATTGTGATTTGCAAAATGTATTCAGTGTAGATTGTATTTTTTATTTATAAAGTTTATATAGTTCAGATTTTGTGCTTCCAAAATACAAGTGCTGAAGACAGTTTTGTGATTCACTTATTTATAAGTGTATAACAATTCTATTAGGTGTAAACAGAATTGAATCTAAGAGAACTATGGAAGAGTTGGGAGAATTTATTTTTCTGATAAGTCTAGAATAAAGAAAACTTTTCCTCTTTTACTAATGGACAATGACAAGAAAGGGCTCCCCTGGGGGCTCAGTTGGTAAAGAATCTGCCTGCAATGCAGGAGAACAATGCATCTGCAATGCATTGCAGGAGAACCAGGGTAAGTGGTTAACTGTCCATGAATCAATGATGTAATTTTGAGCATGGTATCTTCAAAACTCATATGATTATTTAGCATTAAAAACAAGGAAGAAATTCAGTTGCTAACAGTCAATTATTATTTGAGAGATGCTCATTTGAGAAGCATCATTGCCATATCCTAGGATTTTATAAACCTTGAGAAGCTGATTGACTTAAATGAATCTTGCAGTTGTAATTAAGAAATGAAACTTGCAGTTGTAACTAAGAAATGACTGTAATATAGATCTCACATTTTTATTAACTCATTTCCCCCATCAACACAGTTTGCTCATAGATGTTTCCTAATACAAATATGAGAAAAGGAAAGACTGCAATCAAAATACAAAAAGACACTTTTAAGGTGTTGCAAAAAAGGTAATTATCCAAAGTCTTTGCCAGACGAGTAGGCGAGCTGAGTTTTGTGAGGCACATCTAATATTAAACCTATTTTCCACTATGCTGCTATGTTTAAACGTGTCTGTTTCATTACTGTAGGAAGATCAGTAATAAAAATGTCTTTGAATTGTTTTTATTTAAATGTATATAATAAAGAAATCATCCTTTCTTTGGCCATTCAAATACTAGATTTTGGATAAACTAAAAGTAAAAAATACAAAACAAAACAAAAAGAAATGTAAAACGCTAAGAGTATTACTAAATACTGCTTACTCAGCCCCAGTGTGTTTTAGTCTCATAGTTGAGGAGCTCATTTTTATGTACTACAACAGAAACAAAAGATAAGAACAGAAATATGTTTTAGGATACTTCAGATTTATTTTATTGCTACCACTGGAAGGGTACGCCATAATTATGGAAAAGATAATATGTTTTGACTACAGATATCCCTGAATTAGAACTCAGACTTCATTTATTTATTAGCTGAATAAATTTAATTTATTAGCTGAATTGTTTATTATTTGGGGACCTTAATTCTCAGACTTTGTATGAGGCATGATAATGTGCCAGACACCTAACAAAAATAGATTCCTTTCACAGAAGAAATACAAATAAAATGTTGTTTTCCTAGAACTAGCATTTAAAGATTATTTGTAAAGTTTTGCTTAATGCAGTATCAGAGGAGAAGGGTGTTCATTCTCCTTCGTGCATTCTATTCCATTTTGAAATTGATAATGACACCGGTTTCTCGAAAAGGCACAAAGAAAGTTTCTTATTGATGGAACAATATGTAGAGAGGAGAGATACTGTGTTTTCATGGTGATCAAATCTGCCTTTTGGGCACACTTAGTTATGAGCTGTAGTTAGTGTTTGGAACTGAACTCTAACAGAGCCTACGTATATCATTTTCAAGGAAAGTAAAATGTAGCCTGGCGTTATATAATTTCAAGCCCTTGTATGTGGGGCCAGTCAACTTCATTAACATTTAATGCTCGGCAATTTATTAGAGTTCTTCCAGGCTTGTTCATTTTATTTATTCACTTCAAAAACATTCCTTAAACACCTGATATACACAGACATTAGATGAATAACAAAAGGTGACTATTGTGTGACAACATCTGGAAGGGCCAAGTGAGAAGCTCCATGCATCTAATCCCCTATAAAGTGGCTGACACTGGTGAAAACTATAAAGAGTAAACATTGAAAGTATATCAATTTTGTCCTAGAATTACAGCAAATGAAAAAATATATATATTTAAGAACATTTTATAAAATCTTAGTGAGGTAGTAAGAATACGCAGATAACACCACCCTTATGGCAGAAAGTGAAGAAGAACTAAAAAGCCTCTTGATGAAAGCGAAAGAGGAGAGTGAAAAAGTTGGCTTAAAGCTCAACATTCAGAAAATGAAGATCATGGCATCTGATCATGGCATCGTGGGAAATAGATGTGGAAACAGTGTCAGACTTTAATTTTTGGGCTCCAAAATCACTGCAGATGGTGATGGCAGCCATGAAATTAAAAGACACTTACTCCTTGAAAGGAAAGTTATGACCAACCTAGATAGGATATTTAAAAGCAGAGACATTACTTTGCCAGCAAAGGTCCGTCTAGTCAAGGCTATGGTTCAGATAATGTGGCCTAGAGGGTATGGTTTCTTCACCCAGCTCCCAGAATTGCTGAGAGGAATAGGTTACCCTCCAAGCTTCAGAATGAAGAGGCTAAACTATAGGCAATTGCAGACAAGAGTTCATGAGCTCTCTTTCTTATCTATTCTCTTATGTGGTGAGGGTCTATTCAAGAAATGGCAGACTGAGAGTTCTGTAATAAAATGTGAAATATATTACCCATGATGAAAAATATCCTCAGTTCAGTCAGTTAAGTTGTTCAGTCACGTCAGACTCTTTGCAACCCCATGGACTGCAGCACGCCAGGCTTCCATATCCATCACCAACACCCAGAGGCAGCTCAAACTCATTTCTATCGAGTCAGTGATGCTATCCTACCATCTCATCCTCTGTCATCCCCTTCTCCTCCTGCCTTCAATCTTTCCCAGCATCAGGGTCTTTTCCAGTGAGTCATTTCTTCACATCAAGGGGCCAATGTATTGGAGTTTCAGCCTCAACGTCAATCCTTCCAAGAGATTAGTCCTTCAGGACTGATCTTTAGGATGGACTGGTTAGATTCCTTGCAGTCCAAGGGACTCTCAAGAGTCTTCTCCAACACCACAGTTCAAAAGCATCAATTCTTCGGTGCTCAGCCTTCTTTATAATCCAACTCCTACATCCATATAAGACTACTAGAAAAACCATAGCTTCGATTAGACAGAACTTTGTTGGCAAAAAAGTATCTTAGAGGGGTTCAAAAGTGGATCTTAGTTGACTGAAGAAATACTCACAAACTTAAAGATAGATTAATAGAAAATATGCAATCCAAACAACTGTAAGACAAGCACAGACTAAGAGAAAATCTTGAAATCAGTAAGATATAACCAATTAATTATGTACATTGGGACTCTGAAAAAAATCAAGATTTGGCCTCCCATTACACAAAACAGAGGCCAAAAAGAATGTTAAGACATATTCAAACTACTATAAAGAATGGAAAAATATATACCCAGCAAAACTATCTTTTGAAATAAAGATTAAATATATTAAATATAGTACAGAAAAACTGAATGTGTTGCTAGAAGACTCAACTTATAAGATATACTGAAGAATAAAGGTAAAGGATGTTCTTCCAGTTGAAATAAGGGAAAGCAAACAGTAATTTAAATCCACGTGAGCAAAGAAAAAAAACCAAGCACTGATAAATGTAATTACATAATTGTGAAAAATAATTTATATGAATATCTTTCTTCTCTTAACTTATGTAAATATTAAGTTTATAAAATATTTATAAAATAATCTAGGACCTTTGTAATATATACAAATGTAACATTTCATAGTAACAGCAAAACGTGATGGGTGGGAGCAAAGATGTCCAGTGCAAGATATGATGTTCAATTTTAACTAAAATAAAGAGAACCTTTGAAGATAAAAATAAAGACAACTTATAGGTAAAAAATAATGCTGGGGGCCAGCGTGGGAATCCCACCCATGACAGGGTCATGTGGCAGAAATCCAATGGGCAAGGTGATTCGGATTTCAGGGGTTCCCCCTGAGTTTCCCTGAGCAGCTATCCCCCCCACCCCCCACCCCCCCGCCAAAAAAAAAAGAAACCCAGAATATGCCTGCTGTCGGGAGCCAGTGTGAGGAATCCCACTCGTGACAAGGTCA
>SJYA01002742.1:4005979-4054990 GCA_006410615.1 Neotragus moschatus | reverse complement strand
ACCCCCCCGCCAAAAAAAAAAGAAAACCAGAATATGCCTGCTGTCGGGAGCCAGTGTGAGGAATCCCACTCGTGACAAGGTCATGTGGTAGAGACCTCAATGGGCAGGACAATTCGGGTCTCAGGGTTTCCCCCTGGTATTTCCTGAGCATGTACCCCCAAAATAAGAATCTGCCGGCCTTATATTGTATTTTTCTATTCTTCTGACACTCTCTGGAAAAAGTTAATTCAGGGCTTTAGTCTTCTGCATTTGAAAGGAATGATTCAGCTCAACTCCCTCTGATAACGCTCTAACTGCCTAACAGGTTCCCTGGACCTTTTACAATTTGTGAATTGCTTACAGCCCCCAACTGCGAGGGGCACAAAGCTTAAGTATCTTAATATTACAGAGCCTTTTCTAAGAGCTAGNTGGAAAAAGTTAATTCAGGGCTTTAGTCTTCTGCATTTGAAAGGAATGATTCAGCTCAACTCCCTCTGATAACGCTCTAACTGCCTAACAGGTTCCCTGGACCTTTTACAATTTGTGAATTGCTTACAGCCCCCAACTGCGAGGGGCACAAAGCTTAAGTATCTTAATATTACAGAGCCTTTTCTAAGAGCTAGAAAACATATTTGTGACAGGATTTCACTGTTGACTCAATGATTGCTGCCAGACCTCCTTATTCTTTATCTTTTAGGCACCTGGGAGGATGTTAATCAATGTATACGGGATATGGAAAAAGATATATAGTAGTTTTGATGTTAGCAACTCTAGACTTTTGAGTTAATTACTTTTGTTATAAATCACTGTACTCCTTTTACTTGTTACAAATTGCTATATCTTTGGTATGTAAGAATGTAACTTTATTTAGTGCTTTCTGAGAATGGCACCAGACTTTGGGAAGAACAACACAAATAAGTCTTCTGGTCAACAAACCCTTATCAGAAAAGGGCTGTAAAATGTTAATTGGCCTTTTGGCCAGAAGATGATGTAAATCACCTAAGGCTTATGTATACAACTAGGTATGCAGAGAGAAAATCCTGGTTTTGATAAGAGTCTTGGCTGCTAACGCTGCATAATTTTGTATTACCCGTTGATCTCTATGTACAATCAAAAAAAGTATAAAAGGCCTTGAAGGACAATAGGGGCTGGTGGAAGGACTGGTTTCCCCCATGTCTCTTTCTCTTTCTCTTTCTCCCTCCCTCTCCTTTTCTGGCTGAATTCCCATCTGGGGCGTGGAGGCTCACCATGTCTACGTACTTGTCCCGGCTTTTAAGTTCCACGCGAGAGGGAGTCCAAGGTGGGACACCCTCTGACAATCATGAGGACGCCAGTGGCCTAATGTAGATGGTGCAAGCTCCTTTTCTGGAACTTTATTGGCTTTCCACGTAAACCAAGTTATTCAGCCTCTTCTCTCCATCTAAATTTTCCTATTATACTATTATTTCCTAATCTTTATATTTCTAAATAAATAAGTTTTTCCTCGCCAACGCCATCCTCACTTCGAATTCCCTGGATCCACTGGGGCTGGACCCTGGCAAAATAATAATAATTTAAAAACTTTACAAATATGTAAGCAAATAGCTAGTACCTTATATATTAATGGAATACTGTCCAGTCAAAATGTTCTCAGCTTTTATTAAAAAACAAGATCCTACTCTTATGTTGTCTTGCTTATAATTCCCTTTGCTATGCAAAAAGCTTTTAAGTTTCATTAGATCCCATTTGTTTACTTTCGTTTTTATTTTCAAGCAGTGTTCTGCCTAAGTTTTCCTCTAAGATTTGTATAGTGTTTGGCCTTAAATTTAGATTTTCAATCCAGCTTGAGTTTATTTTTGGATACGGTGTTAGGTAGGGTTCTAATTTCATTGTTTCATGTGCAGCTGTCCAATTTTCCCAGCTCCACTTACTGAAGAAACAGTTTTCTCTGTTGTTTAGTCTTCCCTCCTTTGACATAGATTATGTGACTATAGGTGCATGGGTTTATCTCTGGGCTTTCTATAATGTTCCATTGATCAATATTTCTGTTTTTGTGCCAGTATCATGCTGTCTTGATAATTCCAGGTTTGTAGTACAGACTGAAGTCAGGAAGCCATATTCCTCCAGCTCCATTTTTCTTCCTCAAGATTGTTTTGACTATCTGGGGTATTTTGTGTTTCCATAAAATTTATAAAATTCTTTGTTCTAATTCTTTGAGAAAAAAAAAAAAAACCCATTACTAACTTGATAGAGATTGCATTGAATCTATAGATGCTCTAGGTAGTATAATCTTTTTTACAATATTAATTCTTCCAATCTGAGAACATATATGTGTGGAACCTTAAAAAAAAAAAAAAAAGAACTCATAGAAGCAAAGAGTAGAATGGGGCTTACCAAGGGCTTGGAAGGGTGAGAAATGAGGAAATTTTGATCAAAGAGAACAAAATTGCATCTCTGTAAGACAAATGTCTACAGATCTTATCTATATGCATTATAAATACAGTTGATAATACTGTATTGAATCCTGGAAATATGCTAAAAGAGTAGGTTTAAAATGTTCTCACTACAAAAATGTAAAGGTGACTATGTGATATGATATGTTGATTAGCTTGACTATATCATTTCAGTTGTATATATGCATATAAAATAATCATGCTGTATACATAAATATATGTGCATAACTTTCGTTAAATCTATGTATTTATATATAAACATATAAGATTGCTAGCATATATGAATATCCTACAAATACACTCTTGCCCCCACTTGTCAGCTTCCCAAATTCCAGTCATTCTGAAAATTAAATTTTTAGATTTTCATTATGGAACACAGCATTACCTGAATTTTCATACTTATGTGTTTTCCTCTTTTGTCAGCTCATGCATCCTTTATTATTTTATAAAGCTTGTGACATAAACACTGAGAGGATAAGAAAAATATTACTCCTGTCCTCTACTGTCTATGCTTAACAGAGTAAACTCATATACATAAACACACACACACACACACAGAGGCACACAATCTTTCTAGACTTTACCATGATTTCTTCTGATCACTAGGGATTTCTTAAGTAGCTATGTATGAATTTTAAAGTAAATATGTAAGATTAGAGTTTAAAAATTGCATTATTAAAATATGCAATATTTTTTGTTTTTCTCACCCATCACACCCTGAGCTCTATCACAATTGGGTAGCCAAGTACACTCCTACTGCTTTATATTTTCCATATCCCTGCTTGGATGAGTATATGGATGTCCAGACAAGGTGCTGCCCTTTCATATTCCTCTGTCACTTTCCTAACCCTGCATAATTCAGGAAAGTCTTTTTTGGAGGAAAATATCAATACAGTGATTTCTGGAACACCCAGAGAATATATACATTCAATAGTTATGGACTTAACATCATGGAATAAATGATATATTCAAAACATATATCACCCTTACCCTTCTCAAACAGCAACAAATCAATAGCAATAACACTCAGAATTCTGTAGTAAGCAGAATGTTTTGCAAAAAGATTTTTGAGCTATCGTTATCATTTCAAGATTGTGTCTTATCCTCACAACTAGAACACCTGGATAAACTAAAACATGAAAGATGTGTTGTTTTTTAAGCTGAAATCATAGTGACTTAGGAATTATCCAGGCAAAATACTGGAGTGGATAGCCATTCCCATCTCCAGGGGAATCTTCCTGACCCAGGGATCAAACCCCCGTCTCCCACATTGCAGGCAGAGTCTTTACTCTCTGAGCTACCAGGGAAGCCCAAAGGAAGAAGTGATAACAAAGTAAATTCTTACGGTAAACAGGAATATTTATCCAAGCCAGTTTTTAAAAAGTAGATCAAAAGTCAGATTTACTCTATAGAATGCCCCGATTTGTGAAATTTAATAGAAAAATTCAGCAACTTATTTTAATATATGTCTTTCTGGGAAACCATGTTGGCGAAGAATTGGTGTCATTTCAAAAAGGTCTTATAAAAAAATGTTCAATGTTAGTCTTCAAGTTTTAGTGCTTATAACACCTCAGGGTGATATTTGGATCAACAATGCTCTGTTTGCTTCTCTCAACATTAGAAAATTTAACAGGCAGAGAAAAATCTAATTCTCCTTCTTGTTCATTAGCATGCCTGAACTTATGGATATTTGATTTTATTCTAGCAATTAAAATATGAGTCAGACACATTGTCACCATGCATTTCTCCATGGGAGACATATCCCTTACTCCCTTCTCTTTGAAGAACCATTTGCCATATCATCTCCTTCAGCTAAAATTCCATTTTGCATTTATTCAGGCATGAAGTGCATCAAGCTACCTGACACATGACAGTAAAACATTTTGTCTACTGTCAGTTCCAACTTGTTGAACAGCTATTAAATATTTCAGATGGAAGAAATCATTCCAAATAGAGTGTTAGGTCCTACAGTGGAAAAATTGGCACCCAAATCTACCTTATTTATCTCATATTTCCAAACTTTCCCAAATACTCCTTGAAGTCCTTAGTCTAGCAGGCTCTTTCTGAATATTCTTGTCTGAATGTACCTGGGATGGTCAAGTGTTTATATGAACAACTACCAAGTTTCAATATTGTTTAATAGTTTCCTCTCAGCTTCTTGAAAAGTGGCACAAAAGTGGCATATGGTGAGCAAGGGCTTAAGTCCTCAGAGGAAACAGAAATCACCATCTGCTATCCTCAACTGAGTTATTGCTATCTTGGTCCCAGAAATACTCAGTAAGGCAGAGAACAACTCATGGATTTATATCTCCATGTTTTTATTCATCCATTCAACAAGTTTTAATTGAGTACAATGATATCAAAATTAGAATGCTACATACAATCTTGTTCACATATTTAAGGAGCTTAAATTTTTGTAAGGGAAACGGATAAGAGAATCAACGATAAATATTAAATTAAAATCTCTGAATAGGTACAACATTATGTGAAGTGAAGGAATAAGATGAGGGAAAACTCCCATCCTCGTTAGGCTTTTCCCAAAAGGAGGCTCTGAGTTAAGGTCTTGAGTACAGATACTTCAGTTGGGAGGTGATCAAAAGTTACAAGGGAGGGCAGGAGTAAAATGAAATAGAAAAGAAAGGTAATAAAAGGTTCGTTAGTTACTGCTGTGGGTAACTGGAGCTCCAAGACACTGAGGACCTGTTGAGAGTCAGCGTGAAACATGCTCAGAATTATAAAACCAGAGAACTGGAGATTGAGCCATTTATTCAGCAATTCACACTCCCTAAAGGCAGAGAGTTACCCCCAGGTGTTGATTTCCCACATTTCAAAATAAGGAGCTGCTTTCAATTTAGCAAACCTCAGGGTGCTGGAGAAAACTCTTGGAGAAGAGCTGCAGATGCTCGAGTTAGGGAGCTATCAGTATTAATGTGTCTGTTTTACAGGAAAGAAAATTCACATATCTCTATATATACACTCCAAACCACAAATCACATCTTAACTCACCACTTTAGTGTCTGAAAAGTTTTGAGTGGCAACCTGCTATAGAACTTTGCCATTGGTCTGTAAGTACTACAGAAAAACAGTCCTTATAATCACATATCTTTTACTGGTTGATAGATATCACTCTTCTCTTGTTTAGGACCCTGACTAGACTCCTCCCCTCTGTTGTTCCTAAATGGCCCCATGTCCAATAAAGGGAAAACAACATGATCCTTCAGTGATGCATAAGTCCTTCCCTGTTAAGCCATAGAGCCACTCAGTGCAACTAGCACTAGATTGTAAGACATGTCGAACTAGCTCTGACCTTGGGGTAAATGGGAAAAGATACTACATTTTAACTGGATTCAGATAAGTAGCTACATTTGCTTTATTGTCCAATTCTGTGTTGACTCCTTTCTTCTTGAGGCAGAATTCCTCAGAGCCTGAAGCTGTGCCTGCCCCCAACCCCTTCAGCTTTTCCATCTCTGCTCTCTCAACAACCTTATGCCTGAGCAGAGAGGAGCTGGGACTCTCTGCATGCTGGGATTGTCCCTAATCACCCTCTGCTGGGTGACCTTGATACACAGGCCTTGGTTTAATACCTACCTCATAGTTTGTTAAATGGATGAATGAATGATCAATGCTTTCCCAGACAACCGCCTATATATTATCATTGGAACAACTTAAGAATAAAGTTGTATATTCCTTGCTTGGCCACTTTTGTGATATAAATAAAGGTGAAAAAAACAGGTACAGCCAAATTCTGTTTATCTAGGTGAAATGAATTTGAAATTGGCATTATCCCTCAAGACATACTCATGGACAAGCAAGTAATTGAACAACACTGAAATATAATTTTTTTGAAAGGAAACAGACATATGTTAGGAAAGGCAGAACCTGAAGTGCTTTGTCTGGCTAAGATTTTTCCCTCATAGCTCAGTCAGTAAAGTATCTGCCTGCAATGCGGGAGACCGGGGTTCGATTCCTGGGTTGGGAAGATCCCCTGGAGAAGGAAATAGCAACCCACTCCAGTATTCTTACCTGGATAATCCCATGGACAGAGAAGCCTGGCAGGCTACTGTCCATGGGGTTGAAAGAGTCGGACATGACTTAGCGACTTAACTAACTAACTACTGACTTTTATCCACTGGGATGAGATTTCAATCTGGCTGATCTGTAGTTGATAGATTTTGCTGCTTTTGGAGGAAATGCATGTAATAGATTTAGCCCAACCTTTTGCTAAATCCTACTGGAGATACTTCTGAGGTTAGGAAATCTGACTTTTCTGGTGAATTCAGAATTCTAAATATTTTTCTTTAGCCTAAATGATTCCCACTGGAAGCAGGAGATATTTGTGAAGTGCTTAGAAAAATGTGGTTAATATAGCCTATCATTAATTTGTCAAGTCTAATTAATGGTATCAGTTACCAGATGCAGAGAGGGACCATTACACTTCCAAGGAGTATAAAAAAGGCAGTCAAGGAGGCTGCTGAAACCTATACTCTTCTTGGATCACTGGAAGTTATGGGGTAAAAATGGTTGAGCTAAATAGAATACTTAACAGAATTGAGGGTGTATATAGTGCTGACCCTCTGTTCAACTGCCGTTCTGGCTAGGCTGAGGATAATCTTGTAAAGCCTCACAGCCACCATGACTGGCTTATTTAAAGCTACTAGGCCAGGAAAAATTCCTGAGTCATTCGGACTCCCTGGGCTCAAGGACATCCGGGATGACATAATGGAGACCTTATCAGAAAATAACTCCACCTGCTCTTGGTACAGACCAATCCGTAAGAGATACAAAAAACCCTAAACCCACGCACGCATATTGTATAACCAATCAGCTTATGCCAAATCTCTGTCTTTGGCTAAAACCTATAAATACTCCTGTAATTCTAGATTCGGGGCTCTCTCGCTTCTCTCCACTGCGTTGGAGGGGGCAGAGCGCCCTAACTTGAGTTAGCAATAAACTCCCTCCTTGCTTTTGCATCACTGTGGTGGATTTGTTCTCTCAGTCTATTCGGAGTCTTGGGCTCGGAGCATAACAAATCTAAGCAATGGATTTTCTAGGTTGTGCCAAACTGAGGTTACAGATACTGTCTTTGAATTTACCCTGTCCTCTTGTACCTCCATCATGTTGATGATTAGTTGAACTAATGGGGCACTAATACTTATGTATACATATGGGTATATAAATGCATATGTATTAAAACTGGGGCTTCCTTGGTGGCTCAGATGGTAAAGAATCTGCCTGCAATATGTGAGACCCAGGTTTGATCCCTGGATCTGAAAGATCTCCTGGAAAAGGGAATGGCTAACCACTCCAGTATTCTTGCCTGAAAGTGAAAGTGAAGTCGCTCAGTACTGTCCGACTCTTTGCGACTCCATAGACTGTAGCCTACCAGGCTCCTCTGTCCGTGGGATTCTCCAGGCCAGAATATAGGAATGGGCTGCCCTTTCCTTCTCCAGGGGATCTTCCCAACCCAGGATTGAACCCGGGTCTCCCACATTGCAGGCAGACGCTTTACCCTCTGAGCCTGGAGGGTATTTAAACATAAATATATATTTAAATATACAGCACACACACATACATGTATATGTATTTGTATATGTAATGCTTTACATATCTTAAACATGCAGATTCAAGTTAACTTTGATGCTTCTGTGTCAGTCTTTCTTTCAGGGTTCCATAAAGCACTCCTCCTTCTCACACTTCTCCAGTGTCGTTTCCCAAGGTGATACTAGCTAGACAAAGTATAGCCTCATCTCCAATCACTAGCTGTGGTTTTTGCAATTACAGTGCTGGTAACAAACCGGGAAATATTTTAACAAAAACACAGCAATCAGACAAGGAAAGTCTTGTTTTAAAGGCCACTTTTATCTCTTCCTGGTCAGATTTTTACTATGCTCTTAGTCACACTGACTCATCAGTTTAATAAAGTGCAAATCGTACTCAGGTCACCTTTCTCCCACCTTTTCTTGTCCTTTCACTCCCATAATAATTTGTATACTTGGCTATAATCTCACTAATTGAACGATATCTTTCTGTAAATTTGCCAACTTAAATCTTGTTATTTACACGACTGAATCTTGACATAGGTCCCTTCATAAATCCACTAGTGATTGATATATCAACATATATGCAGGCATAACTTTGATGTATTTGTGTTTGTCTGTTTCCATTTCTTGCGTTTCTGCCCTTTCCTCTTGCTTTAAACCACTACTATCTTGATTCAAGACTCTTATTCTTGTTCAAATTATTGGAGGTTTCTCTGGACTCTGTTTCCTCTTTCAATCCTTGCATCTTACGACCATTTGACAGACCATGAGTCAACTATTGAAAACATATTAACTCCCTGCTCAGTTGTCAAGATCTTTTACTATTTGGAACAAATTTCACTTTGTTGGCTCCACCTGTCACTGGACCCTATTAGTGTTCCATAAGAGAGTTCCAGAAAAATATCTACTTCTGCTCTACTGACTATACCAAAGCCTTTGACTGTGTATACCACAACAAACTCTGGAAAATTCTTAAAGAGATGGGAATACCAGACCACCTGACCTACCTCTTTTGAAATTTGTATGCAGATCAGGAAGCAACATTTAGAACTGGATGTGAAACAGCAGGCTGATTTCAAATAAGGAAAGGAGTACGTCAAGGCTGTATACTGTCACTCTGCTTATTTAGCTTATATGCAGAGTACATCATGAGACATGCTGGGCTCGATGAATCACAAGCTGGAATCAGGATTGCCAAGAGAAACGTCAATAACCTTAAATATGCAGATGACACCACCCTCATGGCAGAAAATGAAGAAGAACTAAAGAGTCTCTTGATGAAAGTGAAAGACGAGAGTGAAAAAGTTGGCTCAACACTGAGAAAACTAAGATCACGGCATCTGGTCCCATCACTTCATGGAAATTATATGGGGCAACAGTGGAAACAATGGCAGATTTTGGGGGGCTCCAAAATCACTGCAGATGGTGACTACAGCCATGAAATTAAAAGAAGCTTATGCCTTGGAAGAAAAGTTATGACCAACCTAGAGAGCATATTAAAAAGCAAAGACAGCTTTGTCAACAAAGGTCTGCTTAGTCAAAGCTATGATTTTTCCAGTGGTCATGTATGGATGTGAGTGTTGAACTATAAAGAAAGCTGAGCACCAAAGAATTGATGCTTTTGAATTGTGGTGTTGAACAAGACTCTTGAGAGTCCCTTGGACTGCAAGGAGATCCAACCAATCCATTCTAAAGAACGTCAGTTCTGAATATTCTTTGGAAGGACTGATGCTGAAGTGGAAACTGCAATACTTTGGTCACCTGATGTGAAGAACTGACTCATTTGAAAAGACCCTGATGCTGGGAAAGATTGAAGGCAGGAGAAGAAGGGGACGACAGAGGATGAGATGGTTGGATAGCATCACTGACTCAGTGGATATGAGTTTGAGCAACCTGTGGGAGTTGGCAATGAACAGGGAGACCTGGCATGCTACAGTCTATAGGGTCGCAAAAGGTTGGACACGACTGAGTGACTGAACAGAACTGATCCACATGGACTTTGTAACCCTTCGTCTGGGATGGATCTAGTTTTTAGACTGAAATACCCTCCCCTTTCATCTTCACTGATAGAAATTCTATTCATCTTTCAAGAATCACTGTAAAATTTCTCTTAAGAGCTCTCATATAGTATCCTCCCCAAAAAGTAATTGATCACTAAATTATATATTCCCAAATTAAACTTTGGCTGTGTACAACATTACCTCTTAATTTTGTTTTCTAATTCTCTGATGTCTTGGCTTTATCTCATAACCCTTAAATATTAGCTTATTCTTTATATTTTAGTATTCATCATTGAACATGTCATAGTGTTTACACACATAAATCCTTTGTACAATGGCATTTACACAAACCCAGGCTGGTGAAAAAGGAGTATCTATACTAAGTCTTTGCGTGCCTTCTAGTAGCCAAACACATTGAAGGATTTTACACACATTTTCATAGTACATCCTCAAAAACAGCCATATAAGTAAATCATGTTTATTGTCCAAACATGAATGCATTTTAGAATAAAAGGTAACACTGTTAATAACATCATCAGAAAAACAGAGATGAATTGTCTTTCCTGGGTAAACCAAGACATATAGACATCCCACCTATCATCCTCTGATATGCAGTTTTACTCTTATAGAGGCAAAACGTCTTTCCTAAGATCTTGAATATTAACCCAGGATAGTATGAGTCCAAGTGTGTGTGTATACATTATATATGCATGTAATGTACGTACATGGGCTTCCCTGGTGGCTCAGCAGTAAAGAATCTGCCTGCCAATGCAAGATACACAGGTTCAATTCCTGGGTCAGGAGAATCCCCTGGAGAAGGAAGTGGCAACCTGCTTCAGTATTCTTGCCTGGAAAATCCTATGAGCAGAGGAGCCTGGCAGACTATAGTACATGCAGTCACAAAAGAGTTGGACATGACTTAGCAACTAAACAACAATGATGTGTGTGTGTGTGTGTACCTGTGTGTCTGTGTATATATATATCTTTTTTCATCAACTTGGACTTGTTCAAATGACATTGCATTGGGCAAAAAGTTTATGTGATCAGTGGTGAATAATAAAAGATAAATGAAAACCCAATTCTTAAGACTCGTGGCATGAAGTTAGGACACCAGGAACTTAGAATACAAAAATTAAGCCACAAGTTGTAAGTAAGTATACATACATGGCCATTCTGCTTCCCAATGAAAGACTATTCTGAAATATCTGTTACATAAAGAAGCTTTATTTATATTTTTAAAGTTAGGTTTATTTCTAAGATGTCCCATAAAAGCCAGGCCTTTAGTGTAATCTTAATAATCTTGCTTAATGAATAAAGCACTAATCTAGACACTGCTCTGAAGGAATTCTGGAGCTGTAACTAATGTCTGAAGTCAGTTGATCCTATGATAAGACTATGCTGACCTAAGTAGGTGAGCCCTTTGAAAGCAGAATATCTCCTCCGGCTGGTCCCAGAGGAAAGCCTTAGAAATAAACACTTCGCTGGCTTGAAGGAAAGCAAATGGTCTTATTGTGAACTTCTTTTAGAGACTATTTGGCAGGGAATTATGGGCAGCATTGGGCTTCCCCAGTGGCTTAGTGGTAAAGAATCCACCGGCAATGCAGAAGACACAGGAGATATAGATTTAGTACCTGAGTCAGGAAGAGCCCCTGGAGGAGGATTCTTGCCTGGAGCAAGATGGAGGAGTCTGGAAGGCTACAGTCCAAAGGGTCACAAAATGTCGAAAACAACTGAAGCGACTGAGGATGCATACATGCTCAGGAAGTATTAGAAATCGGTCCCTGTTTAACACCTAGCAAAAGAAAAGCTACCTCAGTATCGCAGCCACAAGGAACTCAATTCTGCCAGCAAGTTGAACTTCTTTTAGGACCCTGGGCCTTTCAGATGAGCAGTGTCGTGGGCAACATTTAGACTGTAGTCTTCTGAAAGCTTGAAGAGAATCCAAGTACACCACGCCTAGACCTCTGAGGTAACAGATACATGGTGGTAATATAGAGCACATGAGGTAATAAATGCATAGTGGCTTAAGCTGCTAAATTGGTAGTAATGTGTTATATAGCAATAAACCAATACAATGTTTATATTATCTGAATAAATGAATGGCAGAATGCTTGAATATGGATGAAAGCACATATTTTATTTGAAAGTGAAAGAAAGCGAAGTTGGTCAGTCATGTTTGACTCTTTGTGTGCGACCCCATGGACTGTAGCCTACCAGGCTCCTCCGTCCATGGGATTCTCCAGGCAAGAATACTGGAGTGGGTTGCCATTTCCTTCTCCAGGAGATCTTCCCAACCCAGGGATTGAACCTGGGTCTCCCACACTGTAGGCAGACGCTTTACCATCTGAGCCAAAAAGGCAAATATTAATTTATTAATCAACACATTATTCACTAAACTGACATCTAGAGGCTAGTCTTCAAAGTAGGGAATTTTGTTACCCAGGCATTTAATATATGCCTACAAAAGTGTACAAAGTGGAAGATAGAGTGGAAAGTACTTATTGGCTAATTCAAAGGCAAAGCACTTTATTATAGACTGGTGACAGAGGTTAAAAGTGATTATTTCTGAGGGGTTTGGGTCATATGGCTGTTTATGAAGTTGGCTTTATTCTGCAATTTCACTTGAACTGTTAAGCAGTAAAATTAATGAAAGAAATCTCAGATAATATCTATATATTGACCTTTCTTATTTTAAACAGCTTAATTCATGTTCCATCTAATTTCTTACACATCAAATGTCACTATGCCCAAAATAATAGGGTAAGAGTCACCTCATTCTACATGGAATATATAAGCCTCTATTATACTCATTAACATTTCATTTCTAAAATGACTGTCAGCATATTATTTTCCAACTATTCTTTTCTTCTCTGACCCTATTTTATATACATTTTTCTGAACTCCAGGGCCTTCTTTTTTGTCATTTTAATTTTCAATTTCTATTCTAATTTTAATTGTAATCAGCACCATTATTTCAAGGGAGCAAATGTCAAAATTGCATTTGAATCTCTGGATAGCTCAAGAAAAAGTAGTTATTTTCTTGAAAATCACCTGAAGCAAAGAAAGGTGTGACTCTTATAGATTTCCAAGTACTTTGAAACATGATCCTGAATAATAAATGGAAAATAAAGTCAAATTAAAGATGTGCCTATCTGAGTGTGAAAGATGTACTCCACTGTATTCAGTCGGTGGATATTTATTTATTTTACAGATAAAGACTCTAATCCATGAGCATAACTAATATTTTAAATAACACATTCTGTTTTTAATATACATGCAGTACATAAGGAGAAAACATTTAAATTACTGCAACAGATGCTTGTTTATATGTATTTAGTACCATTATATATAAAAAAAAAACTGCCTAGAGAATACACGACTGAAGGTTCTCATCTAGATGCCCAGAGCTGAGGGAAATGGATTTTATTTCCGGTAATTTAGAGCATCTAATCGCTATCATTAAACAAGTAAGGATTCATTACATGAACCAGGGGGAGATGCTGTGAACAACAGTGCAACTTGGGAATAAATGTGATCTAGAACCTAAATTTCTATGCACATCTTATTTGAGCACAATTTATGTGGGAAGTTTATGATCTGTGACTATTTTCCAATTTGATGACTAACTACTACAAAAGTAGGTCTCAGCCACTTGCATAGTTGGAATAGAGAGGGGTCAACTGCAGAGAAGAAAGAGGCACTGCCTTTAAAATTCCACATGGACACACTTAAAGTTGGAGGTACCGACCGCTTTAAGAGTAGCTCATTCACAGATATAATGGCCCCGTAGCTTGAGAGAGAGAGAAGCCACCAGGGCAGCCCTAACAATTATCAGTCGTTAAGTAGAAATGACTTTTCATTGGAAAAGACCCTGATGCTGGCAAAGATTAAAGGCGGGAGGAGAAGGGGACGACAGAGGATGAGATGGCTGGATGGCATCACCGACTCGATGGATGTGAGTTTGAGTAAACTCTGGGAGTTGGTGATGGACAGGGAGGCCTGGCGTGCTGCAGTCCATGGGGTCACACGACTGAGTGACTGCACTGAAGTAGAAACCAGCCAGATGACAGCCAGTGGTTCCTCCAAGTGTAAACAGCCCTCTCTTCTTTAGTCTGGTAGAAATAGGGAAGACTTTGGATTTGACAAGTCTGAGGTAACTCTCAGTTCCATCATGTGTGAATTTTCTAGCCAACAGGCACAGGTTAAGTCTTGCAGCCTAGTTTTATCTTCCTTGAAAGTGATTTCATGATTCTTCCCTCCAGATATTTCGTGAGGATTAACATCTATGAAAGTTGAGGTTAAGTTACTGACAGTTTGTCTTTTGTATCCATAATTTTAACAATTAATGAATAACCCATTTTAATTAGTAAAGAAACTCTCAGGGGATATATCTAATAAGAATGTGTAGCTTACCTTATAACAGGTATATGGCAACCTAAGATTATTTAGAAAAATGAAGGCTACTTTTGTAGCCTACTTGAATAGATTATAGGAATTTTACAAAAGATAAAGTGTCCAGAGAGAAAGTTCATGAGGAGAAAAGTATTTTTTAAAAAGTTATTTAAAAATAGCCTGACAACAAATTAACAGTTTTTGATAATTTTTTTCTGGCATATTTGTAATTGTTCTAGAATCTCTAGTTAGATTACGGTCTAAAGACCTAATAATATCTTCTGCGGGACATATATGCATGTAGGAACCAAAGCCAAGCAATGAAATGATCTACCAGTACTAGAATCTAGCTAGTGTCTATGAATATTAAATGAGTCAATGGGTGGATGGAAGGGCTGACAGATGGATGAATGAGCGCTTTGGGCCCAAATCCCAATTTTAGACTTCTCATATGAGGGTGGTAGTGGCTTGTGAGGAGAACTGTCTTTCTCTATTCTGTTGCTATGTAGTTCCATGCCAAAGAAAAATTTTAAGCTGATTTCTCCATATGCTACCAGTGTACACTTCTGATTCTTAGATTCTCATATTTCTCTGTTCTTATATAAATATTTCCTCTAGTTCTAGAGTTACATTCTCTCTTTTTCTCTGTTATTCTCTTTCTTTCTCATAGATGTAAATAGAGATGTAGATATAAATTTAAATAGATAAACAGATAAATTTACCATTAAGAACAGAGGGCAAGAAAGAACATGTTCCAGAACATGTGAATTACTTAACTGATAAAAGATTAACATTTCTCTGAAGTGATTATCTGAATGGAGAAAAGTTGAAGTTTGCACAAATCCTTTGACATAGAAAATTGGGGGGAAAAAAAAAAAGTAATACAGAGATAACCGTATATAATGAAATTGGAAATGATCAAAGTGAAGGTCATCTGACCTCAAAAGAATTTTGTGTAAACTAAAGGGTGCAAGAGGAAGAAAAACACAAGAGCTTTCCCCATCACACTCCCTTCTTGTTCAGTTCAGTTTGGTCGCTCAGTAGTGTCCGACTCTTTGCGATCCCATGGACTGCAGCATGTCTTCTTGTAGGAGGCGTGTTCCCTTCATGTTCCTTTCTTGTAGGAGAACAAAAAAAAGGGCTGTCAAGTACCATTCAGTGAGAATCCAGAAGCAGACAGAGAGACCAATGTAGTTACTATTTGGGGCAGAAGAGTACCCTGGATTTCATGTGACCTTGGTCATACCTCCTTCCCATCATCTAGAAGAAGCAGAGCTTAAGTGTTTTATAAGGACTCTGAAAGACTAAGAACGGATCGCTCCATCAGCACATCAAGAGCCACACCTTTTGTACCAAAAATATGTCAAGTGGTTTTAAAACCACTTGACAGTGTTTTTATGGTTTGAATCTGCAATGTCCAACCTGAGACATTTGACAAGTCAATGTCTGCCTGTTCTCGAAACCCTTCTATGTGTAATTCTGGACAGAAGGCGTCATCAGAGAATGGACCCAAGTGACTCTGTATCTTCTGTGGACACTGCTTAGTTCAGTCTGTTAAATCCAACCCAAATTGTCTGACATATTCAAAACAGTGCCATCTCTGGTGAAAAATTAGGCTGGGAATTCCATCCTTTCAGAGGAATAATAAATGATACCACAAGTCAGAGAATACAAAAGGGGAAGGGAGCCCTCTTCTAAGTCTAAACCTTCTCATATGTAAAACAAGATTTACCACCTTTTGCTGTCTTATTAGACAATATATGAAGAAAAACATTACAAAAATAAATTCACTGAATAATATTTTATGACCAACTATCTCATGACTATTAGTGTCAAATATTACAGTCCTGGTTGCTTAGTAAAAAACATGGAGTTTAATGGCAGTAATTATGGCCTCTATAGACAAGATCCTCAAATTTTGAACTAGACATATCTGTGTTCAAGCTGTGTCCCCTGAGACAGCTTACTTTACCTTTCTCAACCTTCATGTCTTCATTGGGTTGTGACAGCCTAATATTTCAAAGGTTTTAAAAACTAAGTTTGACAATACAGGTAAAACACTTAGCAGAAACCTCACTATACGGCAGTTCTCTTCCTTCTCTGTTTTTCCGGTTTATTACCCTCTGATTTTAGCATTATCTCTAAGGTCATTATTCTTTGTGGTGATATTTTGAAATAATCCCACTTTCTTCTATTTGTCTTGGGTGGCCAGAGTTGTCTTCACTACAAGCCTAGTATTTCCTGTTCCACTGGATGGCTCTCATGTTCCTTATTCATCACTTGGAATATATGAATATTCTTATATGATAATTTGGACTGTGCTTCTTATTCCAACTGGAAGTCAGAAATCTGAACACAGTGAGTATGATAGTACCCTAGGAGGCCTGAATAAATATTCCTCTTCAGATGATAAATCAAATAAGTTCCAAACATCCCTTCATCCATTGGTTTATCCGTGACTATATCATACAACTAGCGCTTGCGCACTAGGCAGTGTAGAGGACTCTGCAGTGCATCTCTGAGATCCACCTTTAGGACTAGGGCACCCGTTCTCCTAGTAGATGGAATTCTTACTTGCTGAGTGCTAGAGGTTGAGTGGTGTTGGTCACTCAATCATGTCTGACTCTTGCAACCCTGTGGACTCTAGCCCACCAGGCTGCTCTGTCCATGGAATTCTCCAGGCGAGAATACTGGAGTGGGCTGCCATTCTCTTCGCCAGGGATCTTTCCAGCCCAGGGATCAAACCTGGGTCTCCTGTATTGCATACAGATTCTTTACCTTGTGAGCCACCGGGAATGCCCAACTAGTTGAGTACTTCCCCTGTCTTCAACAGAAATAAATGCTGTTCAATTTTACTGGAGGCAGTTCATTTGCACAAACTACAAGGATATCAGAGCCTATTTTCTTTCCTTAACCTGCAACATTTCTGAAAGACCGTCCAAACAGTGAAACTGAAGTTGTTTCCCTGTAGAATTTTCTGTGCCATAATTTTGTTTCCTATTTAAGGTAATATTGGTGTCCACCTCTTGTAATTACTAGGCAAATTACACAAACTGCTACTTCTAAAATGTTTGACATAGTTCCTAGAACATAAAAATTACTCACAAAATGTTAGCTAAATATCAGTTAATTTTTATTATTGATAAACAGCCGAAGGGGGCACTTTATAAAGCTAATCATGTTTATGACTCCTTCAACTGCCATTAAAGTGGTATGGGTTATGGTTATTTTCCATGTTATTTTGTAAGAAAATACAAGGCAGAGTTGGAGGAGGGTGTTACTCATCAGAAAGTGTAACACCCTCTCTTCTTCACTGATAAAAAAGACTTGCTAACCATTGGTTCTGGGTTCTTTTTTCAATCAGTTTATGACTCCATGTGTAGTTTGCTGTTTGAGTCTTCAGAATTACCTTGAAAGTGTTCTCAGTAAGGAAGATGGCATTCTTAGATATAATGATGACAGTCTCCGTGGTACCATCCGGGAGAAACACCCCAAGCACAGTGACGTAGGGTGGTATATGGGGAAGTGCAGGGGGTTGTCTTTGCTGCAATCAAGACAAACTCAGGCTGGACTCCGGCCTCTTGAACCTCTCAGTGAGTGAGATGAGATGTCCTTAAGGACTATCTCTGAGTCTCTCCAAGCTTCCACTGTTGTTGTATCCCTATACCTTTCCTCCACTTTTTTTTTTAAAAGAAATAAAGTCAACACTTATTTTCTTGCTCTGCTGTGCTGGGGTTTTCAAATGTTGGACTAAATGTGTGTAATTTCTGTAGGACTCCCATGGGTTGTATCCATTTCTCTGTGTCTGGTCCTAAAATCTCAGACGTGAGAAACAAAATGTTTTCCAAGTAATTTGAAAGCGATACTCAATTTGATGTTTGGCTTTATAAAAGACAAGTTATAGTCACAGTCAATATCAGGCTTTGGGCACTGTAAGAATGTAAATAAAATGAGAAATGCCTGGGAATGTGTATCCTGCATATCAGGACAGCTAGCCTTAAGTGTATACAGTTTTCTCCATTTAGAAAACACCACTACTCATCCCTGTTACTATTCATAGATAATTATTGATCAATCAAGCCCTTTTAACATTTATTAACTGAAATCATAGCCTTTAAAAGCAATAATTTTAAAACCTCACATAGATGTCCTATTAATGAAAAACAGGGAATAGAAATAGAAAAAAAATCTTTTTTCCCAGCTTAACTTAAATATAATTGACATAAAACATTGTGTACAATGTATTGATTTGATACACTTATTTATTGCAAAATGCTTACCACCATAGAAATAGGGCCATTTTCTATATAATTTCTGAAACCAAATACAACACATGCATAGAAGTTATTAGGTATCTAAGGCCCTTTACTATTGAAATACCCAAAATGTGTTTCAATATTTAATTGATGAATAAATGAACTGTTCCTTAAACATAGGAGATACCTTAATGAATATGTCTATTCTGTTATTGTTTAGTTTTTTTAATTATCATCATCTCTGGTCCACATTAACAGAATAGACCAATGTTGTTTTTAGTATTAAATTAGGTAAACTTAGAGGAAAAACGAAATAGGACTCAGAGGTTCTGAAATCATGATACTTAAGTGCAGCAAGTTTCTATAGACTGTGATCTATTTGAAAAGTTGTGTAGTGTTACAGTAAAAAGACTGACACCATTGGCTGTTGAACACGTAGGAGAATACAGCTTAACCCGGAGATGAAGTCTGGGAAAAGAAAGTATAAATTACCAAATCTAATTCATCTAATAGGAATTTGGAACACACTTCCAGGAATAGGACTCTGCTATGCACTTCCTAATGTGCATAGGACTACCAGCTTCCCCCCAAGTGATGCGGACTAGAGCGAGAGAGGAGGCTGAAATAAACAATGTAGTTACGTAGTATTTAGATTTATATTTAGAAGTCAGTGATCTCTGTACCCATCACCTTTCTTCTTCCAATATTCTTCTGTGAAAGAAGGATCATGTGACCTCTTGGCAGAGAGTGTATGTAAGTGATATGCTCTGGATCTCAGCTAGTCTGCAGAGCAATGTCCTTCATGTACTTCATCTTTCCTGTGATGACTGGCTTATTTTTAGTTGGTAGCTGATTTAATTCAT
Organism: Neotragus moschatus; assembly: GCA_006410615.1. Lineage (NCBI taxonomy): Eukaryota > Metazoa > Chordata > Mammalia > Artiodactyla > Bovidae > Neotragus > Neotragus moschatus. The sequence continues at coordinate 4,035,528 of SJYA01002742.1, read as the reverse complement.
GCTTTGATCTGGATATGGTCATCCTCCATTTGTCTCTTGCTAAGGTATAGAAATGCTCTGATTTCTGTTATACTTGTTCCTGAAGTTTTCCCCTGGGCTTTGCTGGCTCCAAATGCAATAACCATACCAAAGGGCATTCCAGAGAGATTGCAGATTTTGCAAACTTAACTTCTCTGAATTTCAGCTAAATCATCTACAAAATGATTTTTTTTCCTTCCAGGGTAGAAGTAAATATTAAATAATAATAAATAGCATTTAAAAATCACTTAAAACTATACTGTTATACAGTTAAAATATATTAAACATGTTTATAATAAAATAATAAAATGACAAGGAAGATAAAGAGAAGGGGTCACTAGTATTTATACTTTAATACTTGAAAAAGAAACAAAAGCAGATGAAAATGGGTATTAGAAGACTGAGTTCAGTTTATCTCATTCACACTGTATGCCCTTCAACCAATTTTTCCCTCCTCTGGTGTCAGCTTCCTTTAATACGGTCTCCAGTAAATTCTCCCTAAAGTCTTGACATCTATTTTGGCTAAAGAAGATCAAAACAATGATTTTCTGCCATGCAAACTTTCAGTGTCTCCTTGAGTGCTCAACAATACAACAATAGAATAACAAAAATTCCCTCATCAAGAACTTGTATAGGATATAGTTCAAGATATTAGACTCATTATCTTAATTCAGTCTTAATGGTCTTCCAATTCATTTTCATGGTTACATGTGACCTAGAAGTTCTGCCAATTATGGTATACTTGATACTTTATTCAAGACTTCTAGTTCCTCGCAAAGTATGCCATTCTAAAGACTAGAGGCTAAAGTTATCCCCATGAATATTACTGAGAGAAACTATTGTCACAGCCTTGCCATGGACATGTTGGTAAGATTTAGGTGACTCATTTCTTCTTTGTGCCCTGTTCTTTGTATCAGTTTGGATGAGAACCAAGTAATTAAGAAGGTCACATGAGCTTTCAAAAATAGTAATTTTGAATAGCCTCTATTACTGCATTAAAAAAAGAAAACTCAGCTAAATGAATTTTGGCACCCAACATATCCTAATAAACATGTTTGATATACTGTGAACTCCAAATACACTATAGAGGCATGTTTTTCTGCTCTGAGAACGAATAGGCTGTGATGTGAAACAGTGGATTTAGTATAGAATTCTGGCTAATTAGAACTAACAGGTGACTAAATAGGTATCAGTTGTTGCATCTCTCATTGACTAGCATTTGCACTAAGACATTATATCTCTGTGAATGAAGGAATCTGTTAGTTCCTTGCTAACTGGGCCATGGTCAAAGCTGTGCTAGGCTTGGCGAGGATAAACAGATTTATACAATAGATTGGATACTGCTAGGAGCATTCAATAAAGCTTGCCAGTTAAGACTATGATCTCTGAATCTTAGCTCTACGCTTACTTGTTCTATGACCTCGTGGCAAGTATTTAACTTTGGAAACCTAGTTTTTTCTATTTTGGAAATAGAGACAAACAGTAATAGAATTAAGTGAAGTATTGTATGTTCTTCTAGAACAGCACACTGAATCAAACATTTGTTGTTGTTCGGTCACTCAGTTGTGTAGGACTCTGTGTGATCCCATGGACTGCAGCATGCCAGGCTTCCCTGTTCTTCACCATCTCCTGGAGCTTGCTCAAATTCATGTCCATTGAGTCAGTCAGTGATTCCATCCAACTATCTCATCCTCTGTTATCCCCTTCTCCTGGAGACAGACCTTTCAATCTTTCCCAACACAAGGGTTTTTTCTAATGAGTCAGCACTTTGCATCAGGTGGCCAAAGTATTGGAGCTTCAGCTTTAGCATCAGTCCTTCCAATGAATATTCAGGATTGATTTATTTTAGGATTGACTGGTTTGATCTCCTTGCAGTCATGCAAGAAATGGCTCAGTTGTGTCTGACTCTTAGTGACCCCATGGACTGTAGCCTACCAGGCTCTTCTGTCCATAGGATTTTCCAGGCAAGAGTACTGGAGTGGGGTGCCATTTTTTTCTCCAGAGGATCTTCCCGACCCAGGAATTGAACCCAGGTCTCCTGCATTGTAGGCAGACGCTTTACCGTCTGAGCCACCAGGGGAGTCATGCATACTCCATAATAATAAATGCTAGTTGTTATAATTATGAAATTTCTGGGTTGAAATGATATATTTATTTAAAATTTGAGATGTTCCCACTCACACCATTGATTTTACTTGATTTTCAGAGCAGCTCTCTGAGTGAGAGTTTACTATTTCAAGGTACACATGAGAATTCACAAAAAATAAAGACCACTATGATCATTTACAGCCTTATGAATTATTAGTAGCAGGTATCATTTCTTTTCTGTTATACAAATCATGTCATTTCTCAGCCATAATTGAGAGCATATACTTTTTCACCACATGTGTTTTCTGAGATCATCAAAATTAGTCATAATTTTGTCTATCACTATGCTACAAAAGCCTCCTGTGGCCTTACTGCCCAAAACCTGTTCTACTCACTCTTTTTCTTAAGCAGTGAGCAAAGAGACAGAAAGATGTTTGTGAAGCATCAGATGAGGGATAGAACAATGGGGTTCTAGAGACTGCAAAGGTCACTGTACACTGAGACACTATGGGGTCGCCCCAGGGTGGTTGAAAGCTGAGCTGATATAAATGATAGAAGGAAGATGTAACAGTGAAATCTGTTCTCCCAGGTTTTAAAATCTCAGGAGAAATGAAGTTATGAAAGAAGGATTAAAATAGACTATGCAAGTCCTTGAATGCCATTGTAAACAAACTAATAGACTATTTTACTTTCTAGGTCAGTGTTTCTAAAAATGGATTTTCATGCTACCACTTGGAGTTATGTATGTAAATTCAGTGAAGAAAGGTTCTGTGGTCAAATAAGAGTGGAAAATTCTGGGTAAAGTAAAATGTCATTATTGAGGATTTATTTCTCTGAATTATGAATGCTTAAAAAGAGAATATCTTGTTGCATGGAGCATTTCCAAAATATAAGATGCGGGATGATGAATTATGGGGGGTGGAGGCTAGTACTGCTCAGAATATAACTGGGGATCTATGTTCTGGTGAACAGGGCATGAGTACAGGATTTTGTATGAGATTCTTAAGTGTTAGTTAAGTGAAGAGATAGTGGACAGAAATAGACGACATAAGCCACCTTTCAAGTCCTTCTTTGCTTATGCTTTGACTGGGAAGGAGATTCCTATTAGACCTCTGACAAACTCAAAGATTTCAGAGTTAAAACGAAAAGTAAACATATGTGAAGGTATCATTGATAAGGTTCTGCAAAGGCTTGATATGCTTTGAGGAATTGTCATAACACTTGAGTGCAAACTAGCTCTTCGTTGTTGTTCAGTTGCTAAGTCGTATCCAACTCTTTGCAACCCCACTGACTGCAGTGCACCAGGCTTCTCTCTCATTCACTATCTCCTGAAGTTAGCACAAATTCATGTTCATTGAATCGGTGATGCTATCTAACCATCTCATCCTATGGTGCCCTCTTCTCCTTTTGCCTTCAATCCTTTCCAATGTCAGGGTCTTTTCCAATGAATTGGTTCTTCTCATCAGGTGGCCAAAGAACTGGAGCTTCAGCATCAGTTCTTCCAATGAATATTCAGGGTTGATTTACTTTAGGATTGACTGGTTTGATCTTACTGTCCAAGGGACTGTCAAGTCTTCTCAAGCACCACAGTTTGAAAGGATCAATTCTTCAGCACTCTGCCTTCTTTATGGTCCAATTCTCACACCTGTATATGACTACTGGAAAAACCATAGCTCTAACTATATGAACCTTTGTTGGAAAAGTGATGACTCTGACAAATCTGTCTAGGTTTGTCATAGCTTTTCTTCCACGGAGCAAGTGTCTTTTAATTGCATGGCTGAAGTCCCACTGTCCACAGTTATGTTAGAGTCCAAGAAAATACAATCTGTAATTGCTTACACTTTTTCCCCATTTATTTGCCATGAAGAATTGGATACCATAATCTTAGGTTTTTGAATGCCAAGTTTTAAGTCAGCTTTTTCATCTCTCTTTTCACCTTCATCAAAAGGTTCTTTTGTTCCTCTTTACTTTCTGCCATTAGAGTGATATCATCTGCATATCTGAGGTTGTTGACATTTCTCCTGGTAATCTTGATTCCAGTTTGTGATTCATCTAGCCTGGCATTTTGTATGATGTACTCTGCATAGAAGTTAAATAAACAGGGTGACAGAATACAGCCTTTTTGTACTCTTTTCCCAATTTGGAACCAGTCAATTGTTCCATGTAAGATTCTAAACTGTTGCTTCTTGACCCACCCACATACAGGTTTCTCAGGAGACAGGTAAGATGGCCTGGTATTCCCATCTCTTTAGGAATTTTCCACAGTTGGTTGTTGTCCACACAGTCAAAGGCTTTTGCATAGTAAATTGAAGCAGAAATAGATGCTTTTTCCTAGAATTCCCTTCCTTTCTCCATGATCCAATAGATACTGGCAATTTGATCTCTGATTCCTGTGCCTTTTCTAAACCCAGCTTATACATCTGGAAGGACAAGTAGTTTCTTGCTTTCTCATTGAAAATTAAAAAAAAATATTGATTTCAGCCACTGAAATGCTTGTTCAGCAACAAATGTACTACTACTGTGTGTGTATGTATTTCTGCTAGTCTGCATTTCACAGAAATTTGTGCACATGCGATTGTATATGTATGTATGTGTATATACATGCAAGAGAAAGAATGAAATATCATTTTGGAGTATTTAGAAATTTTATAAATCTTAATTATATATTTAGAATATTTAATTATTATTATTTATATATGTATGATGATATGTGTCCTACACTTTCAGGATTATTTAAGGATATTATACACACACATACAGACACATACCTTTCTACAGCTCCTGGAAAATATAAATATACTCCCCAGGAAAGAAAATTTCCAGGGCAACATCACAATATATTAGAGGCAGTGCATTCTTTTTACTCTATCCTCCTACCTATTATCCATCATCTCAAGGAGACACTTTCTGTTCTACATCAAGGGCAGATGTCACAATGGAACCACTTTAGGAAACCTCCTCCCCGTTCCTTCCTGCACTTCTTTCATTTTTGATGGGATGAAAGTAGAGGGGCAAAATTTGTTTCTTTCTCAAATGTTATGTCTTTTCTGTTCTTAAACAAATTCATGGTGAATTTGAAAATAGTATTAGGGAAGAGCNCTCACAGATGCCCAGGCATTTGGTCAAACAGTATTCTAGGTGTGTCTGTGAAGGTGTTTCTGGGTGAGATTAACATTTGAATCAGACTGAGTAGAGTAGTGAGCTCTAACATGGGTGGCCCTCATCTAATTGACTGAAGGCCTGAGTAGAACAAGGAGGCTGACACTTTTGCCAGTAAGAGGGAACTCCTACCTGACTTCTGAGCTGGGATATTGGTCTTTCTCTGTCTTTCTATTTGAAATGAAACATTAGCTCTCTTTGTGTCTTGATCCTCCTAGCTTTTGCATAGGAATTTACACTCTCCCAGTTCTCAAGTTTTTGGACTTGGACTGGAATTACTGCTTACTGATTGCAGAGTTTGGGACTTCTTAACTTCCATCATCATCTGAGCTAATTCTTGGTAATAAATATCTTCCTATATAGATCTGTCATATTTGCTCTATTCCTCTGAAGAACTCAGACTAGTACAACTATATATGCAAAGACTTCTACACAACTATTAGCCACATGAGTTCAAGGCCAATGACTTATGTGTTAATAAATCAGATGTCAAAGTGTATAGACATTGTTTTTCTTAGAAGCAGTTTTTTGGATCCTTGATCGTTTTTCACTACCATTTGTTCATACAGTCTGTAGTCTTAAAAGTACTTGTGAGTTTGGTTAAATAAAATATACAGCAAGTCCAGTGCAAAGACACTGTAGTAATTGCTGTTTGTGGGCTTGATATAAAAATGTTAAAACAGAATTTCTCCTTCCAGACATTTCATAATGTCTTTTAATTTTTTTAGTTTGATAATTTTAGCTTTATTAATGTCCTGTCACAGAGGATGTAATCACAGGTCACTTCCTTTTTCATTGAATATTACAAGAATAAGTTTACCCATTTTTTGTAGCCTAGTTATTTTGTGGTTGTATAATATTCCACTGAGTCAGTATATCATAATTGAATCAACCATTTCTAAATATTTTTTTCTAGCTCCTAACTATTATGAACAAAATTCTCTAAATTTTTTACCTTGATATTTCATTGTAAGGTCATACATGATGTAAATGCTAAAATTTGTGAGATAATGCAAAAGCATTTCTTAAAATGATTTTGCCATTTTATATTTTTTCATCCAACAATATTTTCAGATTTCCACTTTTTACTGACCTAATGAGTGTGAAATTGATTGTAAGTTGCATTTTCCTAATACCTGTTAGGTAGTTAGAATAGGAAAAAGGAATCCAAAATAGTGTGGCTAAAAGACAAAGAAAGGAAAACGCCTGCAAAAATAGAAAAAAGGAATGTCCAACGACCAGAGTGAGAGCCACAAGTGAAACAAACTGCTCTTCTGGCTAGCCCAGTTTACATAAAGCAGGCTCGGGGGAGGACAAAAAACATAAAAAGAGGAGCCAAAGTTGTCTAATGTGAATTACTAAGGTAATCCTTTTACTTCCTAGAGACAATATGAGTATTCTATATTTTATTCTAAGGGTTTTAGGAGTTTGGATTTATGTTTAATTTCTTATTCCATTGTTGTGCGTGTGTGTGTGTCTTTGGTTTTGTATGTGTCTGGGACATAGTGGTCTAATTTAATTTTAAAATATGTATAGCCTGTTCTCAACATTTTATTAAGTGGTATCATCTTTCTCCAGTAATCACTGTGCTACATCTATTGACTTGCTAAGTTTACATATCCCCTAAATAAGTGTCTATAGTATCTGTTGTCTGACTTTGGTCACTTTATCAATCCTTGCATCAATACTATACAATAGCCTCTACTTCTATATTTATGCTTTTCATATAAAATTTTGAACTACTTGTCAAACTCCTCAAAAAATCCCCTACATTTTGAACTTAATTGCATTAAACCTATGATCAACTTGGTCACACTTCCCATTGGTATATTTAATCTATCTGTGAATATGTATATCTCTTTCTTTAAAGATTTTCTTTATCCTGGCATCAACAGAGCCTAAAACTATGACTGAAACATTGATATTTGCATGTAAATATGGCTAAATGGAAATATATAAATGTAAGTCTAATGGAAATATTTGTATGTAGACATTAATATTTGCATGTAAATATGTCTAAATGGAAAATATTAATGATATTAGAACTGATGTTACCTAAAGAAAGAAATAAGTTAAACCATTAGCTGATTTTAAAATTCTCTTTGCAACATTCCATCAAAGGTTTGTCTTGTCTCTATTCCGCACTGCCATTGAGAGGGCACTTACTACCTGCTGCGGAGGTTTCTAAAGAATGAATGTTTTTTTTGTTGTTGTTTTTTAAATCAGTTTCTCAGCTTGTTCTAAAATTTCCCATTCAGTTTGACTTATTTATAAAATTTCATATACTTCCTTTTAGATTTGCATTTAACTAGCTCAGCTTTTCTTTTTAGCTGCTATTTCCTTAACCTCTTCTTACTGATCACAGATGTGTTCTTTCTTCTTCTTTGTAATTTATCGAATCCTCTTACTTGAAACAGAAGTACCATTTATCAAAGGTTTCAGTGTGAGTCCATGTGTCGAGGTTCGTCCTTTGTATTTTCTCCCTCACCATTCATTGAGATATTGAGATCATCTTCTAAGCCTGTCTATGTTTCATCTTCCAAATTTTATGATATACACAGCCATGCTACAAACCCATCAAAGCCTTTGTTATTTCCCATTTATATGACTCTGTAGGAAACATTTGCTGTCATTTATTAATATTTAAAGAAGCCATTCTTTCCTACATTCTTTTATATTTTAATGCTATAACACTCTCTACTTTGTCTTTCCTTTTCCCTGGTAATGAAATTACTTCGAATTTCTCCCCATATACATGTGAAAAACTAAGGCTATGCTTATGATCTCACCTATGCCATAGGAGACTTTTCCAAGGCTGTTGACAATTTTAATTAATCAAATGGGTGAGGATGGAGTCTGCCTTTGAATCCCAGCTTCCTTCACTCTAGAAAAAAAATTGTAGAATCATAATTTCATAGCTTTTAGATAAATTTAGGAGATGAAGAACTTGAGATCAGAGGAAGCCAATTCATATCGTGCTATTGCTATTGCTTCATTTGCTTTAGAAAGTATTTCAACTTATTAAAGGAATGAATGTCTCCAGTAAGGCCAGAAGTAGTTCTCCTGAGATATTCTGTATTTCCCATCCTTGTAACTTTGCTGAGTCCAGTATAGATGCTCAATATATTTTCATCAAACATATTTACTGATAAGAAGGTATTTTAGAAACAGGACTACCTGTCAGGTCTGATATTTCTCTTAGAAGAATTATAAATATAAAAAAATGAAATTGGCAAATAAAAAGGCTCCATGATTTTTATTGCAGATGATTTTTAATAAAAAGGAAAATTACTGCATGAGAGGATCCAGCTCTATTAGCATGCATTGAAACATTTTCCAATATTAGCACTGCATTCCATTGTGACCTGCCACTGGTTCTGATCTCAGGCAGCAAGCTGAGACTTCTGCCTTTGCTCCGCTAAGCCTTATGAACACACACTCTCTCTCACTCCTTCTCTCCCTCTCCCTCACCCCCCCTCTGCCCTTCTCTGTTTCACATCTAAGTCCTGGAGCCAATCTGTAATTTGCCCAGTGCAGCAGCTATTCTCATTCCCTTCCCAATAATTATACCAAGGACAGAAAATGCCCCTAAATTAATCCATCACACTGGCACAGATTCTAATGAGTGGGAAATGCCAAAAATGATCCATTATCACTGCAATTGGAAAATCATAATATCATAGTTCAGCCTGAGCATCCAGTAAAGGAAATCTCTGAAGCATACAGTGAAGGCTGGATGTGGAAAGCAATCTCTGGTCCCGGAGCTGCCTCGGTGGGACACTAACTGATTCATATGTCCACACAGCTATGCCCATCCACATGTACAGACATTACCCCAGAGTACCCTTGTGTGCGCATCCTGGGTTTTGAAAAACTAGATTATTCTTCCCCAGTTGAGTTTTAAAAGGTCATTTGACCAAAATGCAATGCCACAGTGCCCTCCAGTGGCATAACATATTTAGAGTAATTATTTCTTGGTGGCAGGGTTCTTGCTTCAAAAACCATAAAATGTTTTTAAGAGACCTTCCTGCACCTACCTACTCTCATTTTTTAAAACTGCTCTCCTTTCTGCATTGTCTGATCTCACTTTTCTCTGCATCCTTAACATCCGGTAGTTCTGTGTTCCTTTAGTTCAGCTCGGAAAGGTGGCAGACCAGCCACTCCAAGGTCTGTATCCTTAGTGTAGTAGTCCGATGAGTCAGGGAGACCGTTTTCTCCACTTCTCCTACCAAATGGGGGAGGTAATACGAGCAAAGTGTCCAAAGAAAGATGACCTAACCCCTCAGATGTGAAGATAATAAAAATCTTTACATCGGCCTCTGGTGAATTTATACTTTGTGTATAACTAAATTTCAGGAGTATTCCTATCAGTTCTGAGTTTTACTGTGGGCTGCACATAGTAAAAATGCAAATAACCTTAAATCATTACTTTGATTAATCAGTTTGGCAATTATACATTAATAATTTTAAAATTTTTATTTCATCATATTTTATGTATTTTCCCCCCAATAACCAGGTCTCACAGATTCCATTATGAAAAACATGGTGACAAGTTTATGCATGGCATTTGGGAAGTAAGAGTTAGGTGTACCATTTTTCTTTATTTGAATTTTAAACCATTGTGCAATTCTAATTGATAAGGGGAAAAATCACTTATATCACTTATCAAGAATCACTTGATAAGTGGAAGAATCACTTATCAAGAAATTATTATCAAAAAGAAAAGTCTGAATGTCATGGTTGAATGGTAGCAATGAAATAAAATAAGTTGGGTTGGTAAATCTTTTGTATATATAATATATACTCATGTAACCTGTTTTGTGAAACAAAAGAAAAAATAAAAATAATAATACCACAAGAGAAGGCAATGGCACCTCACTCCAGTACTCTTGCCTGGAAAATCCCATGGGTGGAGGAATCTGGTAGGTTGCAGTCCATGAGGTTGCTAAAGAGTCGGACACGATTGAGCAACTTCGCTTTCACTTTTCACTTTCATTCATTGGAGAAGGAAATGGCAACCCACTCCAGTGTTCTTGCCTNGCACCTCACTCCAGTACTCTTGCCTGGAAAATCCCATGGGTGGAGGAATCTGGTAGGTTGCAGTCCATGAGGTTGCTAAAGAGTCGGACACGATTGAGCAACTTCGCTTTCACTTTTCACTTTCATTCATTGGAGAAGGAAATGGCAACCCACTCCAGTGTTCTTGCCTGGAGAATCCCAGGGGCGGCGGAGCCTTGTGGGCTGCCGTCTATGGGATCGCACAGAGTCGGACACGACTGAAGTGACTTAGCGGCAGCAGCAGCAGTGACCACAAAGGTGAAATTCATGAGAACTGAGTATGATTAAATAGAATACAGAACTCAGGTAGAGATGAAGGCTGTTTGCAATATCCCCATATACCGAGTCATGAAGCTCTCAACCTATGAGAATCATATTTTTAAAAATAGCATGCAAATATTTAAGTAATATTTAAGCAGATATTACTGTTAGCCCTTATTTTCTCAGCTATTCTTCCAACAAAAAAGGAAGAAGTTACTTTTATTCATGAGGTTAGAAAAGGAGGAAGTTATACAGTGTGGTTACCTTTGAGCTGGGTTATGAAGACAGCCACCGTAAGTAGCATTTCAGAGCAAAAGCTTCAGCCATTAGACAAACCAACTACAGAAGTCCAAGCTCTGAAACATTTTGTCCATGAGTTTCTGTATGACCATGAATGCTGTTTTTTTTTTAATCAGTCTGAGATTCTTCCTGCATAAAATTAGACTACTTAAGAATACCTATATCATAAAGTCACTAAAATAATTCAAGGACACAATATCTATAATTGTATAAACACAAGAAAAAACCTAGTATATATCTAAGGCAATGTGCCCAGCATAGTAAATAACCAGCCAGTTTAATTTAAATTAAATTAAATTTTTCTCATTTATCAACCATTTCAGACTACAGAAAATATGTAAGCAATCCATATATACTGTGAACCTGGTTAAGTAGTTTCCATAATGCTTCAATCACAGGAAAAAAATCTGCAGTTCAGTTTTGTTAGATCCAGGTCAGAGAAAATTTGAGTAGTGAAGAATTACTATTTTAAAATGACCCTGATTTCCACAAATTAATGATCCCATAGTTTACTTGGGTCTCAGTGCTGTCATCTTAAAAATGGGAAAAATAAATTTTAGGTCATTTCAGTTACTAAAATATTCAATATATTAATTTAAAATATTTTAACATATATTAATACTATAATGTAGCAAAAATCTGTCACATTACAAAGAAAGAATTAGCTCAGAGTACAGTATTATGCTAAATAAGCAGATGTAAGATCTTGAAAATCTCATTTTTCCTCTCAATGAAGCCTGTAATTAGAGTTACAGTAGGTATGACCAGAAATCTTAAAAGGTACATATTATATGTGACAGATTCGCTTAGTTTTATAAATAAACAGACAATGATTGATGGCTGTGGGGAACTTCCCTGGGTTTTAAAGAGGTGTTTGGTCACAGATTTTGCTGAATTGTATTCTCTAAGCATGACGATGTGGCACCTATCCAGTCTTCCTTTACTCTCCAACAGTGGGCAATAGCAGATCTGATCACATACCACGCCAGGCACTGCAGCACTGGTTTCCTTCAGATCTCTTTAAGTGCATCTCCCACCACTTCTGTCTGTGGCCCTATAGCCCAGCCACATCTCACACTTTATCTCTGTCTGATCTTGACAGGTCGTTTAATGTCTCAAGTCATTGCTCTTCCTGTCCTGTCGCCCACATGGCCATGCTCTTTTCATACCCAGAAACATCCTGTTATTTGTAGCACTCGTCCTAACTCTGATGTTGACTTTTCAAATCTCCTTCTTCAGAATTGATTGCTCCTTCCCTTGCCTTCTGAGAGCATTGGTGCTTTTTGCTAATAGTTATTTCATTTGGATTTAATACAAATAACTTTACCCCTCCATGCATCTATCCATCATCCCAATCTATGAACTGCATGATGGACAGTAGAAAGGAGAACAGTCTAAGGGTTAGGAATTTGATTTCAGAGAAATGCATCATGTGCTCCTTCTCTTCCACTTACCACTCTGGACAGCTTAACAGCTTTCAGGCTCAGTTTACTCATCTGTAAGATGTAGGCCAAAATCAGTGTACTGGCAGTACAGGCCTTTGAGAAAACTGGTTGAAATGGGCTTAAAACACTTATCCTGGATCTAGTAAACACTCAGTGCATGCAGTAGCTATTATGACTACTGTTCTTACTATTCTGTCTTTCTATGCCAACTGCCAATCTTATATCTGTCATCAAGGCCTCACTCCTAAACTTCAAACATGTACAGCCGCTGTCCTCTAAACATCCCAGTTTTAGTATCTAAGTGACATGTGAAATTAACATCTCAAAAGCTGAACTGCTGGTGAGCCCCCAAAACAAAACCTTTCTTATTCAGTTGCCCCATTTACATATATATATGTGTGTGTGTATATATATATATATATATGTATAATGCTATACATAAATTCATGTCTGTAATATTTATAACATATGTATATAGTTCCTCCCAACACAGTGATTGAGCCTGGGTCTCCTGCTTTGCAGAGTCTTTACCATCTGAACCACAAGAGAAGCCCATATAATATTATATACATATGTATTTAATATACATACATACACACACACACACACACATATATATATATAGTTAATGCTCAAGTTATTTTGGAGTCCTTTCTCTCTTTCATACCCGATATCCACTCTATCAGAAAATCATACTGGCTCTTCTAACAAACATCTAGAATATTACCACTATGCTCTACCCCCAGTGTTTCCATGTTGATCTGAACCACTGTAATTCCTTACGTGTGCTACTGAATTTGCTTTTCTGGGTGGAATCCTTGCTTCAGCCTTTGTCTTCCTTAACGTGCTGTGCTGTTTTGTTCTGTGCTTAATCGCTCAGTTGTGTCTGACTAATTGTGACCCATGAACTGTAACCCACCAGGCTCCTCTGCCCATGGGATTCTCTAGGCAATACTGGAGTGAGTTGCCATTTCCTTCTCCAGGGGATCTTCCCAACCCAGGGATTGAACTCAAATCTCCTGTATTGCAGGCAGATTCTTTACTGTCTGAGCCCCCAGGGAAACCCCATACATACTAGGTATTTTAACATAAAAATATATTTGTAAAAGCATCACAAAAATCAGTAAATGTACCCACCACCCTCAGAAGTTTCCATNTGCAGGCAGATTCTTTACTGTCTGAGCCCCCAGGGAAACCCCATACATACTAGGTATTTTAACATAAAAATATATTTGTAAAAGCATCACAAAAATCAGTAAATGTACCCACCACCCTCAGAAGTTTCCATTTGGTATTCTCCTTTTTCCTTTCTTCCTTTTCCAACTGATCACTGAATTGATTTACATCCTCAGATCAGTTTGCGTTTTGTAATGTTCTGTGCAAGTTGAATCATACAGTGGGTGATTTTGTATTCAAGTCTTCACATGAAAACATGCNTTCTTCAATATACAAAAGTCAATCAATGTGAAACACCATATTAGCAAATTGAAAGATAAAATCCGTATGATCATTTCAACAGATGAAGAAAAAGCCTTTGATAAAATTCAGCACCTATTTATGATGAAAAGTCTTCAAAAAATGGGCATAGAAGGAACCCACCTCAACACCTCAACATAGTAAAGGCCATATATTATAAGCCTCCAGCAAACATTATTCAAAAACGGAAAGCATTCCCCCTAAGATCAGGAACAAGACAATGGTGTCCACTTTTGCTACTATTATTCAACATAGTCCTGGAAGTCCTAGCTATAGCAGTCAGAGAAGAAAAAGAAATAAAAGGAATTCAGATCAGAAAAGAAGAAGTAAAACTCACACTGTTTGCAGATGACATGATACTGTACATAGAAAACCATAAAGATAGTATCAGAAAATTACTAGAGCTAATCAGTGAATTTAGCAAAATTGCAGGATACGAAATCAATACACAGAAGTCACTTGTATTTCTATATACTAACAATGAAAAATCAGAAAGAGCAATTAAGGAATCATTCCCATTCACCATTGCAACAAAAAGAATTACATATATAGGAATAAACTTACTTAAGGGGACAAAAGAAGTCTATTATAAGAAAATTNCAGGATACGAAATCAATACACAGAAGTCACTTGTATTTCTATATACTAACAATGAAAAATCAGAAAGAGCAATTAAGGAATCATTCCCATTCACCATTGCAACAAAAAGAATTACATATATAGGAATAAACTTACTTAAGGGGACAAAAGAAGTCTATTATAAGAAAATTATAAGACACTAATGAAAAAAATCAAAGTTGACATACAGATATTCCAGGTTTCTGGGTAGGAAGAATCAATATTGTGAAAATGACTATACTACCAAAAGCAATCTACAGATTCAGTGCTATCCCTATCAAAATACCAGTGGCCTTTTTCACAGAACTAGAACAAAAATTTTCACAATTCACATGGAAAAACAAAAGACCCTGAATAGCCAAAGCAGTCTTGAGAAAAAGAATGGAGCTGGAGGAATCAAGCTTCCTGACTTCAGGTTATACTACAAACCTACAGTCATTGAGACAGTATAGTACTGGCACAAAAACAGCAATATAAACCAACGGAGCAAGATAGAATGCCAAGAAATAAACCCATGTACCTATGGGTACCTTATTTTTGACAAAGGAGGCAAGAATATACAATGGGGCAAAGACAGCCTCTTCAAGAAAACTGGGCACCTGCATGTAAAAGAATGGCATTAAAACACTTCCTAACAGCATACACAAAGATAAACTCAAAATGCATTAAAGACCTAAATGTAAGACCAGAAACCATTACACTCAGAGGAAAACAGGCAGAGCACTCGATGACATTAACCAAAGGACTCCATGAGTAATGGCAATAAAAGCAAAAGGAAACAAGTGGGACCTGATTAAACTTAAAAGCTTCTGCACAGCAAAGGAAACTATAAGCAAGGTGAAAAGAAAAGACAGCCCTCAGAATGGAAGAAAATAATAGCAAATGGAACAACTGACAAAGGACTAATTTCCAAAATATACAAGCAGCCCAATGCAACTCAATACCAGAAAGACAAACAACTCAGTCAAAAAGTGCAAAAAGACCTAAACAGACATTTCTCCAAAGAAGACATACAGATGGCTAACAAACAGATGAAAAGATGCTCAACATTGTTCATTATTAGACAAATGCAAACCAAAACTACAATGAGATATCACCTCACACTGTTCAGAATGGCCCTTATCAAAAAGTCTACAAACAATAAAAGCTGGAAAGGGCGTGGAGAGAAGGGAACACTTGCACTGTTGGTGGGAATGTAAATTGATACAGTCACTANCAACATTGTTCATTATTAGACAAATGCAAACCAAAACTACAATGAGATATCACCTCACACTGTTCAGAATGGCCCTTATCAAAAAGTCTACAAACAATAAAAGCTGGAAAGGGCGTGGAGAGAAGGGAACACTTGCACTGTTGGTGGGAATGTAAATTGATACAGTCACTAGGGAAAATGGTATGGAGATTCCTTAAAAAACTAGGAATAAAACCATCATGTGACCCAACAATCCCACTCCTAAGCATATACCCTGAGGAAACAAAAATTGAAAGAGACACGTGTATCTCGTTTTTCATTTCAGCACTATTTACAATAGCTAGAACATGAAGCAGCCTATATGTCCATCAACAGATGAATGGATAAAGAAGCTGTGGTACATATACACAATGGAATATTACTCAGCCATGAAAGGGAACACATTTGAGTCAGTTCTAATGAGGTAGGTGGACATAGAACCTATTATACAGAGTGAAGTGAGTTAGAAAGATAAATACTGTATTCTAGCACATATNTTGCTGGCATATTGAATGCAGCACTTTCACTGCATCATCTTTGAGAATTTGAAATAGTTCAACTGGAATTCCATCACCTCCACTAGCTTTGTTCTTAGTGATGCTTTCCTAAAAAGGGGATATACCCATTTGAATGCAGAGTTCCAAAGAATAGCAAGGAGAGATAAGAAAGCCTTCTTCAATTTGTAAGACCTGAATGTATTCATTTTATCCCAATCTCTTATAGTCCTTTTGCATTTTATGATTTCCATTCATTTATGAAGTATCTTAGAGGAAGAGAGAAGTACATAAGTATAAAATCTGATTGTCAGGAGTGGAATTGGTTTGAGTAGGGATTTAAGCACTAAGCATTAAGTTTTAGGTATAATTAAGAATAAGTGGTTGAAGGAAGTTTATACAATCCTACCTCAAGAAACAACAACAAAAAACAGACAACCTAACTTTACACCTAAAGCAACTGGAAAAAGAAGAAAATCCCAAAATTAGTAAAAGGAAAGAAATCATAAAGATCCAAGCAGGAAAAAAATGAAAAAGAAAGAAATAATAGTAAAGACTAATAAAATGAAAACCTATTTCTTTGAGAAGAAACAAAATTGGCAAACCCTTAGCCAGACTCATCAAGAAAAAAAGAGAGAAGAATCAAAATCAATGAAATTAGAAATGAAAAAGGAGAGGTTACAACAGACAATGCAGAAATATAAAGGATTATAAGAGATTATTATGAACAACTATATGGCAATAAAATAGATAACCTGGAAGAAATGTACAGATTCTTAGAAAAGTTCAATCTTCCAAGACTGAACCAGGAAGAAATATAAATTATGAGCAACCCAATTACAAACACTGAAATTGAATCTATAATCAAAAATCTCCTAAAAAAACAAAAGCCCAGGACCAGATGGCTTCACAGAAGAATTCTATCAAACTTTAGAGAAGAGTGAATGCCTATCCTTCTAAAACTCTTTTGAAAAATTACAGAGGAAGGAACACTTCCAAACTCATTCTATGAAGCCACCATCACCCTGATACCAAAACCAGACAAAGACAACACACAAAAAAGTAAACTTCAGGCCAATATCATGGATGAACATAGATGCAAAGATACACAACAAAATTTTAGCAAACAGAATTCAGCAACACATCAGAAAGCTCGTACACCATGATCAAGTTGGGTTTATTCCAGGGATGCAAGAATTCTTCAATATACAAAAGTCAATCAATGTGAAACACCATATTAGCAAATTGAAAGATAAAATCCATATGATCATTTCAATAGATGAAGAAAAAGCCTTTGATAAAATTCAGCACCTATTTATGATGAAAAGTCTTCAAAAAATGGGCATAGAAGGAACCCACCTCAACATAGTAAAGGCCATATATTATAAGCCTCCAGCAAACATTATTCAAAAATGGAAAGCATTCCCCCTAAGATCAGGAACAAGACAATGGTGTCCACTTTGCTACTATTATTCAACATAGTCCTTGAAGTCCTAGCTATAGCAGTCAGAGAAGAAAAAGAAATAAAAGGAATCCAGATCAGAAAAGAAGAAGTAAAACTCACACTGTCTGCAGATGATGTGATACTGTACATAGAAAACCCTAAAGATAGTATCAGAAAATTACTAGAGCTAATCAGTGAATTTAGCAAAATTGCAAGATACAAAATCAATACACAGAAGTCACTTGTATTTCTATATACTAACAATGAAAAATCAGAAAGAGCAATTAAGGAATCATTCCCATTCACCATTACAACAAAAAGAATTACATATATAGGAATAAACTTACTTAAGGGGACAAAAGAACCCTACACAGAACATTATAAGACACTAATGAAAAAAATCAAAGTTGACATACAGATATTCCGTGTTTCTGGGTAGGAAGATTCAATATTGTGAAAATGACTATACTACCAAAAGCAATCTACAGATTCAGTGCTATCCCTATCAAAATACCAGTGGCCTTTTTCACAGAACTAGAACAAAATTTTTCACAATTCATATGGAAAAACAAAAGACCCTGAATAGCCAAAGCAGTCTTGAGAAAAAGAATGGAGCTGGAGGAATCAAGCTTCCTGACTTCAGGTTATACTACAAAGCTACAGTCATTGAGACAGTATGGTACTGGCACAAAAACAGCAATATAAACCAACGGAGCAAGATAGAATGCCAAGAAATAAACCCATGCACCTATGGGTACCTTATTTTGGACAAAGGAGGCAAGAATATACAATGGGGCAAAGACAGCCTCTTCAAGAAAACTGGGCACCTGCATGTAAAAGAATGGCATTAGAACACTTCCTAACAGCATACACAAAGATAAACTCAAAATGCATTAAAGACCTAAATGTAAGACCAGAAACCATTACACTCAGAGGAAAACAGGCAGAGCACTCGATGACATTAACCAAAGGACTCCATGAGTAATGGCAATAAAAGCAAAAGGAAACAAGTGGGACCTGATTAAACTTAAAAGCTTCTGCACAGCAAAGGAAACTATAAGCAAGGTGAAAAGACATCCCTCAGAATGGGAGAAAATAATAGCAAATGGAACAACTGACAAAGGATTAATTTCCAAAATATACAAGCAGCCCAATGCAACTCAATACCAGAAAGACAAACAACTCAGTCAAAAAGTGCAAAAAGACCTAAACAGACATTTCTCCAAAGAAGACATACAGATGGCTAACAAACAGATGAAAAGATGCTCAACATTGTTCATTATTAGACAAATGCAAACCAAAACTACAATGAGATATCACCTCACACTGTTCAGAATGGCCCTTATCAAAAAGTCTACAAACAATAAAAGCTGGAAAGGGCGTGGAGAGAAGGGAACACTTGCACTGTTGGTGGGAATGTAAATTGATACAGTCACTAGGGAAAATGGTATGGAGATTCCTTAAAAAACTAGGAATAAAACCATCATGTGACCCAACAATCCCACTCCTAAGCATATACCCTGAGGAAACAAAAATTGAAAGAGACACGTGTATCTCGTTTTTCATTTCAGCACTATTTACAATAGCTAGAACATGAAGCAGCCTATATGTCCATCAACAGATGAATGGATAAAGAAGCTGTGGTACATATACACAATGGAATATTACTCAGCCATGAAAGGGAACACATTTGAGTCAGTTCTAATGAGGTAGGTGGACATAGAACCTATTATACAGAGTGAAGTGAGTTAGAAAGATAAATACTGTATTCTAGCACATATATATGGAATCTAGAAAAATGGTACTGAAGATTTATTTACAGGGCAACAGTGGAGAAATACACATAGAGAATAGACTTATAAATATGGAAAGAGGGGAGGAGAGGGTGAGATGTAGGGAAAGAGTAATGTGAAAACTTACATTACCATATGTAAAAGAGACAGCCAACAGGGATTTGCTATATGGCTCAGGAAACTCAAACAGGAGCTCTGTGTCAACCTAGAGGGGTGGGGTGAGGAGGGAGATAGGAGGGAATTTCAAAAGGAACGAATATATGTATACCTATGGCTGATTCATGTTGAGGTTTCACAGAAAACAAAAAATTTATGTGAAGCAATTATCCTTCATTAAAAAATAATTTAAAAAAAGAATAAGAGGTCATTGTTGCAATGAATTGGGGCCTCCTGCCCAATAGCCAGCACCAATTTAACAGCCATCTTAGAAGCAGACCCTCCATCCTCAGTCAGGCCTTCAGATGATCACAACCCCAACTGGCATTGTAATTGCAATTCATGAGAGAGTGTAGTTAGATGAGCCTAGTTAAGCTGCTTCCCAAATCCTGGTAATATAGAGATCTATATTTGCTTTAGGACACTGTTTTGAGGTAATTTGCTGCACAGCTATGAATAACTAATACATATAGTTAAAAAAAGAAGAATATTTGAACTACTAACTTCATTTTATTATATAAGCCTATAGTGTGGGAGGATTACTCCTGCTGTTGTTGCTAACTAGTTTCTACCCATAGCCTGAATTGTTGAAGGACTAGAGTGAAGATAAATCAACTGAGAGAGAAGTAAAATAAATGGTGTATTAAAACCATATACAGTAAGAAGTAGGGCTGGATATTGGATGGTAGTTTTGATACCACAGGCCACAAGTGTACCAGGTACAAAGGTTTTTCACAGTGTAGGTAGGTCAAAATATTTACAGCCATGTTCTTAGTAATACTTCCCTGGTGGCTCAGAGAGTAAAGCATCTGCCTACAATGAGGGAGACCCAGGTTCGATCCCTGGGTTGGGAAGATCCTCTGGAGAAGGAAATGGCAACCCACTCCTGTACTCTTGCCTAGAAAATCCCATGGGTGGAGAAGCGTGGTAGGCTACAGACCATGGGGTCGCAAAGAGTCGGACATGACTGAGCGACTTCACTTTAACTTTCTTTCTTAATAATACACATCATTAATTGTGCAAACATTCACAGAGCTTGTAACATGTGTTGGGCTCTCTAAAAAGCACTGAACAACACACTGTGATGTGAAAGGCACACTATTCATGACTAACTGCCAAATCTGTACTCACCATGTTTTGAATAGCTGAAGAAACATACAATATCTGCTTTAACATGGCATGGGTCAACTTTCAGAGACTGCCTTCACCTCTTGCTTCTCCTTGGCTGAACCTGTGTTTTAAAAAAACAGAGAGAACATAGTTCCATGTTCATTGCTTTCACCAGGTTCTATTCCATATGCTTAGAAGGGAGCATTTCATTTTCAGAGCACATGCAGATTGAAGACTCAGTCACACTGATCTGGTCTTGTGATTTTTGCTTTCCCCTACAATATGTTTTCTTTGATTGCCTTCTGTACTCAAGTATGAAAGAGGGGGCAAATCTTCATAACTTACTCAAATAACTTTTCCAAAGCGTCATAGCATTTCATGATTCTCAGAAAAATAGGGAAATGCAAGATGAGGAAGGCAAGTCAAAAGCAAAACTCAAACATTTAGTGTAAAAAAAGATAAAGTATAAGAAAAGAAAGAACTGGCCAGATATTGTTCTGTTGTTCTGGGAATATAAAAGAAGAGGTATCTTTTATAGAGGCCTTAACATGGACTTTCAGGCATAATTCTCAGTGACTTTCATTTATTAAATACTTTAGTCCTCACAAGTTTTATGAAGTGAGATTTATTCTTATCCCTATTGCTCACATGAGAAAGGCAAGGAACCTGGACGTTAAATAATATTCCTGAGATTATATATATATAGGGTTTCCCTGGTGGCTCAGCTGGTAAAGAATCTGCCTGTAATGCAGGAGACCTGGGTTCTATCCCTGGGTTGGGACAACCCACTTGAGAAGGAAACGACTGTTTACTCCATTATTCTCGCCTGGAGAAATCCATTGACTGTATAGTCCATGGGGTTGCAAAGAGTCAGACATGACTGAGTGACCTTCACACACACACACACACACTCACACTCACACACACACACTCACACACTCTGCAGTACCTCCACAGTCTGATTGCAGAGCTGTCCTGCTTAACTTTATGTTTAGGAAATCTGACATGCTAACTGTGTAGTTGCAAGAGTTTGCAGTGTGTGGAAAGGAGATGGATAAATCAGTATTTTGCTTCCAATGATTATAANCACACACTCACACACTCACACACACACACTCACACACTCTGCAGTACCTCCACAGTCTGATTGCAGAGCTGTCCTACTTAACTTTATGTTTAGGAAATCTGACATGCTAACTGTGTAGTTGCAAGAGTTTGCAGTGTGTGGAAAGAAGATGGATAAATCAGTATTTTGCTTCCAATGATTATAAATGGCATGAATGATGACATTTGTAAACAGAAGTGTGTGTCTAAACTATCATTCACCTGTGCCTACACCTCCTTTATGTTTTCTCTTCAAATGAAATATTTACTTTGGAGTGGGCTTTTAAATGTCATCTGTTTTATAATCTCTGCATTAGCCTTAAAACTCAGGCTACTTGCGACTGAGTGGGGGATTCTGTGTTGGAAAGTTGAACAAGAATAGAATATTGAATTAATGAGCTNAGTGTGTGTCTAAACTATCATTCACCTGTGCCTACACCTCCTTTTTGTTTTCTCTTTCAAATGAAATATTTACTTTGGAGTGGGCTTTTAAATGTCATCTGTTTTATAATCTCTGCATTAGCCTTAAAACTCAGGCTACTTGCGACTGAGTGGGGGATTCTGTGTTGGAAAGTTGAACAAGAATAGAATATTGAATTAATGAGCTGTAAATTGGCATTACTGTTAGAAACAATTTGGTGTTTTGGTACTTTTGGTCATTTCCTACATGGTTAATCTATTTTTTAAAAAACATAACAGGCTCATTCCAGCATGGGAAATGAGATCAAGATAGGAAATAGGTACATATCTACTATGTTTCTGAGTATATTTTGGGAAAAATTTCCATTTACTTTATTGTTATTATTTTTAAAAGCAGCTGCAAATCAAACTCTTATTCTGCAGTGTTAGTATCAAGCATGGATAAAGAAGATAAAAGTTCTAGATTCAGTTTTTCCTCCAAAAAAATAATTTGCAGGACTGAGTAGGTTACTTCCTTCTCAGTTAACTTATTTTTAAGTAGGCCAGCATAGTATAGATTGGGGAGACATAATAGAATTCTAGCAACCTATGCAATAACCATCTAGTTGTAGAGAGAACAATTCACTAGCTGTTGCTAGAGACAGGTGATAGAAGAAATATAAGCCACCTTGCCTTCCTGATTTAGGCTTCCCTGGTGGCTCAAATGAATCCTCCTGCAGTGTAGAAGATCTGGGTTCTATCCCTGGGTTGGGAAGATTCCCAGGAGAAGGGAATAGCTACCCACTCTAGTATTCTTGCCTAGAGAATCCCCATGGACCAAGGAGCCTGGCAAGCTATAGTCCATGGGGTCACAAAGAATCAGACACAACTGAACGACTAACACTTTCATTTTTTTTTCAACTTCTTATGGCAATATCTGAATAAATTTTAATGATGACATTTATTACACAGGATCCTTTCTAGTTGCTGTCATTAGACTGTTAGTGCTTGTATTTCAAATTTAAGTGCCTTATTTTCATTAATTTTTTTTTCTTTTTATTAGAATTTGGGTGACATTACTTCGGAGGTGAATCAGTTGCATTGTTGATCCAGAAACCCATTATTTTGTTTCAATAATGAGTATTAATATTTTCAATACTATCTGATTTTTTTATACTCGTGATATATGTACACACCACACACACACACACACACACTCACTCATAGAAATTAGTGATATATTTCAGATGGAAAAGTATCTGTGTGCAATGCTGGAGACCCAGATTCGATCCCTGGGTTGAGAAGATCCCCTGGAGAAGGAAATAGCAACCCCACTCTAGTACTATCGCCTGGAAAATCCCATGGACAGAGGAGCCTGGTAGTCTACAGTCCATGGGGTCGCAAAGAGTTGGATATGACTGAGTGACTTTACTTTACTTTTTACTTTATGAACAAAGTCATGATCTGCTTTTTCTGCTTTGTCATTAACATTTACTTCCCTTTTTTGACCAGCATCCTGAGAGTTATCACATGGCTCACAAATTTTAGAGAGACAAAATGCTTTCTAATATTTCAATTCTGATGACTCTTTTCATATGATAAGGGATTGTATATTTCAAAGCCATTGACAGGTGCCTTATATTTGATTATCTTTAAAACAATTCTGCACTAAGGGCAACACTTGTGATATTGTGTTCACTTTGCAGTGAGGGGAAGCAGACTCAGAAATAACTAAAACGTTCACTAGGTTGCTGAAACAGGCCGGGCTTCCTGAATCCAAACTTGGTCTTTCTCCAGTGTGCTATCGAGCCATTGTTGAATGGTTTCAATCTTGGGGAAAATAAGAAATTTAGTGTTAATCAACTTATTTTCAGATACTCCTGGTATGGAAGACATATTAAGAGATGACAAAAAATAAAACCAATATTCTGCAAAATTCTAATTTAATATGAAATAGCTCTTACAGCCTAATAGAGATAACAGCTCTTTTAGTGATTCCAAATGATGGAAGGAAAAAAGTAGAATAAGATTTGTGCTTCTTATGAGTCATCAGCAGCCATAAGTTAATCACATTAATATGTTTTGGTTATAAATCAAGGCTATTTGTTTACTGGTTTGTGACAGCATTCCACCCTAACTCTGTCTCTACTCACAACCAAGGAATTTTGAAAAAGTATGAGAATATTAAGTCAAACAGTTTGAAGCTCTATTTTATGGGGAAAACATACACATTGTTTTTTTGCATAGAATTTAGAAGCTTGCTTGAATTGTTCCTTATAAATACACATCTATTTGAGAAAGTACGTTTAACATTCAGATAGTATACAATGAGGAGTTTAATTTGTACCCTAAATGATGGCAATATCACTTTCTACTATTAGCTTTCAACTGTATCAAGTCAATTAAAAGTGGCAGTTTTCTTTTTCCATTGCCATTTTATGCTAAAATTCCACGTAAGATTTTTCCCTTAATGCTTTTTTGAATGTGTCCTACCTCCACTTAACACTAATCTAACTGTCTCAAAAGACTTCTCAAATTCCATATGAAAAGAAATGTTTGCAAGAGCACAACACTGTAAGTATATCAGACTTTAGAAAAGTCTAATTTTGTGGTGCTAAAAAATGCAATCAACATAGAGAATTGGGTAAAATTATTAAAAATCAAAAGTGTGGAAAATGTAGAGTATCCTAATTAAAGAAGCGGAGATGTTGATTTATATGAAGATAAGAATGCAAAATAAGAAACATCTAGCACAATTATACACAGATCAGTTCAAGGAACCACAGGCAGAGAACAATTAACTCTTGGATTTCAATTACAGTCTTTTAGATCTTGTTATATGTTTAAGTGTCTGAAATTAATAAATGTGCCTGGTAGCAATTTCTGTTTCATAGATATGCTTCCTTGACTATACCCCAAATATATTTTCATTTGGATTAAAATTTTAATATAATTCAGGAGTTGAATTGTTAGGTAATTTTATCAGTAGTTGCAATATCCATTTTAATTGGAAAGGAAAAGGGAATGACCAAAGTAAGATTAAAAGATTTTAAGGTACAACTTTAGTTAATGATTTGGTGCATTGAACAAAGTCATTTGGTTGTGTGTGTGTGTTCTTCGAGGCACATGGAATATGTATTATCTGGGGAGCCCTGGCTCAAGTCCTAGGAAGAAAGAAATCCATCAAGCAGTCTCCTATGACAATAGCCTCATCAGATAGCTCAAAAGCTCTGTCACCCAGTCAGAGCACAGAGGATGGTCTCTATAAAGCCTATGATGTTTATTGTGTGTGTTTCGTCTTATCTGATTCTTTGCAACCCCATGGTCCATAGCCCACCAGGCTCCTCTGTCCATGGAAGTTTCCAGGCAAGAATACTGGAGTGGGTTGCCATTTCTTGCTCCAGGGGATCTTCCCAACGCAGGGATTGCATCCACATCTCTTGCATCTCCTGCACTGAAAGATGGATTCCTTACACTGTGTCACCTGGGAAGCCCATGATGTTTGTTAAATGTTTGCTAGAGGAGATTCTTCTTGAAAAAATAAGAAGTCAGGAAAGGAGACAAATATGGAAGGACATCTATGATAAAGAAACTATCATTCCTAAAAGTATGATTGTATGGTGCAGTTTTTGATACATTCAATGGCAGTGATTAAGATGGCATTCCTAGGGTGTGGGAATATATAAAAAGCTCACTGTTGACAGTTAATTAATGTCAAGACCTATACAGAGAATAAACTANGTCCATAGCCCACCAGGCTCCTCTGTCCATGGAAGTTTCCAGGCAAGAATACTGGAGTGGGTTGCCATTTCTTGCTCCAGGGGATCTTCCCAACGCAGGGATTGCATCCACATCTCTTGCATCTCCTGCACTGAAAGATGGATTCCTTACACTGTGTCACCTGGGAAGCCCATGATGTTTGTTAAATGTTTGCTAGAGGAGATTCTTCTTGAAAAAATAAGAAGTCAGGAAAGGAGACAAATATGGAAGGACATCTATGATAAAGAAACTATCATTCCTAAAAGTATGATTGTATGGTGCAGTTTTTGATACATTCAATGGCAGTGATTAAGATGGCATTCCTAGGGTGTGGGAATATATAAAAAGCTCACTGTTGACAGTTAATTAATGTCAAGACCTATACAGAGAATAAACTAAGGACCATGTAGATACTTTCAAATACACTAAAAAGGAGATAAGAAGTCACAAAGGCATTTTATGCAACAGAGGATTATGTTTACATTTGGAGTGGGTAGAACAGATTAAAGAGATGGCAACTGGGATCACACACATTGGTCAGTAGGTGAGTCAACAAGGATCCTTCCTCTGTTGCAATTATCAGAAAAATTCAATTCATACTAGATTAAGGAATAAAAATAATTTATTAATGAAAATATAATGTCAAAGAGCAACTGGGTTCAGAGATAAGCAATACCATTAAGAAATGATTTCTTTCCTGCTAAGTTGGTTAAGGCTTTTAATTCATGACAAACTACCACAAAACTTAGTGGTTAAAAGAATAAACATTTGCACAGCTCATGATTATGTAGGTCAGTAATTGGTCTGGCTAGCTGAGGGGTTCTTATCTCAGCTAAAGTCATCTTTTGGTCATAGTTACATTGTGAATCTGCTGGGTAGTTGAAAGCTGTCTGCTGAAGTTAAAGGAATGACCGGGCCATATCCTCAGCATCCACCAAGCTAATCCTGGCCTTGATCACATGACTCTGGCAAGGTAGCAAGAGCAAGAAGAATAAAGTCATTTCGAGGCCTAGGATGAGGGTTGAAACTTGGTCCAGTGATACTCATACCACATTCTATTAATCAAAGAAGGTCACAAGACTAGCCTACATTGAAGGGGTTGGGGTCATTGAAACCTGTTGATTGTGGGAGTGGTAAAGTAAAATTACAAAGAGGAATAGATACAGGGAGGAGCATAATTTTGGCCATTTCTGCAAATAAAGTAAAACAACAGTTTCACCTGGTACCCTCTGTGGCTTTGTCTGATAATAGTAAGAGGGATGTTTAAGTTCTGACTGCAGACCTTTTCATCTCTGAGTACTGTTTTATTTTTGCTAAATATCTTAATCTGGTTGGGCTGATAATAGCTCAGTTGTGTCTCTTAATGAGAAATTTATCTCTCACAGTCTGGAACTGAGAAGTTTGAGATCAGGGTGTCAGGGTGGTCAGGTTCTGGTGAGAACCCTCTTCCTGGTTTGAAAATGGATGTCTTCTTGCTGTGTCCTCATGTGGTTGCAAGAAAGAGAGAGAGGGAGCACACACTCTCATGTCTGTCTTTTTTTTGTTGATATTTTTATTTTTTTATATTTTGTTTTTTTTTAATTATATTTTAAAATTGAAGAATAATTGCTTTACAATATTGTGTTAGTTTCTGCCATACATCAATATGAATCAGTCATAATTATACATATGTCCCCTTCCTCTTAAATCTCCCTCCCATTTTCCACCCCATCCCACCCCTCTAGGTAGTCACAGCGCACCAGCTGTGAGCTCCCTGCATCATACAGGAAATTCCCACTGGCTATCTATTTTGCATATGTTAATGTATATGTTTCAATGTTATTCTTTCATTCTTCCCTCTCCTTCTTCCACTCTATATTCAAGCTTATTCTCTATCTATGTCTGCGTCTCCATTGCTGCTCTGCAAATAGGTTCATCAGTACCATCTTTCTAGATTCTATACATATGTGTTAATGTACAATATTGTTTTTCTCTGACTTGTCTCACTCCTTATAATAGGCTCTAGGTTCATCTACCTCACTAGAATTCAACTGTGTTCTTTTTTATGGTTGAATAATATTCCATTGAATATCTGTACCCTAAATTCATTATCTATGTCTTATAAGGATACCACACTTGTGACTTAATTACCTTCCAAAGGCCCTACTTCTAAATATTATCATATTGAGGATTAGGACTTCAACATAGGGGAAAACAAAAATATTTAGCCAATAGCACTGGATTATTTCAGAACATATATCTCTGCCTAAATCAGACTTTGATTCTCCAAATGTGGGTCATGCGCTTCCCTTAAGTGGAGTGGGGATGGCAAGGGGAGGAAAACCATCTCAGATTCCATGGACTGAGTGTAGATGACTTGTTAGACTAGTAGTGAAAAACAGGTCTTTTTCCAAATATAGCAGTATGAAAATCAGGTAAGTAGTTTTTAAATATGCATTAAGTGATCCAATGCAGAAATTCTGCATTGTTATGCCAGGTAATTTCTATTTCTGTGTTCAATTAGTAAGAATAGAGCATCCCACTATAATCTAACACCTACAATTAGGCGATTTGTTCTAAGATTCTGTGTTGACATTTTGCTAATTCTAATCATATTTGTGTTGACCTCTAATGATTTATACTGATAAGTAACAAATCTTTGACCTTAATCAGTTAACAACACAGAGGAACACATTGGTAGGGATAAGGCTATAGTGCTTCATAAAGAGACCTGTGCTTCTTGCCTGAAACACAGCATATATTTCATAATTTCCTTTCTCTGGCTTTCTTGCCAACCCATGAATACTACACATCTCAGGTGATCTGACTTTTTAAGTCCATTTGTTGGTGAAACTCACTATCAACAAATTTTAATTTTGTGCTAATATAAACTTGATCTGAGGGACATCTCTCCCTCCCTATCCCCTGCACTTTATTCTTAGATAGCTATTTCTTTCTTACTGATGACATTTTAAAGGTATAGAACCTATCAGAATTTTGCAGTATACCAGCTATGTCAAAGCCTTTGACTGTGTGGATCACAATCAACTGTGGAAAATTCTGAGAGAGATGGGAATACCAGACCACCTGAGCTGCATCTTGAGAAATCTGTATGCAGGCCAGGGAGCAACCGTTCGAACTGGACATGGAACAACAGACTGGTTCCAAATAGGAAAAGGAGTACGTCAAGGCTGTATATTGTCACCCTGCTTATTTAACATCTATGCAGAGTACATCATGAGAAACGCTGGGCTGGAAGGAGCACAAGCTGGAATCAAGATTGCTGGGAGAAATATCAATAACCTCAGATATGCAGATGACACCACCCTTATGGCAGAAAGTGAAGAACTAAAGAGCCTCTTGATGAACGTGAAAGAGGAGAGTGAAAAAGTTGGCTTAAAGCTCAACATTCAGAAAATGAAGATCATGGCATCCAGTCCCATCACTTCATTGGAAATAGACGGGGAAACAGTGGAAACAGTGTCAGACTTTATTTTTCTGGGCTCCAAAATCACTGCACATGGTGACTGCAGCCATGAGTCAAAAGACGCTTACTCCTTGGAAGAAAAGTTATGAGAAACCTAGATAGCATATTCAAAAGCAGAGATATCACTTTGCCGACTAAGGTCCATCTAGTCAAGGCTATGGTTTTTC
>SJYA01002742.1:3915141-3995576 GCA_006410615.1 Neotragus moschatus | reverse complement strand
AGGGACGGGGGAGCCTGGTGGGCTGCCATCTATGGGGTCGCACAGAGTTGGACACGACTGAAGCAACATAGCAGCAGCAGCAGCAGTAGCAAGTGTACCTTTAAATATTACTCTGCTGCTTTCAGTAGACAATTCTTATAACAGAGTATCTCCTATTCTTCCCTCCTGCCCCTTGTGAAATACAGTTTCTGAAACTGTATCTGAATACAGTTCTGATTATTACTTTGTCTCTTCATACACTGATATTTGTGTTGTTTTTATTTCTGCCACTCAGCAAGCCATGCACTGTACATTTTCAGTTGTTTGGTGCAGTGTTAGGTGCTGGAGCCTTTAGATTCCTGTAGTTTCTGCTATTAATCTTGTTGCTTATTTGCTTGCTTTGTTTTTTGGCAGAGAGTAGGGAGTCTCCTTCTTTGCCTTTGGAATTCCCTAAGTACTCCTTCTTAGTGATAGTCTGTGGCCTGCAGCTTTTTCATCTGTAAACCACCCTTATCACTTTGGAACTCCATTGGTGTGGCAGTGTCATGGGGGAAGAATGAGAGCATTCTGCAACCTTATGATTTTCAGTATTTTAGACAAGTTGTTTTGTGTTTTGGAGCTGTGATTTTTACAAGTGTTTCCCTAGAGGTACGGCCTTTTTTCTTTACCCCCATCCTCTACTCTGTTCCTCTGCTATTGTATTCCAAGTCTGCAGCCTTGAAACCCTCACTGCAGTTCTGTCTGTGTGTGTGTTTTCTCTCTTGGGTAAGACAGGAAGACTGGGAGGTGTGACCAGGATAGGAAGACTTTTCTGCACTCAGAGGGGCTAATCCTGTTGTAAAGACAGTATTCGGAAGAGTGGACCTTTGTCAAGGAGAAGACTTAATATATTTCACAGTGATTATTTTTACTCTTTCTTTGCTAGATACAGGAAGGAACTATGCTAGACTCTCCATGGTGAGAATTTGATGACATTCCTGGAGGTAAAGCCTAGGAAAGTGTCAGTTCAATTCAGTCACTCAGTTATGTCCAACTCTTTGCAACTCCATGGACTGCAGCACGCCAGGCCTCCCTGTTCATCACCAACTCCCAGAGTCTACTCAAACTCATGTCCATTGAATCAGTGATGCCATCCAACCATCTCATCCTCTGTCGTCCCCTTCTCCTCCTACCCTCAATCTTTGTCAGCATCAACATCTTTTCAGATGAGTCAGCTTTTCACATCAGGTGGTCAAAGTATTGGAGTTTCAGCTTCAACATCAGTCCTTCCAATGAATATTCAGGACTGATTTCCTTTAAGATTGACTGGCTGGATCTCCTTGCAGTCCAAAGGACTCTCAAGAGTCTTCTCCAACACCACAATTCAAAAGCATCAATTCTTCTGTGCTAAGCTTTCTTTATAGTCCAACTCTCACATCCATACATGACTACTGGAAAAACCATAGCCTTGACTAGACAGACCTTTGTTGCCAAAGTAATGTGTAGAGACCCTCTTAATACTGAACTCCTCAGGAGTCTCTCTTTGTCTTACATTTAGTCCCAGAAATTCATCAAATTAATTATATGTCTTTCTGTTATTGTCTTGTGTGTCTAACTCTTTGTGGTCCCATGTACTGTAGCCCACCAGGCTTCTCTGTCTGTATGTGAATCTATTAATTTTGATAGAGGCAAGGCTCTCTAGAGGTGCCTGTTTCTCCAGATTACATGAAGATAATTTTCCCTGAAACCTTAGGTCTATGATATGTCTTAGAAAAGTTGTTGATCTTTCAGTTTGTCCAGCTCTTTCTTACTGTAAAAATGAGAGGTTCTTTACATGTTTGCACTTCAACTTTAAATCCATTATTATTTTTTTTAAGCATACAATGTTACCTATAGCTATAACTCAAAAGTTATAGATACATCACTGCTATTGAATTGGAGATGGGACATTTGGGAGGGAATTAGGATTAGATGAGGTCTTGAGGGTGGAGCCCTCATGAATGATGTTAGTGCCCTTTTAAGAGATTCAAGAAAGCTTGATTTCAAGAAAGCTTTTTTCTACCATGTGAGAATACAACTAGAAATCAGCAGTCCACAGCCTGTAAGAGGGCAGTCACCAAATTCCAATTATGACAGCACACTGATCTTTGATTTCTAGCCTCCAGAATTGTGATGAATAAAATTCCATTGTTTGTAAACCACCCAGTCACTGGTAATTTGTTATAGCAGTCCAGACTGACTAAGACAATGGTCCATTGCATTCTCTCATGAGTGTCCATTTACTGAAAAATAAATATGCCTTTATAGATTTCAAGGAACCACAGAGATTATGGAATCAAATTATTTTTGCTATAGGAACATGAACTCTCAAACATATCCCAAGTACTTTCAGACTTAGAAACAAGACTTAACTTTTTCAAGTTGTCTACTTTGAACGGATATATAATTATGCCCTTTTTTGAAAGAATGCATATATTTAGCCTGAGGATTTGGATATATTTTCCCACTTAAAAAAAAAAACAAACTCTGTGATATTGATTATTTTTTCACACATGGGCTCCCGAACATAGGAAAAAAAACTATTCTCATAAATGCTGACAATGAATTAAGTTATTTCTAATGGGTCTTGCAAGGACAGTATTTCATGTTTCTCTACTTCTTCTGTATTTTTCTTCAGACTCAGAGCCTGGGTTAGGTCTCGCTTTTAGGAATGTACAGATTTAGTTTATTTCAGGATGTCAGTAGACACTGAGCAGGGTTACTCACCAATCTTCTTCCCAGGTTGAGAGGAAGGTGATATATCCCATTGTCCACTGAAAATAGTTTGGGGCCATGTTATATATATTATTTATCTCTAATATATATTTATATATATATATCAATAGCTATATTTATATTTATATATATATATATGTATATATTTTGGCCAGAAAATAGTTTCTGGCCAAAGAAAACAATAGTAGAAAGAGTGTGCATAACTGCCATGCATGTCACATTTTTAATAGGGTGTTTTGGTACTCTATAAATGCTAATTATATTACTACAGCAGAATAAAAGATATGTGAATATGTAAATATATGTCTGTGTGTGTGTGTGTGTGTGTGTGTGCATATTAATAATTTCTTCCAATTCAGTAGTGGTCCATTTAAAGTGGACCACACTTTAAAATGTGTGTTTCCTCAAAGTGAAGCTTTAGGGACATCTTTGTCAAATTCACCTTAAGAGATGATTTTGAAAGATCATTACTTCTGAAGTTGGTGGATCAGAATCTGTAATTCTGATTTCATGTGAATGGAATTCCAAACTGCATTTAAACAATCCATCTACTTGCTAAATTTGGAGAAAGAGTACTTTAATTTTGCAGGCTCTTTCAGAAGAACTGTTTTACTTAATCTACATGTAAACTGACTTGATTTACCAGGAGTTTTTTAAATGCTTTATTTATTTGCACTTATTTATGTCCTTCTTGATGCCAATACACACAGGGGAAAGGGGAGGATATCAAAGTTTATTTAACAAAATTAATTTTTTCAAGAAAAATTAACTCAATAGGTCCAATAAAAAAGTATGATGAAGTCAATTAAAAGGTTAATACTTAAAATGTATGGCAGATGGCAGGCCCTTTGAGGACCCATCAGGTTTTAACAGGACTGACTGTGAGCTTTAGCTCTGACCAGCTGCAGATTTTCAGATGCCATGTTATGACACTTCAAGGCCTTTGATTTAACATTAGGATACAGTCCTTTGTAAATCCGTTCAGTTTCAGAAATTGAAATTTCTATGTGAGTTTCTAGAGACTCACCCCTTACCTTAGGGGCCCCATGCCTTTAAAGAGAACAGATTATGGTTCCCCTTTCAAACCAGGAATCAATCTGTGCAATGGTCCCCTGGAGGAGTGTGGCTTAAAAAAAAAAAAAAAAAAAAAACCCTCATGCTTCTGTCGCCTGCTTTGCTAATAAATAGCAGATTACATTCTCTGGGGCCATGCTAAATTTATAAAGAACACGTTATGCCAGACGAACTTGATTGCTTTTTTGATAAGCTCACTAAATTAGTGGATAGAGGAACAGAGTGGATGGAAAATATCTTGATTGTAATAAAACAAGTTGATAGCAATTTACAAACACACATACAAAAAAGATCTTGCTGAAAATTTAATTCAAATTACCTTAGCTGCAAGGACTGTCACATAGATTGAAAATTGAATGAAGAATGACCATAAAGAAAGGGTAATGAAAAATGCTAACAAAGAAATCTATCATGGGCATTTAAAATCGTAATGAATATTATATAAAAGAGGATAGAGCCCAGACTTTAATTTCTCACATCATCTACTCAATTGAGAAGCTTTGTGGATAAAAACCCAAGGAGCTGTTTTACTTTACTACTTGAAAGCATGTCATATCTAGAAAACCAGTAATTGGCTCATGCAGCTTTACTTGACTTTAGATATTAATTTTCTTACTCCAGAACTTGAGCCAAAGTTCAAGTCTAAGAAAATCCTGACAAGTTCAATGGACAGTTTATTAATTCCTTTTGCACTGCTGCATGGTAGAAGCAGGTGACGTGAGTGAAGTGTCTGGAACGGAAATCATTATCTTGGTACCGTCTCTTGAACCCTCATTTAAGACAGGCCACCAAAACCACACAATTAATCACATACCTCACTATGTGAAACCTCGTCCACAGGATCAGGAGCTGCTGCTCTTGGTTATAGCTGAAGTCTCTAGTTCCTTGTGTCAAGCAGCAGTTGTGCATTAGGTAAGAACAGAGCTCTGAGTCCTGATTCACCTCTTAGAAGCTGAAGACACTTGAAAATGTTCCATAACCATTCTTAACTTCTGTCACCTTAACTGCAACTTAATGATGTAACACACAGTTACCTGCCTCATTGAGTCTATGACATAGGAGTACAAAACATAAGCTGTGGAAAATGTTGAAGGATATTAGAAGTTAACATGTAGATGGTTGGAGGTATTAAAGAGCTTGTGGTATGAATAGTTATGTATATAGTTCAAAGGTAGTATTCTTTATCATCAAATTAGTGATGATAGTGATCATGGTTTGGATGATATTACTGAAACTGAAATCAGCCTACCTGGCTAGGATATTGATATTCTTTTTTTCTTTCAACGGAAAATTGGAATCTGCTTCCCTTTCCTCTCTTAGCTTCATATGGTCACGGTACCAAAATCTGTCTGATTTTGTGTGTCACAGGTCCTGTGTTCAACATAATTAATTAGACACTTGTGAATTCTACACATTAGTCATTTTCCTTAAGGTTATATACATCTGCATTCTCACTGCCATTGACAATTCTGGCTTTTCACCCTTAATCACTGAACTCTACTGGTGAGGATTAATTAATCCTTGCCAGTATGAAACAATAGTCATAGATACAGAAAGCCAGCTACAGGAATGCCAATAAGCAATAATATCCTAATTAACCACCTTTCTAATGCTCAGTGTATGGAGGTAATGCATATAATTCCATTATTTGGAATATACTGAATAAAATTTAAAGATCTTCAAAGTACTCATACTCTTCTATTCTTTGACAGGTACTCTAGCTTATATGAGTATCTATTTCACCTGTAAAATGGCAATAATATTCCCTACATTTCCTACTATATAGGATTAGAGTAAAATTATTATATGCAAGTTATTTGAAATCTCTAAAAGTGCTATAGAAGATTGAGGAGGTTGTTAAGTGATCCACTTATTAAGTGAGGAAGAAGAAACTCCAGCTCTCATTAGTCTCTTTATAAGACCTAAGGAGGGATACTTTGGGCTATGGTAAACTTTTTATTTGCATCATAATTAGTTTCATTTTGGAATGCTAATGAGCAAACAAGAAATCAGATAATTGTGAGACAAATATAAGGGGCTACATTTATGTTCAATTGAGTTCAGTCGCTCAGTTGTGTCTGACTTTTTGTGACCCCACAAATTGCAGCACGCCAGGCCTCCCTGTCCATCACCAACTCCTGGAATTCACTCAGACTCATGCCCATCGANATTTGATTTAGGTCATACCTGAATGGTCTAGTGGTTTTCCCTACTTTCTTCAATTTAAGTCTGAATTTGGCAATAAGGAGTTCATGATCTGAGCCACAGTCAGCTCCTGGTCTTGTTTTTGCTGACTGTATAGAGCTTCTCCATCTTTGGCTGCAAAGAATATAATCACCATCAAATTTGGAAAATTAATTTGTTATTTCAAGTTCTTATCTTTCATAATATTTGTAATATTAGAGAATTTTTATCTTGTAAAAAAATAATAAAATCAATATTGACAACAGCTTTTCTAACAGTTGGGGTCAAATATTGTCATCATTAATTCCAATTAAATAAATTCAAAACTTGGAAAGAGCACAGGATTTGGGCCAGATAAATTGATGTTCTTTCCTTCTATGTTAGTTATTAGCAATGGAAGCCTTCAAGTCACTTAACTTCTTTTAGGTTTGGAATAACTTATATAGTAATTGAGATGATTAGTATTTTAAATATAATAGGCTATGTGATGATAGATTAGTAATTTTACTCAGTGCTAAGCTTTAAGTAGGAATCTAATTAAAGATACCATAATATGTGTAAAGACAAGCTTTCTACAGGAGCTGTTGGAACAAAAACATATATACCTACTCCTACCAATATGAGGAATCATAGAATGTGAATTTTTATATTTTTCTGGGGGAGGGGAATGAGAGAGTTAATTTTAATTTATTTTTTTAAAAGCAATGCCTTGTATTAATAGTTTTTTTTAAATAGGTATAACTGTAGATTAAGAAAATCTACTGGCTGATTAGTAGATATATTTCTACCTGAGACAATTAAGTTTTGCAGGAAAATGCTGAGTTTAAAGTCAGAAAGATCGGCTACATAATAATCATGGTCTTGAGAAACACTGCTTTTTTAAGTTTCAATTCCTAAATTTGTTAAGTAGAAATAATAATCTTACCTCATAATAATGTGAGAACTGATTAAATAATGCATGTAAAATTTAAAAAGAATATGAGGACCAAAATAGTTCCTATTGCATGTTAGTTCTTCTCCCTTTCTGCCATAGACATGGTTATCCCTTAGAAAGAAGAACCTGAGTCAAAGAAAGCTATGCCAGGAAAGGAGATTGAGTGACTGGAAAGTGTGAGTCAGGAAGAAGAGCCAAAAAAAAGAGGTATGATGGAAGTTGTTTGGTGCTGTTTTTGACTGGAATCTCATCCCTTTGAAACTTTTTGAAGAGCAATAAAAAGAAATAATAGTTTATTAGATTCAAAACTTTCCTCCTGATAGATGAGAATTATATTTATTCAAAAATTGACATCTTTTTTGTCCAGGGATGTCATATTCGTTATTCAATGTCTTGTATTTCCACTTAGTGAAAACTTAAGTGCCAAGCGAGAACCTAGAAAACATGGGTTCAAAATTTCAGTACCAAACAAAGATGCTCTGGACTGGAGAGCCCTGGTTATAGTTAGAGCTTTACCTTGAGCAAAGCCAGTTGCCTTAGCAATCTCAAAAGCAATCTGTGATCCAAGATGATGTCAAGTAGGAATGTGATTGGGCACCATGGAAATAAGCAATCTTAAATTGAGTATGTCCTTAAAGACATAAACACTTGGCACCACTCACCCTCTTCTTGTACTGTTCTTCTTTATCGCTTTATTTAAGGATACATTATTGAGGTATAAGCGCTGTTTAGGTGTTCCTCGTGGTAAAGAATCTGCCTGACAAGAGAGGCAAGTTCAGAAAGATCTCCTGGAGTATGAAATGGCACCCCACTCCAGTATTCTTGCCTGGAAAATTCCATGGGCAGATAAACCTGGCAGGCTATAGTCCATTGGGCTGCAAAGACTTGGATACACTGAGTGACAAAGCACACACATTGAGGTATAACTTGCATGTACTAAAATCCACCTTTCCGGTATTTTGACAAATACCTGAAGTATTGTTCTTGCCACTAGTCTCTTTGTCCCTCAATGAAGTGCTTTTATTGTTAGATCAACGTGATGACATCCAGGATAAATTCCTTGCCATTTTATGTCTTTTCTTTGATTATAAACTTATAGCCTTAAAGAGAAAGGGGGTAGAAAAACATTTTGTTTCTGGAAATAAGAAGCAAGATGTATAGTGAATTGGCATATATTCTTCTTTAACTTTTTTATGGAAGTGGAGTTGATTTATGATACTAGTTGATTTATGATACTAGTTTCAGGCATACAACATAGTGATTCAAAGTTTAATAGATTGTATTACATTTAAAGTTAGTATAAAGTGTTGCCTATATTCTCTGTGCTATACAATATATGCTTATAGCTTATTTTATATATATAAAATAAATCTCTTAATCTCCTACCACTATCTTGTCCCTCCCCAATTCCTTCTCTGTGCTGGCAACCACTGTTCTTTTCTCTATATACATAGCTCTGTTTCTGTTTTGTTATCATTTTTTTTATTATTATTTAGATTAAATATATGTCATAACATACAGTATTTGCCTCTCTGTGCTGATTTATTTTTCTAAGCATAATACCTCCCGGGTCCTACCATGTTATTGCACATGACAAAATTTCATTCTCTCGTTTGGCTGAGTAATAGTCCATTATGTGTGTGTGTGTATACATATGTACATAGACCCCACATCATCCATTGAGGGGCATTTGGGTTGCTTCCATGTCTCGGTTATTGTAAATAGTGCTGATATGAACATTAGGACACATGCATCATTTAGAATTAGTGTTTTCATTTTTTCCAGATATATTTGCAGAAGTGAAATTGCTAGATCATATGGTGATTCTATTCTTATTTTGTTGAGGAACCTCCTTACTGTTTTCCATTGTGGACGCACCAGTTTACATTCTCACCAACAGGGTATATTATGGTTCCGTTTCTCCACATCCTTACCAACATTTGTTATTTATGGTCTCTTGGATGACAGCCATTTTTGATGTATGTGAGGTGATATCTCATTGTGGGTTTGCTTTGTATTTCTCTGATTAGCAATATTGAGCACCCTTTCATTTGCCTATTGGCCATCTGTTTGTCTTCTTTGAAAAAAATGTCCGTTCAGGTCGTCTGCCCATTTTCTATTTTTTTAATATGGAATTGTATGGACTATTTATATATTCTATATATTAAACACTTGTCTGTCATATCATTTGCAAATATTTTGCCCCATTCAGTAGGTTCTCTATGAATTTTGTAGATTGTTTCCTTTGTTGTGTAAAAGCTTTTAAATTTAATTGAAGTGTTATTTAGTTAGTTTTACTTTTGTTTTGCTTTAGGACACAGATCAAAAGAATTTTTTGCTATAATTTACATCAAAGAGTGTTCTATGTTTTCTTCTAGAAGTTTTATGATTTCCGGTCTTATATTTAGGCCTTTAAACCATGTTGAGTTTATTGTTGTCTATGGTGTAAGAAAATGTTATAATTTAAATCTTTTACATGTAGTTTTCCAGTTTTCCCAGCACTGTTTATTTGAAGAGACTCTTTCCTCCATTGTAAGTTCTTGGGTTAGCAAAATATTCTTCCACATTGAAGTAGCATTAGGGCTATATGTGTTTTCTTTGAACTTTTCCGTCTATGTTTATATGTGTTTATATATGTTTAAATACAGACATACAAAGACATCTCCGTCATCTTAGGTCCTACTTATAAAAATCTCTGTGCATATTTGCTAAAATATTTAACAAAAACTCACATCTACAAAGTAGAAAGCCTGTGACTATAGATATCCCACAATATGTGAGAGTGAAGGAAACATCACTGAAAAAATAGTAGCCTAAATGCAGCCAATTCAGAATTACTTTTTCTCCTACTTTTATGAAGAGCTTATAGCTGAAAATGTTTTTCAAATGGTGACATTAGTACCTTATTCAAAAATGTACCCATTTATTCAGGCCAATCTAGATTTTAAGGCAATTACTAATCTAGGCATAAAAAATGAACAGATACAATTCTCTTAACAGACAGATTTTGGGGAGTTCATTGAGGAGAAAAAGGTGAAGATTCAAAAGGCAAATGGTCATAGCGTACCAGGCTTGCATTTTGTAAGGCTCCAAAAGTAAATTTACTTACTAGTAGCTACCTTCTCAAGAAGTTTTGGCTTAATTCTTTTTTCTTTTTTTTTTTACTTATTTTTTGAAAGAAAAAGGACCCCAGCTTTGGATGACAACAGGGTGCTGTCACTTGTACAACGCAAGGAAATCTGAAAAGTTTTGAGTTAATATGTGTGAAAGAGACTCCTAGTTTTTAACTGATAAAAATTCCATTTTTACAGTGTTGTTTTTTATTTAACTTAATCTCATACAATTCTGAAACAACCCTGAGAAGTTGTAAGGGTATGCAAGTTAAAACACAAGATCCCAAGAAAATTCATGAACCCATTATNTTTTTTTATTATTATTTAGATTAAATATATGTCATAACATACAGTATTTGCCTCTCTGTGCTGATTTATTTTTCTAAGCATAATACCTCCCGGGTCCTACCATGTTATTGCACATGACAAAATTTCATTCTCTCGTTTGGCTGAGTAATAGTCCATTATGTGTGTGTGTGTATACATATGTACATAGACCCCACATCATCCATTGAGGGGCATTTGGGTTGCTTCCATGTCTCGGTTATTGTAAATAGTGCTGATATGAACATTAGGACACATGCATCATTTAGAATTAGTGTTTTCATTTTTTCCAGATATATTTGCAGAAGTGAAATTGCTAGATCATATGGTGATTCTATTCTTATTTTGTTGAGGAACCTCCTTACTGTTTTCCATTGTGGACGCACCAGTTTACATTCTCACCAACAGGGTATATTATGGTTCCGTTTCTCCACATCCTTACCAACATTTGTTATTTATGGTCTCTTGGATGACAGCCATTTTTGATGTATGTGAGGTGATATCTCATTGTGGGTTTGCTTTGTATTTCTCTGATTAGCAATATTGAGCACCCTTTCATTTGCCTATTGGCCATCTGTTTGTCTTCTTTGAAAAAAATGTCCGTTCAGGTCGTCTGCCCATTTTCTATTTTTTTAATATGGAATTGTATGGACTATTTATATATTCTATATATTAAACACTTGTCTGTCATATCATTTGCAAATATTTTGCCCCATTCAGTAGGTTCTCTATGAATTTTGTAGATTGTTTCCTTTGTTGTGTAAAAGCTTTTAAATTTAATTGAAGTGTTATTTAGTTAGTTTTACTTTTGTTTTGCTTTAGGACACAGATCAAAAGAATTTTTTGCTATAATTTACATCAAAGAGTGTTCTATGTTTTCTTCTAGAAGTTTTATGATTTCCGGTCTTATATTTAGGCCTTTAAACCATGTTGAGTTTATTGTTGTCTATGGTGTAAGAAAATGTTATAATTTAAATCTTTTACATGTAGTTTTCCAGTTTTCCCAGCACTGTTTATTTGAAGAGACTCTTTCCTCCATTGTAAGTTCTTGGGTTAGCAAAATATTCTTCCACATTGAAGTAGCATTAGGGCTATATGTGTTTTCTTTGAACTTTTCCGTCTATGTTTATATGTGTTTATATATGTTTAAATACAGACATACAAAGACATCTCCGTCATCTTAGGTCCTACTTATAAAAATCTCTGTGCATATTTGCTAAAATATTTAACAAAAACTCACATCTATAAAGTAGAAAGCCTGTGACTATAGATATCCCACAATATGTGAGAGTGAAGGAAACATCACTGAAAAAATAGTAGCCTAAATGCAGCCAATTCAGAATTACTTTTTCTCCTACTTTTATGAAGAGCTTATAGCTGAAAATGTTTTTCAAATGGTGACATTAGTACCTTATTCAAAAATGTACCCATTTATTCAGGCCAATCTAGATTTTAAGGCAATTACTAATCTAGGCATAAAAAATGAACAGATACAATTCTCTTAACAGACAGATTTTGGGGAGTTCATTGAGGAGAAAAAGGTGAAGATTCAAAAGGCAAA
Source organism: Neotragus moschatus (assembly GCA_006410615.1). Lineage (NCBI taxonomy): Eukaryota > Metazoa > Chordata > Mammalia > Artiodactyla > Bovidae > Neotragus > Neotragus moschatus. The sequence goes on along the minus strand of SJYA01002742.1, from coordinate 3,983,653 downwards.
TGGTCATAGCGTACCAGGCTTGCATTTTGTAAGGCTCCAAAAGTAAATTTACTTACTAGTAGCTACCTTCTCAAGAAGTTTTGGCTTAATTCTTTTTTCTTTTTTTTTTTACTTATTTTTTGAAAGAAAAAGGACCCCAGCTTTGGATGACAACAGGGTGCTGTCACTTGTACAACGCAAGGAAATCTGAAAAGTTTTGAGTTAATATGTGTGAAAGAGACTCCTAGTTTTTAACTGATAAAAATTCCATTTTTACAGTGTTGTTTTTTAATTTAACTTAATCTCATACAATTCTGAAACAACCCTGAGAAGTTGTAAGGGTATGCAAGTTAAAACACAAGATCCCAAGAAAATTCATGAACCCATTATCTCTCTTTTTTATAGAAACTGAGGATCAATAGTTTTGACTTGACTATGTTCAGTCATTACTAAGAAGCAAGCAAAACACTCAGGCCTCTTAGATCCCAATCTCAAACTCTTTCAGCTACATATAGGATAGATATACATATAGAGCCATTTAATACCTTTTAAACGTTCTCTATAATATTTAGATAGAGGGAGAGGGTCAGAGAATTTGTTCATTCAAAAATGACTAAGAGTCATTGTGTTCTGTCATATGCACTCATTTCATGCAAACTATGAAATCTCTAGTATCCTTTTCTTGTCTTTTCCATATAACATATTTGACACTCTTACAAAAAGTTCTGCCTCAAATAAAAAGGGAAAGACTTGTATTGTTACTTGATGAATGTAGAGAATAATAGTGGATGAATAAAATCTTTCTTTCCATTTGGAAAAGAAAAAAATGATCACAGATTACCAAAAGCAAGTAGCCATATTACAAATATGATTCATAAAAACAAACAAAGTAAACACAAAACTAGATCTGTTCCTAATTGTTGACTAATTTTGAAACAGATGAGCTAATTAGAGACTCTAAAAGAACAAGAAAGACCCATATTCCAAAAGGGAAATAAGAGACTTTTTGTTTGACTGAAAATAAGATTTAAAGCTAGAGAAACAACTATTACTCTTAATGGACAGTCAACTTATAAGAAATTTGCTTAAACTGAAATTAGAAATGAAAGTTCCAACTAAGAGTTAAGTTATTTCAGACTACAGTATAGCTTGAATAAAATAGGATCTCTGTTGCCAGGCAGAAAGGTCTTATGGCCAGTCAAAAATGTCTTTTCTTTTTAAAAGAATCTGAATGAAATTTAGCAAAAGTGAGTCAAGGCAGAAATATAATCTTAGAACTCTTACAATGACCATGATATCAAAGTTTTGTGAAATATCCATGTTGTCTTCATATTGCTATTGTAAGAAATAGAACTGGCAATAATAAAGAAATCAAAGTTTCTCAGAGAAGCTGACATAAACTGAAAGAGGCTGAAACACAAGTCAGTGAATTGACTATCATTGGAGTATTCAAATATGTGTATGGTAAGAATTTAAATTTCACAGAGGAATTGGAGTCACTGACTCCCTATTTCCCTTCTAAATGCTTAGATAGCATGACTTGACTATATTGAGCCCTCTTTTCAAAAAAAATAAACACAAAAGTTATAAAAGAACATAATCTTATAAGTATTCTCCAGATGGCACACATAAAACATTTACTTTTCCTAAGTTAACACATCTATGATTCATCCCATGAGAAAAAAATGGGATTTTTCATGAAATACTTGCCAAGTTGTATGACAGTTTTCTCAGAAATGTCATTCTACCTGTTCTAGTTATTACCACCGACAGTTTGTATTTGGAGGCAGTATGTGAAGACATTGTTTCTGTAACTGGTTATGAATAAATAATGAGCCATTTAAGTAATGTCAATATAAAGGCTATAACAAGTCTTAGTAACTTTTTATTTGATTGCTCTAAACTTCCATTTTTTACATCTATCATAGTGCTTTCTCATAACAGATATTTAAGATGTCTTGATGAATTAACAAAGGAATAAATTAATGTACATGTAATCCTTGGTAAATGCACATTTATTTACATATTTCTTGAGCAATTATTGGGATTCCACCTTGTTCCATGCCCTAAGATGGTGAGACATGAAATGATTTTTTTAAAATACATAATAAAGAAAAATATAAAATTTTCCTTAAAAGAAATACTCATCAAGCAAGCATTCAGAGACAAGTGAAAGTAAGATGACATTAACAGGAACAGTTAGAATACAAAGTGGAAATAGTAAGTGCCATTAGAGAAATTTTTGTAAAAAGTGAGAAGTCAAGAAATAGATGATAACCCCATCCCTGAAATAAATTGTGCTACATGGTGACTATTCTGATTATAGTGTTGATTAGTTTATAATTGTTTTCCCAGTTTTTTTTTCTTTTCATCTTAAGTATTTATTTAGAAATGGGGTCATAATTCTAGTTTTTCCCTTTACTTTCACAGCAATAATATATGATTTCTTAGAAAACAGCTATTTCGTACTAGACTAGCATTTTACAAATTATGTTAAAAGTGTGTTAACTGTGCAACTCGCATATATACAATTTCTGCCAGACTTCAGGGGGATCAAATTCTATCTGCTGAACTAAATTACACACAGACACAAGGTCTGGGTGGTTTTTTTTTTTTTTTATCTTGTCACTACACACAAGTCCTCTCTCTTTCAGGTCAAAATAGTCACAACAGAGGCTTTTCAATTGCTTTTCAGGCACGTATTACAGTTACAGAAGATTTTCACATAATCAAAGTTGGGTATTTCTGGTGAGATCAAAAGAGACGGTGAAGTGGAGAGCAGGTGCACCAGCCTTCTTACAGGATCTGAGAATGCAATTAATCGGAAAATGAGCCCTTGTAGAACCAGGCTTCCTGAACAGATGAGCACAACAAAAGCCACTGAGAAATGAGGTGGCCAAGGGCCACTCCTGAATGGAGTGTGCACATGGGCATCTGCCCTGTTCTTTAACTTTAGGAAGAGAGAGAGGATTCAATAGAGATAGCAGAGTCAAAACAATTATGCAAATACAGGAAACTCCAGGAGATGAAAGATAAGACTGCTTTCACAGAGGCTCTTGTAACAGTAGAGATTTTCTCTGTCTTCCTCAATAGCACCGACCTAGGGCTGAAAAAGATGGATAGCGACAGGAGCAACTCAAGCAAAATTAAAAAGCATCATGGCTTAGTCACTTGACATTAATATGGCCAATTGAAAAGATACTTCAGCAGAGGATAAAGTTACAGTTACAGAATTTTCTTAGCTTTGTCAATTATTTGTCAGTGTGAGTGAGAACAAGGTACTTAAACTCTCTGACTTTCTAATCACTTTTAAAATGCCAATAATAATAATAGTTGTAGTAGTGGTAGCCATAGTGATAGTGGTAAAATATATATATTTTTAAATATACTTTCTTTATAGAGCTATTATGAGGATTAGTGATGAGTGAATTAACCACCTGGCTCATGCAATGGATTTACTATGTAATAGCTGCCATCAAAAATCCATGGTAATAATTTGTTCACCAAATATGTGTTAAGCCACTCAGTATGCACAGGATTTACAAAGGTGTCATAACCTCTGTTCTCAAGGAATTTATATCTTGCAGGAAAGCTCAGATTAGTTATCGGGTAACGCAGGTAAATGGAACAGGTAGCCCAGTCCTATGGCAACCTGAGACATCTACTACAAGTAGTGCTTGGACTGCTGGTGGGAATGAAAGGTGAAGGGGTTGGAAAAGACATGAAGTAGCACAAAGGTTTTAAAACATCATGTGCTAACTCCTGGAGATGAGTATGGCTAAACCATACCACTGTAAAACAGGCTACTAAGCCTGTTTTCTAGACCTTGATAAATGTTTGTTAGCTGCATGTCTTTGGGAGAGTAATTCTTGGGCATAGTTTTACTGTCATTAAAAGGGTATATTAATCCTAAAGTAAAGAGTTATCAAAATATTAAAACAGACATTTTATATAGTATCCCTAGTAAAATGTTAGTTACATTATTATTGATATTTTACCACTATTAGCACTGTTACTATTAGCATATCATTATCATCATCATCTAGGGAACTATATGATATTTTGGCTGACAAGGAGAGTGCTTAATATAAAATCTGCATGCTGACTTGACACTCCACATTTGTTCATTATGGAAATGGCATTCATCAACATTACTTGCAGAAATGGTCAGATTGAGTCCTGATTCTAAGACCTCTGCAAAACTCAAAACTATATATATATATATGTATATGTATATATGTGTGTATATATATATCTATATATGTGTGTATAACACATGTGTGTATATGTGTGTGTGTGCATATATAATTCCCCACTCCTCAAGTGCTGGGAACATGTGAGAAGTCTGATGACATTGCTCAGGACTCCTGGCACCTTTTACATACACCACAGTGACGTTTGCACTTAAAAGAATCAATCACATACCTATCTATTGTCAAGACCAGGCACTGATCCAGGGCCTCAAGTTAAATGAGGGATTTTCTACTCAGGCTCCAAAGATCCGCAAATAACGCTTTCACACATTGAACAACATAGAAAGTAGCTAAAAGTCTACTTATTTAAATCAGAGAGAAAAAAATTAAAAATGAACTTGATAATTTTCAGACAGATGGAAGGGCATAACCTCTTCAATTCTGTGGGCTGTTTTTAAAAAACAGTCATGATTCTTGAACCATTGTNAGAGTCAGACACGACTGAGTGACTTTCTCTTTTCTTTCAGTGAAATTAAAAAATATTTTTAAAAAAACCATACACACACAGACAAAAAAATAAAACAGTAAGCCACAAAAAGACAAACCCTGAGGAAGGGGAAGTATATGTTTTGCACAGTTAGTACACTATAATATTTTAAAGTTTGTTTTCAACAACTAGTTGTGAAATATGCAAAGACAACAAGGTATGGCCCAATCACATAATAAAGAAATAGAAATGGTCTCTGAGGAAGCAATGGAATTAGACTTATTAAACAAATACTTTGAACCTAGTATCTGAAAAATGCTGAAAGAGTTAATGGAAATCATAGACAAAGAGCTAAATTAAACAAGGAGAATGACAGCCCAATAAATAGAGACTGTCAGGAAAGACATGGAAATTATAAGAAGAAATAAATTCTGGAGATATAAAAATACAATAATGAAATGAAAATTCACTATTCACTTGAAGGTTTAAATAGCATATTTTAGCAGGCAAAGGAAAGAATTTGTGAGCATAAAGATAGGCCACTTGAAAAGATCAAGTCTGAGGAGTAGAATGAAAGAATGACGAAAAATTAATAGAATCTGAGACCAACAGTATAAGATCAAGTGTACTAATGTACACATAAGAGGAGTCCCAGGAGGAGAGACTGAAAGAGACAGGATGAATATTTGCAAAAATAATGGCTAGAGATGTCCTAAATTTTATAAAAGACACAAAATCTATATACCTAAGGAACTCAATGAAATTGAAACACTTTCATATAAATCTAACAATATAGATATAAGATCTGTATGAGGAAAAAAACTACCACATTTGATGAAAAAAATTAAAGANAGAGACTGAAAGAGACAGGATGAATATTTGCAAAAATAATGGCTAGAGATGTCCTAAATTTTATAAAAGACACAAAATCTATATACCTAAGGAACTCAATGAAATTGAAACACTTTCATATAAATCTAACAATATAGATATAAGATCTGTATGAGGAAAAAAACTACCACATTTGATGAAAAAAATTAAAGAATTCAGTAAATGGGGAGATATTCCATGTTCACACATAGAAAGACTCAGTATGGTCTGATGCAATCCCAATCAAAATCTCAACAACTCATATTGTGGATATCAATGAACTGATTCTAAAGTTTAAATGGAGAGATGGAAGACCCAGAATAGCCAACACAATACAGAAACAAAAGACCAAAATCAGATAGCTGATGCTACCAAACTTCAAGTCTTACTCTAAAGCCACAGGAATCAAGCTTTGTGGAAGTGGTGAAAGAATAGACAAGTAGATCAATGGAACATAGTAATACAAAGGCCAGAAACAGACTTATATAAAAATAAACTGACTTTTGACAAAGACACTAAAAGGAATCTAAAGAATCTTAAAGAATTCATAAAAATGCTAACACTAAAAAACTCAGCAAAGTTGAAGGATATAAGATCAGCACATAAAAATCATTTATATTTCTGTATACTAGCAACGAACAATCTAAAAAGGATATTAAGAAATTAATTTCACTTATAGTTGCATCTAAGAGAATAACATACCTGGGAATAAATGTAACCAAGGAGATGAAAGATTTATACACTGAAAACTAAACTGAAAGAAATTATGGGAGACCTAAGTGAACTGAAGTGAATGGAAAGACATTTTGTTAAGATAGCATTACTAGCCATCTACATATTCAAAACAATTCCTATTACAAATTGAATGGCTATTTTATGGCAGAAATGGAAAAAAACCTATTATCAAATTCATATGGAATTTCAAGGGGGCCCAAATCATCAAAATAATACTGACAAAGTAGAACAATGTTGGAAGATGCACAGTTCTTGATTTCAAAATTTATAACTACAAAGCAAGAGTAATCAAAATAAAAATATTCATGTAGATAAATGTAAAAGAACTAGGAGTCCAGAAATAAACCCAGAGCTCTATGGCCTACTGATTTTCTACAAGGGTACCAAGAACATTCAATGGAAAAGGAATAATCTCTTCAACAAACAATTCTAGGACAGCTGGATTTCCACATGCAAGAGAATGAATTTGGAGCTCTACTTTTCATCACATATCAAAATGAATTCAAAATGGATCAATGACCTAATTGTAAGAGCTAAAATTTAAAACTCTTAGCAGAAAACATAAGGGTAGACTCTGTGACCTTTGTCACATTCTTAGGTGTGACACCGAAAGCACAAGCAAAAGCAAGAACAAAAACATAGGTAAATAGAGCTTCATCAAATTTAAAAAAAATGCACTAAAAGACATTATCAAGAAAATGAAAAGGCAACTTTGAGAGTGGGGAAAATAAGGTGCAAATGTTTGACTTACTTTTCTAATATCTAGAATTCTTCAGATCTTTGGGCTTCCCGGGTAGCTTGGTTGGTAGATCTCCACCTGTAATGTAGGAGATCTGGATTTGACCCCTGGGTCAGTAATTATTGCCTGGAAAAGGAAATAGCAACCCACCCTAGTACTCTTGCCTTGGAAATCCCATGGACAGAGGAGTTTTTCATGCTACAGTCCATAGGGTCACAGAAAGTTGGACATGACTAAACCACAACCACAATATCTAGAATATATAAAGAATTCCTACATTTCAACAATATATCAGTTATCATATGTTGATTTCAATAATTTACCCAGTAAATTTACAGTATTTGTTTAATGATCACAAACATGATACTTCTATGTGTCTGTGCCTATAAATTAGAAATTCTGGGTCCATATATTTTTTTCACCTATACCATAAAGCAGATAATTTTGGCCAAATTGTTTCATTTATTTGGGTCTAGTTTATTTCAAATTCTAAATTCATTTTATTATTACTGTAAAAATGCCCTAAGGCTATTATTTAACGTTAATTGCTTTATGTGGGTTTTGATTATTAAAACACTATAAAATCAATAAAACTCCAACTGCTAGCATTAAGGTAGAGATGTTATAATAGTCATGTTTCATTCACTCATTCAACAAATACTCTGAGCACTTATTCTGTACTGTCCCTGGAGAGGTAAATATTATCACCAATGATATAACCGTTAATGATTAATCCACTGAGTCTATGTGAAACACACAGATAATGATGGTGATGATGAAAGTATTTATTACTATATTTTAGATACCAGCCTTGTGGCAGAAAGTGAAGAAGAACTAAAGAGCCTCTTGACAAAAATGAGAGAGGAGAGTGAAAAAGCTGGCTTGAAACTCAACATTCAGAAAACTAAGATCATGGCATCCGGTCTCATCACTTCATGGCCAATAGATAGGGAAACAGTGGAAACCATGACAGACTTTATTTTCTTGGGCTCCAAAGTCACTGCAGATGATGAATGCACCCTGAAATTAAAAGATGCTTGCTCCTTGGAAGAAAAACTATGACCAATCTACACAGCATATTAAAAAGCAGAGACATTACTTTGCCAACAAAGATCCATCTGGTCAAGGCTATGGTTTTTCCAGTAGTCATGTATGGTTGTGAGTGTTGGGCTATAAAAAGCTGAGTGATGAAGTGATGCTTTTGAACTGTAGTGTTGGAGAAGACTCTTGAGAATCCCTTGGACTTCAAGGAGATCAAACCAGTCCATACTAAATCAGTCCTGAATATTANATTACTTTGCCAACAAAGATCCATCTGGTCAAGGCTATGATTTTTCCAGTAGTCATGTATGGTTGTGAGAGTTGGGCTATAAAAAGCTGAGTGATGAAGTGATGCTTTTGAACTGTAGTGTTGGAGAAGACTCTTAAGAATCCCTTGGACTTCAAGGAGATCAAACTAGTCCATACTAAAAGAAATCAGTCCTGAATATTGATTGGAAGGACTGATGCTGAAGCTGAAACTCCAATACTTTGGCCACCTATGTGAAGAACTGACTCATTTGAAAAGACCCTGATGCTGGGAAAGATTGAGAGCAGGAGGAGAGGGGCATGAGAGTGGATGAGATAGTTGGATGGCATCACCGACTCAATGGACATGAATTTGAGTAAACTCCAAGTGTTGGTGATGAACAGGGAGGACTTACATGCTCCAGTCCATGGGTACAAAGAGTCAGAAGGACTGAGTGACTGAACAGAACTGATGTGAAGTTAAAGTGACTGACATCCTAAAAATGCATTAGACTTGTACCTATCTTCAAAGAACTCATGACCATTTGGTTGTATCAGTTACCTATTGGAACATTAAAACCACCCCAGCTCAGTGACATAAAATAAAATCCACTTATCATTTCCCATGATTTACTTGGTTGATAGGGCGATTATTCTGGTTTGAATTGACTTTTCTGGGCCTAGATTCTCAGACATCCTGTTTCTCAGCAAAAACATCTGAGATGACTTGGGTAGCAAGGCCCTTTCTTCATGTGGTTTCTCATTCTGCAGAAGTTCAGTCTGGGCTTGTTCACACAATGGCATGAGGATGCAGACAACAGAGGACAAGTTCCAAGGTGCAATCATTTTCGAGATTTTTTGCTTGCCTCTCATTTCCAATTATTCTATTGTCCAGTGAGAGTCACATAGGAAAACACAGATTCAAGGGCTAAATAAATACATTCCAATTCCAAATGAAAGGAGAAAGACTATTGCAAGGTCATAAATATAGCAACAGAAAGAATTATTTGGCCCTTTTTAACACAATGTTCCACATTGCACTAATGGATAAATCCCCTTCTTGTTTTAGATCTTGAGGTTAAAATATCTCCTCACTCCAAAAGAAAGTTACAATCCATCACAAAATTGGGAGCCCTGAATAGAGGATTTAGAGTGCAACAATTGTTAACAAACCCAATGTGAATTTGTGGGATTGTTTTACTGATAGCATCTTTTGATTCTCGAATGATCTGGATTTCTGTCAACTTTCTCAGTTGGCAGAAGGGGAAACCTGATCCTATTATGTAGCCAGTAATGTCATAGTAGTTTATTTATAGGGATCTTAATTATTCATAACAGCTTTCCTTAAGATAGGACAATATTCCCCAGAAAGTGTTTAGAAAATGATCATTTAAGCTCTTGTCATAGAACAGGTTTGTGGATTACTGGGTTAAATTTTTATAAAATCTATTACTGCAGGAATTTTAAAAATACATCAATATGCTGATGAGTATTGCATTTTTAAATAAGGGAATATAATGTATATTGTCTTCTAAACTTAATTCCATTTTTTTAGATAAAGAAATTAAGGGCTCAATGACCACACTTAAAAAGAGCTTCTTCTGATCCAGGCATTTATACATCCAAAATTTCATTCAGTGTTTATAACTGATACAGGTGTTGTTATATATTCGAAAACTTACGAAACAGAAGGAAAGAGAAGCGAGCTACCTTGCCAGATTCCACATATCTTGGAAGTGACAGGTTTGTGTACCAAACCCATTTTGACTCAGGAAACAACATAGCTGTAACAAACTACCAATTTCAGGTGATGCTTCTTCCAGCCTCTACCCCCAGAAGTCAAGGGGGTCTTTGATAGCCTCTCCCAGAGCTATAATTCTGTTCTGGCCCCAAACGGGGCACTCATGCTCTGCACAGGCACGTGATGCTCTCCTGCCAGGCTCACTCCAAGCATAGCATTAAGCACATATTCTGCCCCCCGGATCAATTCCCATATCGCTCTCCAAGAACACTCTGCACAGCTAGGCAGTGAGGCTTCCTATTAATCATGTTTTCTAATTATTTATTTATTAGAACAAGGGAGTTGAACACCTGGCAACATTTACATTTGCAAATTAGGGAAGTGGCCTCACTCCAGCAGAAATCTGATTTTATTATTTGCCTTGTAAAATCAAGTTGGCTCAGTGGTGGAGAAAGTTATATTAATATAAACAAGGATGAAATGCTGGAAATAAACTCTTTTCCCGCCTTCAGGTTTGATATATGTTGCATAAATTTGTACACTTGAAACCTTATTCATGAAGCAATTGTTAGGGTGAAATAAATAGGATGTATCAATATTTCTCATTTTCCTTTTTACTAAATTTTATTAGAGAATAGTTGCTTTACAATGATGTACTAGTTTCTACTGTACAACAAAGTGAAACAGCTATACATAAACCTGTATCCTCTCTTTTTTGGATTTCCGCAGAGCACTGAGTAGGGCTCCCTGAGCTATACAGTAGGTTCTCATTAGTTATCTATTTTACACATAGTAGTGGATATATGTCAGTTCCAATCTACCAGTTTATCCTACCCTTCCTTGCTGTACATTTGTTTATTCTCTAAATCCATGTCTCTGTTTCTGTTTTGCAGATATGATCATCTACAAATGATGATATCATTTGTACAAATCTTCTATATATATTTGTTAATATACAGTATTTTTCTCTGACTAATGTGACTCTGTATGACAGTCTCTAGGTCCATCCATGTCTAAAACAACCCAATTTTTCTCCTTTTAATGGCTGAGTAATATTCCACTGTCTATACACACACACAGAGACACACACACACATATATATACCATGTCTTCTTTATCCATTCCTCTGTTGATGGATAATTAAGTTGCTTTTTCTAGCTATTGTAAATAGGGCTGCAGCGAAAATTGAGGTGCATGTGTCTTTTTCAGTTATGGTTTTTCCTGGGTATATGCTCAGTTCTAGGATTGCTGGGTCCATTAATTCAAAAAATCTTGGTTCAGTACTTGCTATATGCATCCCACTGCAGTTGGCTCTTGGAGAAGGCAATGGCAACCCATCCCAGTGTTCTTGCCTGGAGAATCCCAGGGACGGGGAGCCTGGTGGGCTGTCGTCTCTGGGGTCGCACAGAGTCGGACATGACTGAAGCGACTCAGCAGCAGCAGCAGCAGCAGTTGACTCTAGTGCCATAATTTAAGGACATGAGTTGAAACATACATGTTATCAAATTCTAAACTTCACTAAATACAGTCTCCATGTCTTTATTAGATATGGAGATTATAATTATATTTTAGGTACTTATGGGGCTTAAAATGGATATAAGTAGAGCATTTAACTCATAGGTGAGTCACACCCAGTATTAGTTGGCTACTCATGGTCCCCATCCCACTTAAGCATGGTGATCATAAAGTTAAAAAGACACAGCCCATACTTACATAGGCCATAGTTCAGTCATTAAGGGAGATCAATTAGTTTTTTTTAAAAAATATGATCAGTACCACAAAAAATATCAAATATATGCAAATGAAAGGTAATTTTGGATATAACATAAAGATCACAAGTCCTCTAAATACATAGGACATTTGACCCTTAAACAAGTGGGTTAGAAATACAGACCCCTCTGTACAGTAGAAAATCTGCATGTAACTTTTCAGTTGACCCTCTGAATCCGTGATTTGATATCCTCAGATTCAACCAACTGAGGATCGTGTGGTGCTGTAGTATTTAAAATCGGAAAGAAAAAAAAATCCACATCCATGGACCCGTGCATTCAAATCTGTATTGTTCAAGGGTCAACTGGTATCTAAGAAAGAGAGAAGAGAGCTGGGATTGAAGATGTTTACATGATGAATGGATTCAAAATGAGCCTTGGGTGACTGAAATTTATCCTGTAGCCAAATTATTCCACTAGCAGCCAAGATTCATGCTTCATGGAATTTAATTAGCCATTGTGTACCTTGTGGGAGGGAAATTGAGAATGGAGATAAGAGCGCCAATTGGAATACTATAGAATTGTAATTTCTTAGATGATGCCAAATCCTCCAACTTTCTGGATTCACTCTCTAAACCACAAGTTCCCCAAAAGAATATTTCTCTCCTTTGCAAGAAAATTTCAAACCTCCTAGACACAGCAGTCCAATTGCATCAGATGTTAAAATTAGAACATCTCTGTCTGCTGGAGCACTTCAGGCTAGAGATGATGATGACCCAAACAAGGGCAGTGAATATGAAATTAAGGAAACACATGGAAGACTCCCTCTCCTATTGGGTGAAAAGTTCTAAGATAGGGCCCTGTGTGCAAATTAAGGATTGTATATCTGAATTCCTTAAAAACAAACATGTGGTAAACTACCTTCCAATGGAATGTGTAACACTGAAGAACATTTCTGAAATGACTGGTAAATATGCTGAACACGGAGCAAGTTGAAACAAAAGAGCAGAGTGAGAACTCAGCAGTGTCACACTGGCCATACAACTTCACACTTCATTTCTATGAGGGATGTTATTAAACTATGAACACCATATGTATCACAAAAGATTTGAGGTTATCAGTATATTACTAGGCATATAACATTTTCAATGAGATTATATGTTCATGACATAACATGCAATGTATAATGGCATGAAAGATTTCTGTTGGCCAGAAAAAATTTCTTCAGTAGAAAGAATTAACGGAAAACTAATTTGAGATAAATATGTGTATTAATCCATGCTAGAGCCCAGAAAAATAAAAAGAGAGAAATAAAGTTTACTTAGAGGAAATGAAAAGTAAGCACATTTGTTTCTACATATCACCAAAATTTGAATAAAGATATACCTAGAAAAAGAGAAAGCAGGCAGCTGAATTGCTCACCTGGTGGGGATCCAATTGCCCTACATGGGAAGTGCTAGCTACCTGCATGGAAAACAGATGTTCCCACTTCTACTTTATGTGGTAGCAAGAAGCTGGGGAGGTAAAAATTCTGTGTTAACTTCAGTGCTGTGATTTTTACTGTTTAGTAACTTTTCAAATCTCTGTATAGCAGGAGGAAATACAAACATTTATTCACTTTTTTTCTTTTTTTGCTGTACGTACATATTATATCACATTTGCTTGTCTTGGGGATTAGCTAACCTTGACAGAGATGCTCCTTTTTCTTGTGGGGTATTGATGCTGTGATAGGCGGCCTTTGGTGTTTCCTTGCTCCAAGTGAGTTGCTGCCACAGTGATAGCTGAGTCACCGCTCTGGACTTCGAGTTAGGAGACCAAGTGACCTAAGATTAGTTGAAGAGCCAGTGTCTCCAAGGGCAATAAGCATTCTGAGGGACTGACTTCCAACAGAACACCACCAGTAAAATGGGAGAATTATATTTTAGGAGAATATCTGCATAATATTCAGACCTCTTCACTGTATTCTCTTACTTCTCCGAGTTTGCAGTGAAATCAGGCTATGCTGTTCTGCTGGATGTGAGTGAGGAAGTTCTGGCCTTTAGCAATCCGATGACAGCTGCTAAACTTGAGAAAGATATATGTACATATGGAAACATCTGTAACAATCCAATGCAGAACAGCATCAAGAGCATTATCAGAATGTCTGAGATATATGTGGGTGTACATGTGTGTCTGTCTATATCCAAAAATATTGGGTGATACCTAAAAATTCAGTGATACTTAAATTACGGGTTTTAATTTCCCCTCCTTTATATTATATAACTGATTCCTTCTACACTGAATGTGAATCATGCATACAATCAGAAACAATGTGAACAAAAGCATTATACACAATAAAACTCTTAAAGTTAGCATTAAATAACTAAATTGATCAATAATTCTGTTTGGAGAATAGTTTGATATTTCAAAACTAGGGAAAACCACTGGTGTACTCTGGAGAAATATACTATTCAAACTAAATCAAAAAGAAAGAAATTATAAGGGAAAAAAAATCCATCATGAAGCCTTTATACTCCTCTACAAAGAACTTTAACATAGAAAATAGTAGTAAAATAAATTTTTCAGTGAAAGGAAATATATTTATGTAAATGGAGTTTTGAGTCTGCCAGTTAAACTGCCACTCATGCTCTCCTGTGATGCTTTCAGTATTTTGTAATGTGGTTATTATTGTCCCATTTTGCATATTAAGTGGCCTTTGCAAAGATATTCAGCTGTAAAATGTGAACTAGAGCTGAAACTCAGGTTTCCTGATTAGAACTCTACTCCTAGTGACCTCAAAAAAAAAAAAAAAGTGAGAGAGAAAAATAAAATATAAATTACATTTGGGAACTCTGTGATGTGAACAAGGGAACATCCTTAACAGATATACAGATCCCTAAAAAAAGATAGAAAAATCACTATACAAAGCTTTGATCTTTTTTCTTGGAGGAAAATTGCTTTACAAAGTTGCGGTGGTCTCTGCCATACATAAACATGAATCAGTCATATTTATATACATAACCCCTCGCGGGGGGGGGGGGCCTCCATCCTCCCCCATTCAGTTCAGTTCAGTCGCTCAGTCATGTCCGACTCTTTGCAACCCCATGAACTGCAGCACACCAGGCCTCCCTGTCCATCACCAGCTCCCAGAGTTTAACTAAACTCATGTCCACTGAGTCACTGATGCCATCCAACCATCTCATTTTCTGTCGTCTCCTCCTCCTGCCCTCAATCTTTCCCAGCATCCGGGTCTTTTCAAATGAGTCAGCTCTTTGCATCAGGTGGCCAAAGTATTGGAGTTTCAGCTTTAACATCAGTCCTTCCAATGAACACCCAGGACCGATCTCTTATAGGATGGACTATTGGATTTCCTTGCAGTCAAAGGGACTCTCAAGAGTCTTCTCCAACACTACAGTTCAAAAGCATCAATTCTTCTGCACTCAAGTTTCTTTATAGCCCAACTCTCACATCCACACATGACCACTGGAAAAACCGTAGCCTTGAGTAGATGGACCTTTGTGGAAAAAGTAATGTCTCTGCTTTATAATATGCTGTCTAGGTTGGTCAAACTTTCCTTCCAAAGAGTAAGCGTCTTTTAATTTCACGGCTGCAATCACCACCTGCAGTGATTTTTAGCCCCCCAAAATAAATCAGCCACTGTCTCCACTGTTTCCCCATCTATCTGCCATGCAGTGATGGCACTGGACCATTACACCCCTCTGGGTCATCAGAGAGTGCCAGGCTGGGCTCCCTGTGGTGGCACAGCAGCTTCCCACCAGTTATCCACTTCACACACGATAGGGTATATATGTCAGTGCTACTCCCGCAATTTGCCCCACCCTCTCCTCCTCCTCTATGTTCACGAATCTCTTCTCTACATCTCCATTTCTTCTCTGTAAGACAGGTTCACCAGCACTGTTTTTTAGATTCCACATATATGCATTAATATACAATATTTGTTTTTCTCTTTGTGACTTACTTTATTCGGCATAATAGGCTCAAGGTTCACCTTCCTCAATAAAAATGACTCAAACGCATGCCTTTTCATGGCAGAGTAATATTCCATTTTATGTATATACCACGACGTCTTGATACATTCATCTGTTGATGGACATCTAGGTTGCTTCCGTGTCCTGGCTCTATATTTATTTTTCTGTCAAAATTAATCTAACATATTGTCCAAATCACATGGAATTGGAGCAGGCACCAACAGGAAAATGGGATATAAAGAAACACAGGCTTCTTCTTATGCTGAGTATTAGCCATTATACAAGACACTGTATTAGGCTTTACATTCACTAGGCCAGTTAACTCTTAGAAATATCTTATGTATGTAGATCATCTATATGTATAAATTCCATTTATATAATGGAATATTACTTGGTCATAAAAAAGAACAGACTCTTGCCATTTGCAAGAGCATGGATGGATCTGAAAGGTATTATGCTAAACAAGTGGGACAAAGAAAGCCAAATACCCTATGATTCCACTCATGTGTAGAGTCTAAAAAAAACAAAATCAATGAACAAATAAAGCAAATTTAGAACATCAAGAACAAATCAGTGGTTCTCAGGTGAGGTGGCGGGGAGGAGGCAAAATAGTGCAAGGGATTAAGAGGTACAAACACCCAATTATATCACAGGGACGTAATGAACAGCACAGCGAACATAGGCAGTGTTTCATAATAACTGTGCATAGTGTGTAGTGGTAGAAAGACTCAAGCACTGTTCACCTGAAACTAATACAATTA
This sequence comes from Neotragus moschatus, assembly GCA_006410615.1. Lineage (NCBI taxonomy): Eukaryota > Metazoa > Chordata > Mammalia > Artiodactyla > Bovidae > Neotragus > Neotragus moschatus. Next base: position 3,967,184 of record SJYA01002742.1, on the reverse strand, counting down.
TACCCCTGAAACTAATATAATGCTATACATCAACTATATTTCAATTTTTAAAAAATTTAAAAATCTTCTGGGAGCATCCCCCCATAACCTATTTAAAGATGAGCTAAAGGGGTCTTGGAGGAAGTTGAATAACTTTACCAGAGATTTCTTGGGTCATAAGAATAGCTTTGGAATTTGCAGGTGTGTTTCTGTGGTTCCAAAGCCGTCGTGTGTGTGTATGTGTGTGTGTTTATTCCTCTGTTTGTTTTGGTTTATCTATATAGTATAGACAAACAGCTTAAAATTTTTCATAGCTTCAGTTTTAGAACAGACATCAAGGAAAGGTTCTTGAATTTAGAAATAATTTTGTAACAAGAAGTCCCAGGAAACATAGGCGATTAAGTGATATCATCTCTAAGTCTGGTGGTGTTAATCTGGATTCAAAGTGACACTGTTTACACACATACGCACAACTATGTGCTTAAAACTAGTTACACAAACCATCATTCTACCTTTGATTAAACCAAGGTAACCTCTCATTAATTACTGAGTCACAGCTTTGGCAACTTCACCATGCCATTATAAAATAAGGACACCTACTTCAAGCTGACATGCATCTCAGAGGCTTAATACAGTATGCTTATTTCTCAAATTCAAATCATCACATTGTATATTTTTATTATATACAAGCTTACTGGTCATTTATTGGGGTCAAGAGTCAGACGATGACTAAATGACTGAACAACAACATACCTCTGTAGGATTGGAAAATGCAATAATTATATATATTTTTGCATAATTTTTCTTGCCATTATTTCAGCAAAATCATTTCAATCTGAATTGTTTTTTATGCGGGNTATTTTTATTATATACAAGCTTACTGGTCATTTATTGGGGTCAAGAGTCAGACGATGACTAAATGACTGAACAACAACATACCTCTGTAGGATTGGAAAATGCAATAATTATATATATTTTTGCATAATTTTTCTTGCCATTATTTCAGCAAAATCATTTCAATCTGAATTGTTTTTTATGCGGGTATTCATTTACTAATCTTTAAGTTGTAGCAATATATTTGTAGCAGTCATACTCTTGTATGATTCTTTTTTACAATAAAAAGAAGATGTTTTAAATTTAAATTGCAAGGGAAGTGGAGAAATATAGCTTCACATGGATTTTTGGGGAGCATTAACTTTCTCTGCCACAGTTGCGAAGTCACCTTCCAACTTAGTTTTGGAGCAGCCTCAGTTGTCATCAGATAAAACAAACAAAAAATACTGTGATTGCAACCCTCTCAGTAGGCCATTTGCAAAGGAAATAAGACAAATCACCAGTGGGAATATGGAAGGCATTCATTATTAATACCTAACAAGATAATGCAAAGGGAAACACTTAAAATATTTCGTTACTATTTTAAACCCTCCATGCTTATTAGGTTGTGGGAAGATGGTTCTCAGGTGTTTCTGGTGAAAATGCAAATTGATTTTTAGAAAAAAGTCTGGCTATATGAAATAAAATTTAAGTGTATAAACCTTGGGATTAGCAAATTCTATTTCAGGCATTTCTCTTAAAGTAGTTATCAGACAAGTGCACCAAGATATATGTGTGTGTGAAAACATTCACTGTGACAATGAACACACACACACACACACACACACACAAAGTAACTTGGTTGTTTATTAATTAGCATTCACTGTAGTGACCCATAAATCTTAGGCTTTTAAAACAATAAGAACTTTATAGATGGATGAGTAGATAGATTGACAGATAGGCAGTCAGACAGCAGCTATATCTGGGATACTTTATTAATAACCAGTGTGATTAAAAAATCAAGTTAGTATCAGTTAAGAAAAAGGTGGATCCGGTATTATTTCTTGCTAATCTAGCATACACCACAGTCATATTTAATCCTTACAGCAACTCTTTGACTTGGATGTTAAACTCTATACCTTAAAGAAGCAGCAAAGAGTTCAACTCACAGAAGACCGAAAGTGGTACATTTAGGATTTCAACACAGGTCCAAATCTGCTTCCAAATCCGATGCTCTTCCTACTGCACCAAGCTGCTTCCACAGCAGTTGGAACTCGTCTGCATCTGTTCTATACTTGTTTGCATTTTTCCATTTTAAAGCAGAAGCCACCCCCTTGCCCCACCAGGCTCAGCAACACTTTGGTTCCCTTTCCCATGGCTGAGGCAGATCCACTCACCTCCCTGGCGTGCACGTGCAGCTCTGCAGTGTACCAGAGCATCTGGCAATCCACCCCGCAAGAGGGACTGGGAAGCACAGAAAATTCCTCAGAGAGCTGGCAACATCTGTTTGATAGGCGATGAAAAATAAACTCGTAATAAACCCATTTCAGGAGCCAAAAAAAAGGCTCCTCAAAGTGCTGATTATTCATTTTGTGCAAGTGTAGTAATGCTGGTCTACTTGACAAGTAGAAAAACAGCTTGTCTGGAAGCAAATGATCACAGCCAGAGGGTGAGGCTGCTCACTCCAGGAGTGAGCGCAGGCAAGGGCAGATGAGGAAGAATTTAGAAAGATTGCCTAGAAAGCCTGCACCACCTGTGGCTGGCTCCTGGCACAGAGGCGTGACCCAGGTGGTGGAGTGAGGAGCAGACATGTCAGGAATGAATTTCAACCCAGTAGCAGTGACTTCCTTGCCGCTGCCAAGCTGGTCCCTGTTCATTCAGCCGTCAAAGCATTCTTTCCTTTATCCATCCATTCACTGTTTCATTTATTCAAATATTTATTACATTCTCTAATGCAAACATCTTTTTTATTATGGGATGAATGGATATCATAGTTATTATATTATAATCTATGGTGGTTTTCCTATAGAAAAGTAAAATTATAAAAGAATGGCAGATGAACACTTATTGAGTTTAAATCTGATAAGACATAAATGAATATGACAAAATGGATTGAAGAAGGAAAGAACATATTTGAGAGATAAAATCATCCTTGGTAATAACTATACTCGATACAAGCTAGTCCGTGGCTATAAATGTAATTGTGGATGTAGATGAAAGGAAAGAGAAATCAATGAATCTAAGAGAGTGATTTAGTGTTTTTCTCAGGGAAAGACATTATTACACCGTGTGGAGGCAAAACAGAAACTAGGCTAAAAACGATCCATGGGTTAGCATATCATAGAAGCCAGATAAAGCTTTGTTGTTATTCTCTTCATATCCTCGCTACTCATTTAAATTTTATTCTTTAACTTATCACATGCATGCTCTCTGATCCAAAAGGTCCAGGTCAGAAATATGCAAAAGTGAGGGTGGAACAAGGGGAGGGAGAGAGAGAGAAAGAATATATTAGAGAACACAATCTCCTGGACATCGATAAGCAATGACAGCAAAGAAGAGAATATTTCCAAGAAAATGGCTGAATCTATGAGATTGAAGTGTGACAGCGTGGACCACTTAGCCCTCGATGCTTTCCACATCTAACTTTGAAGACCTGGCATCATTATTCATTCAGGATGCAGAGATGTCCTGCCTCTCTGGCACTGATATAAAGACAGATACAAATCTGTTCCCATCGCCTTCTCCCAGCATCAGGAGGGTACCATGCGGTAGTGCAAGGGGAATAGCCCTTGCAGCGAGATAGCCTTGGGTTTGGCTCTGCACTTTATCATTTGCTAGCTCTGTCCTGCACAAGTTACAGGTATAGCATCTTCATCTATAAAATAGGTATTGTAATGTTTGGTTGATGTGATTGTGGTAAGTATTAAAGGAGATAATATATACTAGTTATTCAATAAGAAGTAGCTATCATTCCTACCATCATGACTGTGGTTATTTTCTCTGAGTCTGCTTCCTCACTAGTTAAATTTGAATAATGATATGTAAGGTTGGAGTAAGCAATAAATGATGTGGATTTTATGCATTCTAGATGATAATAGTATTCAATCTAGCTTCAAAGAGAGAGACATGGAGGCACACTGCTTACCTAGATATATACTTTATAAAATAGTATATATTCAAAGAGTAATGGGCATTTAATTAAGTTCTTATGGCAAGAGAAATTCAACACTTGAAGCTCCTGAGCTCCATTCCATGTTTGAAATAAAAGAGGATCAATATCCTTCAAGGTGAAGTGAAGCTTCATACATAGGAAAACAAACAGCAATTCAAATTTTCAAACACAAGATTAGATGTTCAATAACTTAATGTTCATCTTAGGGCTGGTTACAAAAAAAAAAAAAAAGAAAGAAAGGTTAGCCGTGCCCTGCCACAAAATGCTTACATTACAGATCTGAAAAGGTGCTATAGTTCTCACAAATAATGTTCTTTTAATATGACTGTGTTTAGAGTTCCTCATTCTACACTGGGAGAGAATCTATGCCCCCTTTAGCACCTTCCAGCCCCACATCCTGGAGTGTCTTACTCTCTCATTTCCATCTACTCAACTTTTCACATTCTTCACAATTCAACTTCTTCCAGAAACTTCCCCATACCCCTGTTATCCAACAACTAGTCTATGTTGTTCTAATTTGCTTTCCATAGCATTCTATAGTTACTTTCAAGTAACACTGTATTTCATTTCGTTAGGTTTTACTAATCTACTTCCCTCATCGCACTGAGATCTTTGACATAGAAAAACGGATTTTACTGAGATTTTATTTCTTCATTGCGTGTATTACTATCTATATATTTTTATTTGCTTCTAATCTTAAGAAAAGGGTGTTTATATGATGGGAGGGTCTTTGTGTTCTATACCATAACCTCAGAATCTAGAATTTTTTGTCACAGAGTAGGCACTCAGTACATATTTGTGGAATAAATGAAAAAATGAGGGGATCATATTTACAGAAATTCGCATAGTACCTGGTTATGTTATTCAGAAAATTGTGCTGAATTTAACTGTGCTGCAATAATATTAGTTATTGCTTAAAACTATACAGTTTGCAATGATACTCAATATTACTTATCATTCAGAAGTATTATACATGGGCAAAGCTTAGAGATAATGAACACAGCAAAGGAAGTTCACAAGAAAGAATGATCTCTCCTAAAGGCACAATGGCATGGAAGAGCCTGGCATGGGTAGGAACCTACAGCAAATCATGTAAGATGAAGACAGACTTACTAGAAAAACCTGGAAAATTCAAAGGCAGTGAGAAAGGGCTGCTGTTCCATGTTAACAAATCTGCATTTAGGACTACAGAACACTATGGAGCCACAGAAAATTTTAATCTGTCAATTAAGGGGATTATTTATGCTCTGAGCAGGGCGCTAGCTATCTGTGATCTGGGCTCCCTCTCTCTGATAAGAAAAGTCAGCCTTTCTGAACTCTGTGCCTGGAATATAGCCCAATATGTCTAGGGCAGAGGTGCGAGGGCACCTAGGGCATCGCGCACATGTGTGTGTGTGTGTGCATGCACGCACACACACGTGTGCAGTAGTGTCCAACTCTTAGTGACATCATGGACTGTAGGCCACCAGGCTCCTCTGTCCATGGGATCTCTCAAGCAATAAAACTGGAGTGGACTGCCATTTCTTATTCCCGGGGATCTTCCCAAACCAGGGATCAAATCTATGTCTCTTGGGTGTCCTGCAGTGGCAGGTAGATTCCTTACCACTGCGTCACTTGGGAAGCCCACCCTTAGGGCATACTGGATGGAGAATTAAAGGAAGCAGGTCTTCCAAGTGGCCTTGAAAGGAGTCACATGTGTTGCTACTTCCTGGGTACTTGGGATCACCTAAATGCCATCTGATGGTGCTCTTTATTTCAGCAAGAAAAATTTTTTTATATATTCATGCAAGTCCTGTGCCTCAGAAACAAAAAGCAACAGAGTTCCCCTCAGCACTCTATAAAGACAGATGAAAGATTAAAACTTTTAGTTGTATGAAGGTCTTAACAAGTAGGGTAGAATAAATATGATTTTTCTAGGCAAATGAGTCTGAAATACTTTGCTATCACTCAGCCATAACTGACTAAAAGAGATTACTAGACGAGTTTCCAATTCATTTCCAGGAACTCATCTGACAAGCTCTAATTTGTACATTATTGTGAAGGTGCAGGAAGAGGAGTGAGGGATTAGTTATCTAGTGATGGACATAGCTTAATATACATGTGTGTATGTATACTTACATAAGCGCATTTATACTATACATTGATATATCTATGTCAATACATATGTATTTATATTTATGCTGACATATTAAACAACATATATACTTCATTATATAAATTATAGATGAGAATATTCTGGTGACATGAATAAGGGTATAAAAATATTAAAATAGCAATATTCAAAATTTATTGTTCTGTCAGAACAGCTTTCAGCTCCCCATCAAAACAATTCTGATGCCCACGACAAATACTGTATAAAATATACAAATAATATACCTAAGGATTATGTGGAAAACACAAAAGCAGGCTGTGTGCTGTGAGGGGAGGGAAGCTGAAATAGTGACTAGCATGAGTCCAACCAACCTTGAACACACTGCAACAAAATAGTTGAAAATCAAAAGTAAGGAAAAAATCTTGGAAAGCATCCACATAAAAATAGCATGTTATATACAAGGGAACCATTATTTGAATATGGTAGATTTTTCATCAAAACCCATGAAGGCCAAAAAAGCAAAGAACAGCAGAACTATATTTTTCTATTACACTTTTTTTCAAATTTCGATTTTATTTTTCATTTCAGAGCTGCAGACTTATATGATCATACCTTTTACATGAGTTTTATTTTTTTTTAATTGTAGGAAAATTTCTTTACAATGTGTTGATTTCATTTTGAGATAATTTCATCACCTGTAGTTGCAAAATAGAATGCTCAAGACCCCACGAATGCTTCTCTCAGCATTCCCTCATGGTAACACTGCAAAGGGATAGCAGCATATCATCTCTAGCATATTAACTTTGATGTAGTCTAGAGCGGAGAAGGCAATGGCATTCCACTCCAGTGTTCTTACCTGGAGAATCCCAGGGATGGCGGAGCCTGGTGGGCTGCCGTCTATGGGGTAGCACAGAGTTAGACATGACTGAAGCGACTTAGCAGCAGCAGTGTATGGTATGGATGTACCAGGTTTTATATAATCATTCACACAATGAAGAACACAAAATAATTTCCAGTTTAGGGTGGTTACAAATAAACCTGCTATAAACATGCATATACAGGCTTTCTTGTGACCCTAAGTTTTCATTTCTCTGGGATAAATGCCTACTAGTGCAGTTGCTGGATCATATGGTATTTGCATGTCTTCTTTTCAAAAGAAATTGGCAAACAAGTGTCCAGAGTTGCTATGCCATTTTACATCCCCACTAGCAAGACATATGTGATCCAATTTCTTTGTCCCTTCACCAGTATTCATTGTGGGTTGTCTTTTTCTTTTTTGCTGTTCTGATGAGGATCGAGTAATGACTAATTGTGGTTTTGATTTGTATGTTCCTAATGGATGCTGCTGCTAAATATCTTTTGATTATTCACTATACGTTCATCCTCTTCAGTGAAATGCATTTTCATATTTTTTGCCTATTTTCTAGTCGGACCATTTTGCTATTAAATTTGGATGTTTCTTTACATAGTCTACATATTAGTTTTGGCTATGTGATTGGTGCGCTACCCATGTGGCTCAGCTGGTAAAGAATCTGCCTGCAATGTGGGAGACCTGGGTTTAATCCCTGGGTTAGGAAGATTCCCTGGAGAAGGTAATATCTACCCACTCCAGTATTCTGGCCTGGAGAATTGCATGGGCTGTATAGTCCATGGGGTCGCAGAGAGTCAGACATGACTGAGCGACTTTCACTTCACTTCACTTCATGTGATTTCTAAATACATTGTCCAACCCTGTAGCTTGTTTTGAAAAGAAAAATAAATAGGTTTCTCCTGCTCCCTTCTTTTAATATTAAAAAAAAAGCCCTAAGACTTAGGGAAGTGAGATATCTTTTCAGTGATGTCCTCTGATACAAAAACACAAGTGGCTGAGATGTGATTTTAATTTCATTCATTGTTTACTGCGCCTCACAGCCTTTTCTTACACAGAAGTCTTTTGTCAAGTGATAGATGGAGAGAGTCTACTTTCCATCACAATTCTAACTACACCTATAAAACTTATGTCCCACTCACAATGTGAGTAAAGTCATACCAAGAATACTGGAAGCCCAAACCTGTGTACTTGGTTGAAGTATGTTCTTCGTTTCCACTGGTTTTTAAATATCTAAATTGAGATATGATAAATACATCCTACAAACCATTAATTGTTAATAAGATATAAATTGTTCTGACCAAAAAAGCTGTTTTCCTAAATATTTTATATCAAAATCAAGATGAATAGTGTACACTATTTGACTAATATAAATAAATACATGTGTACACACTGTGCCATGACTCACTTTTTGGCAGAATTTTCAGGAAACTTTTTAAAATGTTTGCTTTGGGTGAAAGGGAAAATTTCATTTCTATCCCTTTCTATGTTATTTTTTTTTCAAACTTCATGAATGAAAATTATTTTCAAAATATTAAGAACATAAATAAAAGATAAAATATTATATATTAATGAGCAATAAAGATAATTTTCATTTCTTAGCTTCAGAATTTTTTGGTATAATTTTCCGTAAAAATACGTGTTTCTCTTGGTGAACTTTTCCATGATTGTTCGGACAGAGGGTAGTGACGAGATCCATAGGAACTGGTATGTGTGAGGAAAACTAAGCATTCAATTTATAAATGAAGAAACAGACTCTGAGTCATCAGTAAATTGTCCTAATTCACACATCTATTAATTTCAGAGCTAGAAACTATACCTTGATCTGAATGATTTCAAAGCCCCAGGTCTTTCGTATGCACCCACTTTCCATGAACCTTTAACCCCATGAGGTGATCTGGTTCTTTTCAGGTAACTTCACCAGTGGCTCAATTCCCCAGGTGTCTACAACTATCCAGCTGTTACAAGTACAAAATTCTTACCAATTCTTTTAAAAATGTGCCCAAATTCAGTCTTTCATTTTAGCATCTCCCTTTTCTTAACTAAAATTGTATCTTGTAAATGTATAATTTCACGAATTTATTCCTCTCCAAAATCATCTTGTTCTGATGTAGTTTCAGTGTATTTCTTTTTTCTGTAGTAACGCAGACAGGAGATCAGTATATTCTCTGGACATTAGGTGGAAAATGCAAACTTCTGTGTTGAGTTTTACCTGCAAGAACTACCCTATTGCTAATAGGCAATGGCTCTAACCTCTCTTCATTTTCAAACATTTCTGAGTAGAGAATAAAACCCCGATCCTCTCTGCCTCACTGTGGTTTCCATACTTACCAGTTTTATATTAGATTATGTGGGAGAGCCTTTAACATTGCTTTTGTTCGAAATTTATAATTGTGACATTGATATCTATCATTTTTTTCATTATATAAAAGAGTCAATTCAGAAGGATTCTATGGCTTTTCAGAAACAGGTAGTAGGACTTGAAATCTCTCTCAGTTCTGATTGCACATTCAGTTCCCCCCCAGATATATCATTCAAACTTAATCAATTTAAAATTAAAAGTTGAAAACAAAGTAATGCAATTGCTGGACTACATATAACATACGTGAAATTATTTCTGTAGATTTCATGGTGTGGAATTTATCTTTGCCTCAACTAGCAGATTGCTTTATCATAAAACTTTTTTTATGCAGGAAGTCAGAGGTTCAGATTCAGCAGAACTCTGCAACCTACTTCTGTTTATAAGTTTAACAGATAATAACCTTTGAAGCTAAATTCATCCTTTAAAGCAAAATAAATCTTAAATTATATAGTTTTCCTTTACATTCTAGTTCTTTGATGTATCTGCATCCCAAGTAATCAGAAATAGATTCAGTTTATTATCTTCGACTTCAGTTTATTTTCTCTCTACCTTTACCAGATGGAAATGTCACCAGATAAAGATGTTAATCACATGTGATGCTAGTGTGAGAATGACAGGTAATTACTGCTTTAACTCAAGTGCTCACACACTAATGGATTATTGAAAATCACTGACATCATTATCATAGACCACCAGGGGAAAAAAATGATTCAGAAATCCTGTATTAGACTGGCTGGGATGAGATACGCAATTACCTCCAAGGATGAAGTATATATCATTGTCACTCCAGCCCCTTAGAGTGTGAACGCTAAGGGAACAACACAAACCAAGGGAAAGTCAGAAATAACAGTGCATTTGAAATGTACGTGCATTTTCTATGTGCTAAGGGAACTGAACTGGAAGATTTCCTGATAAAATATTATCACCTGTGCTTCCATTTAAATGTGAAACATGGCCCTCCACATGCATGTTGAAACAATTATTTTGTATACAGCTCACCCTGTGAACTTCAGTTCACAAAACTGATTTCACAGATACCTGGAATTAGAAGGAAATTTTAAAACATGTTCTTTCAATTATGTCATATGTTGAATGACCCTACTCTGTAGACCCATCCTTAAAGCAATCTGAATGTAGAGCAGTGTGTGGCAGTTTCAAGAAATCAATCCCAAATTCATTGTTTTTTACTTATTTGGCAGAGTTCCTTCATCACCGCCCCCGTGTCTATTTAGTATTGCTGTAGACTTTTCATTTTTGTCTTCAATGTTAGATTTCCTTAAGATCTCCCTTCCCTTATTAGCTTTTCCTTAAGGAAGGGGATTACAAATGGAAAAGCATCTAATTAGATTGTACAGTACTTATTAGGACACCTTGGCTAATGGATCAGTACACGATGCTGTTTCCTTACATCTGCCTCTTCTGGCAATGAACTATTCTATGATCCACTTATTTAGATATTGTCCTGGTCTGTGCTTAGTCACTCAGTCGTTTCCGACTCTTTGCCCCCCTACGGACTAGAGCTGGCCTGGCTCCTCTTTCCATGGGGATTCTCCAGACAAGAATACTGGACTGGGTTGCCATGCCCTCCTCCAGGGCATCTTCCCAACCTAGGGATCAAACCCAGTTCTGCCTCACTGCTGGTATTTTCTTTACCATCTGAACCACGGGGGCAGCCCATTTAGATATTATCAGAGGAAATTTGGTACCAGTTTTATTTTCTAGGCTTTGTGTTAAAGATTTGTTAATTATGTTAACTTAATGGCACATGTATTCTAAGAGAAATTACCTAAAATGATACTGAAGTGGAATTTGTTTTAAACTCCCAATATAAAAATGAAGGGCTTCCCTGGTGACTCAGATGGTAAAGAATCTGCTTGCAATGCAGGAGACCAACGATAAATTCCTGGGTCAGGAGGATCACCTCGAGAAGGGAATGGCTAAATAAAAGTGAAAACAGGATGATGTTTCACAAATAAATGACCCCCCAGACTTATACCCCTAAACTTGGCAGAATTAAACAGAAATTTATTTATGCTCACAAATTCTGTGAGTCAGGAATTTGGCAAGAGCACAATGAAGGTCAGCTTTTCTCTGTTTCCAATTGTCCACAAATGACTAGGAGTGACTCAACTGCTAGAGGGCTGGAACAGTAGGGATGTTGGGTCCATTTCTGTGTAGCTTCTTTACTCATATGTCTGGTGCCTGAACTATGAAGCCTGGATAGTGGACTCAGGAAGCTTAGCATCTATCTGTTGCTCCTGGCAGGGTGGACTCAAAGTAGTTGTATTAATAATTCCTACTTGGCAGCTTGTCGCATTTCAAAGAGCAAGTGTCATAGTAGACAACATGAAAACTGTATGACTTCTTTATGGTCTAGGGTTGGAATTCATATAGCTATATTCTATGAGCTGAGGCAGCGATCAGTTCAGTTCAGTTGTGTCCAACTCATTGCGATCCCATGAACCGCAGCATGCCAGGCCTCCCTGTCCATCACCAACTGCCGGAGTACACCCAAACCCATGTCCATTGAGTTGGTGATGCTATCCAACCATCTCATCCTCTGTCGTCCCCTTCTCCTGCCTTCGATCTTTCCTAGAATTAGGGTCTTTTCCAATGAGTCAGTTCTTTGCATCAGGTGGCCAAAGTATTGGAGTTTCAGCTTCAACATCAGTCCTTCCAATGAATATTCAGGACTGATTTCCTTTAGGATGGACTGGTTGGATCTCTTTGCAGTCCAAGGGACCCTCAAGAGTCTTCTCCAAAACCACAGTTCAAAAGCATCAATTCTTCTGCACTCAGCTTTCTTGATAGTCCAACTCTCACATCCATACATGAACAATGGAAAAACCATAATCTTGACTAGACAGACCTTTGTTGGCAAAGTAATGTCTCTGCTTTCTAATATGCTGTCTAGGTTGGTCATAACTTTCCTTCTAAGGAGTAAGCGTCTTTCAATTTCATGGCTGCGATCACCATCTGCAGTGATTTTGGAGCCCAGAAAAATAAAGTCAGCCACTGTTTCCACTGTTTCCCCAGGCCCTCCCAAATTCTACGGAATGGGGCACACACTCTACCCTTCCATTGAAGAATGCCTACGAGTTTGTTTAGGTGTTTGGAAACACAGATGTATAGATCTTATTCACAAAAGAAGAAATTCTAAAGGGAGTATGTGTGTGTATCTGTGCATGTGTGTGTGTATATATACCCACCTATTTAGACATTCAAATACTACGAGCAACACAAAAAATGTGACAAATTTTACTTGCTCCTGTATGATTATATTTTCAACTATAGAAGGATAAATACCAGACAGTTAAAATATGGTTACTTAAGTGGCATAAGGGATGGAAAAAGCTTTTAACATCACTATAATCAAAAATGAATACCATATCTTATTTATTAAATTAGTTGCTTCAAAGTGGGATAATGAATGTTTAAGTATGGCCATTCACATGAATGGAGTGCTTGTGAAAGTGCTCATTAGTGAAACTCGTTTATAAAGCAAGTTTTCCAGATAACAAGCATCATGAAACAATTCTACATTTTATCTTGATAATCCATTCTAATTTTTAAAATACAGAAATTATTTTAAATACATAAAATACATTCTTTGTACATTATTTCTATTTTTTAAAAAGAGTAACATTTCAGATTCAGAAGAATGTTTAATAATATCGGTTGTTAGTAGATAACATGTCATTAAACCTGATAATTAAGATTTTTTAATTTGAGCAACTTTCCATGCTATAATGTTAATAAGATATAATTATAAAGGCTTGTGTGTATATCACACACATTAACATGTGCATGGCTGGATCCTGAATAGATATGTAGAAATAGATAGATGCAGCTCTCTGTGTGTGCTCTGTCATGTCCGATTCTTTGAGGCCTCGTGGACTGTAGCTCACCAGGTTCCTCTGTCCATAGAATTTTCTTGGAAAGAAAATTGGAGTGAATTGCCATTTTCTCCTCCAGGGGATTCGATCCCTATCCTGACCCAGGGACTGAACCCGCACCTGAGTCTCTTGCACTGGCAGGCAGATTCTTTACAACTGTGCCACCTGGGAAGCCCCAGAGAGGGAGACAGCTTTAGTTATATATGTTTACGGAGGATGATGCTGATGGCTACTCTTGATAAGAATAATTATATATCACCTCCAGAGTGGCAGTGCCAAAACACACCATGTTCCTGATAGTAAGGTTGAAGTAAGATTTATCTAAGAGGATTTTCTTAATCAAAAATTCTGTGAATTCTAGTTTGTGTGGTGAGGTCAGTAGGATATTATATCCATGATGATAATTCTGGTTGTAATATGGGGTGGTATATTCCAAAGATGACCTATTTTAACAACAACAAATCTTTAAGTTCATTAAATTTCAGAAGTAAGAGCATCTCACGAGTATATGTCTTCTATATTCAGCAGATTTTGTGGAAAATTATTATTATTAGACTATGAGTTACTGGTGCAAAAAAAAAAATCCCTAGATTGATAAATAATCAATGTTTGCACCAATGGGCAATCTATAGGCCATTATGTATCTTTCCTTGGAGTGCCGACCATCACACACTAATCTGGTGTGCCATGTAATCATGAAGACAAATGTACTGTAAAACTTTCCTTAAATCCAGAGCAGGCTTTAAACTTCTATCAATACTAGAATGTTATTTCCACTACAATATTAGTCTTTTTCAATATCACTCAATGATTGGTTTACTTTTGTTTTTACAGGTCTCTATTTTCCAATATGTGATTAGTAAGAAAATAACAGGAAAAAGAGATGACAGTGTCCTCTTGGTAATGACTGAGATAATGTAAGAAAATTGTCAGAATCCATTTATATCTAAAGAATCTCCTATATCTCAATCTATTATCTATGGGGTTTCCCCCAGTCATTTAAATTGTTATTTGCCTCCTGGAACCAAGAATATTTTAAAACACTGGTGGAACAGGTACTCATTTTGAAGAATCCTTAATATTTGTCCTGGAAAATAAAAATAGAAAGAAGATACTTGGCAAAGTGTATGGGTTTGCAAACAGAAAGGAAGTAGTCACCACTTTGTATCCATGGTAACTTGGATCCAGGACCCCCCAAATGCCAAATGGATGCTCAACTCTGCTATATACAATGGCATGGTATTTTAATGTGACCTGTGCACATCCTCACCTATACTTTAAGACATCTCTTAAATCTGTCCATGGGATTTTCCAGGCAAGAGTACTGGAGTGGGTTGCCATTTCCTTCTCCAGGAGATCATCCCAACCCAGGGATCAAACCTGGGTCTCCCTCATTGTAGGCAGCTGCTTTTACAGTCTGAGCTACCAGGGATGTCAAGTCATCTCTAGTTTACTTGTAATACCCAATATAATGTAAAGTTGTACATACAATGTAAATGCTATATAAATAACTGCTGGTGCAAGCAAACTTTAGTTTTTAGAACTCTCTGAATTTCCCCCTAACCATCAAAATGATTTTCATTCCCCAATTGATTAAATCTATGAATGAGGAACCCATGGATTCAGAGGAATGACTGTATAGTACAGCTCCAAGACAGAATAAGCAGAGAAAAGAGTCTAAGTCCTGAACTCTAGGTGGGTAAGCTGGCCTAATAAGCAAATACTTCATGTAAGTTCAGTTCAGTTGCTCAGTCATGTCCAATGCTTTGCAACCCCATGGACTGTAGCACACCAGGCCTCCCTGTCCATCACCAGCTCCTGGAGCTTATTCACACTCACGTCCATCAAGTCGGTGATGCCATCCAATCATCTCAGCTTTTGTTGTCCCCTCTCCACTTGCCTTCAATCTTTCCCAGCATTAGGGTCTTTTTCAGTGAATCAGTTCTTCGCATCAGGTGGCCAAAGTATTGGAGTTTCAGCTTCAGCATCATTCCTTCCAATGAATATTCAGGACTGATCTCCTTTAGGATGGACAGGTTGGATCTCTTTGCAGTCCAAGGGACCCTCAAGAGNCGCCTTCAATCTTTCCCAGCATCAGGGTCTTTTCAAATGAGTCAGCTCTTCGCATCAGGTGGCCAAAGTATTGGAGTTTCAGCTTCAGCATCAGTCCTTCCAATGAATATTCAGGACTGATCTCCTTTAGGATGGACAGGTTGGATCTCTTTGCAGTCCAAGGGACCCTCAAGAGTCTTTTCCAACACCATGGTTCAAAAGCATCAATTCTTTGGTGCTCAGCTTTTTTTTACAGTCCAATTCTCCTATCCATACA
Source organism: Neotragus moschatus (assembly GCA_006410615.1). Lineage (NCBI taxonomy): Eukaryota > Metazoa > Chordata > Mammalia > Artiodactyla > Bovidae > Neotragus > Neotragus moschatus. The sequence goes on along the minus strand of SJYA01002742.1, from coordinate 3,951,673 downwards.
TTACCACTGGAAAAAACAAAGCCTTGACTAGACAGACCTTTGTTGGCAAAATAGTATCTCTGTTTTCTAATATGCTGTCTAGGTTGGTCATAACTTTCCTTCCAAGGAATAAGTGTCCTTTAATTTCATGGCTGCAATCACCATCTGCAGTGATTCTGGAGCCCCCCAAAATAAAGTCTGTCACTGTTTCTACTGTTTCCCCATCTATTTGTCATGAAGTGATGGGACAGCATGCCATGATCTTAGTTTTCTGAATGTTGAGCTTTATGCCAACTTTTTCACTCTCCTCTTTCACTTTCATCAAGAGACTTTTTAGTTCTTCTTCACTTTCTGCCATAAGGGTAGTGTCATCTGCATATCTGAGGTTACTGATATTTCTGCTGGCAATCTTGATTCCAGCTTGTGCTTCATCCAGCCCAATGTTTCTCATGATGTACTCTGGATATAAGTTAAATAAGCAGGGTTATACGCCTTTCCCAATTTGGAACCAGTTCGTTGTTCCAAGTCTGGTTCTAAGTGTTGCTTCCTGACCTGCATACAGATTTCTCAAGAGGCAGGTCANCAGTCCAGCGTTTCTCATGATGTACTCTGCATAGAAGTTAAATAAGCAGGGTGACAATATACAGCCTTGACGTACTCCTTTTCCTATTTGGAACCAGTCTGTTGTTCCATGTCCAGTTCTAACTGTTGCTTCCTGACCTGCATACAGATTTCTCAAGAGGCAGGTCAGGTGGTCTGGTATTCCCAACTCTTGAAGAATTTTCCAGAGTTTGTTGTGGTCTACACAGTCAAAGGCTTTGGCATAGTCAGTAAAACAGAAGTAGATGTTTTTCTGCAACTCTCTTTCCTTTTTAATGATCCAATGGATGTTGGCAATTTGATCTCTAGTTCCTCTGCCTTTTCTAAATTCAGCTTGAACATCTGGAATTTTATAGTTCATGTACTATTGAAGCCTGGCTTGGAGAATTTTGAGCATTACTTTACTAGTGTGTGAGATGAATGCAATTATGTGGTAGTTTGAGCATTCTTTGGCATTGCCTTTCTTTGGGATTGGAATGAAAACTGACCTTTTCTAGTCCTGTGGCCACTGCTGAGTTTTCCAAATTTGCTGGCATATCGAGTACAGCACTTTCACAGCATCATCTTTCAGGATTTGAAATAGCTCAACTGGAATTCCATCACCTCCACTAGCTTTGTTCGTTGTGATGCTTCCTAAGGCCGACTTGACTTCACATTCCAGGATGTCTGGCTCTAGGCTAGTGATCACACCATCATGATTATCTGGGTCATGAAGATGCTTACAGCCAGTTGAATGCTAGGTCTGTTGAATATCTGATGGAAAAGGTGACTATGGGCAAAGCAAAGAGTAACCAGGCAGGAATATATACGTTGGTACATTTCAGCCTATCTTGCTAATATTTTCTTTTTTTAGGAGCAGCACAAAGCCAGTCAGGCATTTTATTGAAATATTTTAAAATAATTTGCATGTGTTATTCTCACATCTGAGCAATGTTTTGTCTGGTTCACAGATCACCATGGGAGAGCAAGCTCAAGGGTGCGACAGGAGCTAAATGCACTCTTAATTCCATCAGTTCATGTTATCTTATTTAGAATCTCAATGCCTTCTCAACACTTAAATTAAAAAACCAAACTCTACTACTAGCCTCAAGAGTCTAGCCCTCCCTTGCTCTTCAATCTTGCCTTTCAGCACACATTTTATCACCTCATCACCCCAATCTTTCTTCCTCAAATGTACCATGACACTTTCCAACCATTGTATGACATAGGTTTTTCTCTGTTTGGGAAACTTATCTGCATATATTCCTAACCATTCTTTACATTCCAGTTACACTTTCCATTCCTGGAGAAGGCCTTTCTTGTACTTCACAGGTCAAACTCCACCTCTGATGTGTTTTGAAAGGAACACCCACACATACTTTATGAGTTATCACAATTGCAATTATATTTTGTCATACATATGGTCTGAGGCAGGTATGAATTTTTGCTTGCATAGTTTTTTGGGGACGATGGAAGTGAGGGAGATAAGATATAAAAGGCAGAAAATAAAAAGCAAAAATGTAGACTCAGCTAGAGATGAGCTTTAATTTCTTCTAAAGGTTCTGAGTACAAAGTTGACCACAGAGTTAGTCCTACCTTGTACTAAGGAAGCAGCTTTTTGCAGCATTCTTTATTAGTGCTGGTTGACCAGTCATGGCTGAGAGAGACTGTACTAGACTCTGGAGCTAACTGGCTCTAGTATGGCCACAATCAATTCTGGGAAGAGGACACCTTGTTCTCAAAAGCCTCAGGAGAGAGGATGGATGATTGCACCAGCTGGTAAAGGTGAGCAACAACAGTGCACACCATATTTGCATCCAGTGTTCAAGCTGATTTTAAAAAAGGCAGAGGAACCAGAAATCAAATTGCCAACATCCACTGGATCATGGAAAAAGCAAGAGAGTTCCANCCTATATTGCAGGTGGATTCTTTACTGCCTAGATCCAAATTTCCAATAAAAACCTTGACCTGAATATTCAAACTGAATGTGTCCAGAATACTTAACTGATTTTATTTTGTTAATAGCCAGTATTCTGTTAGCTGGAATTAAGGTTTGCATCCATTTCTTTATATTCTTAGTTAATAAAATCTGTGACTTTTGAAATGTTTATTGTATACAACATTTGTTTTACCTTCACTCTTCTACCTAGTTTGGACCATTTTTATTTCTCATCTGGATGATTGTTTTCTCTTATGTGACTATCCTCTTAGGGCTTCCTTGGTGCCTCAGACAGTAAAGCTTTCGCTTGCAGTGTGTGAGACCTGGGTTCGATCCCTGGGTTGGGAAGATCCCCTGGAGAAGGGAAAGGCTACCAGTATTCTTGAGCTACGCTGGTGGCTCAGCTGGGAAAGAATCACCTTGTAATGAGGGAGACCTGGGTTCGATCCCTGGGTTGGGAAGATCCCCTGGAGAAGGGAAAGGCTACCCTATCCAGTATTCTGGCCTGGAGAATTTCATGGACTGTACAGTCCATGGGGTGGCAAAGGGTCGGACATGACTGAGCACTTTCACTTTCATTTTACCATGTGGGGAAGGGATTTGGGGGCAATTAGATGGGAGATACAAGACCATTCAGTGCCTATTTCATGCATTTTGGACAAGAAATGATGTTCCTAAAACTGATCTCATACAGTAGATTAGAGGGTTGTAAGTATAGATGAATTAAAATGACTCCAATAAGCTAAAGAATTGGATATAGGGTGAGAGAGAGATTTTTAAAGATAACACTTCTACTCTTTTGCTAAAAGAGATTTATTGGGTGTTCTATGTGACTACAGGTGCATATTAGATTTGGTGATACACTATCATAATATCATCTGCTAAACAAACACATTCTCTTTGAATTATACCAAAAATTCTACAATAGTCTTGTGCAAAACTGTATTCTCATATTGGCTAGAAAGGTAATTACCTCTCTTGGAACTATAGAATTCAAGGCATTTTTCATTGAAATTACTGATCTTTGCCATAAAATGTTTCAGGAAATAATCGGCACTCTTAAAGACAGAGGTTTTTCTTTATTTTTTTAATGCAGCATCTTCTAAGCACTGGCACAAAAGTTATATGCCCCATATAATGTGGGTGTTCTGACAGTGCAGTCAAGTTAGATTAATTGTAATAAACAAAAATTGTCACTAAAGCTCTCAGCTTATGCCATCTAATATTGTGTGAATACATTTTATTTCCTAACATTATGAAACAGCCAAGAGTATAATAAATTACTTACCTAAGCCCTTTGAGGATTTTTGCATAATTTACCAAAACAAATTGATTTTAGCGGAAAAGCTGCTAATTTACATGGGTAGGAAGTGTTTTCCTTGGTGTGATGAATTTAATTTCAATTTCCCTGTTTGCATGAATTCACTCCAGTAATTCATCACTGTTAGATTAAACTACAACTATGTTTCAGTTGACTAAGTCTCTAACATTCAATATATATGAACGAAAATAAATTGCCTTTATAGCATGGCTATATATGTGTGTGTGTATGTATATGTGTATATATATATGTGCTATATATATATATAATACATTATTGATAGCTTTTAAATAGAGCAAGTAATTTTTAAATGGATATACAATGACAATGATTTTTAAATATGAACAAAGTAGTTTAGTACCCTTATTAAGTTGTATTTCAAGGTTTGTTCTTATAGGAGATATACATTTATAGGGTACTGGATATGTACCAATTTATGACCTGGATATTTTATATTGGTCATGTTATTATACTTTCTAACATCTTCATGAAGTAGGATTTATTAGGCACTTCTGGAAATAAAGGACTCTGAAATTAGGAAAGGAAAAATTCCTCACCTCTCTTTGTATTATAACTGGAACCTCATTGAGTCAAGGCATCTGTCTCCAGTTACGTGCCCTTTCTTTTCTCACATAAAGTATCTGTCACTTAAGGTGACAGATACATATATATATGTGTGTATGTATGTATATATATAAATATATATATATTTTTAAAAAACAATTACTCGGATTTCATAGAACATTCTTGGGGAATTAGCAAACTTGAACACATTCTTGTGACATACCACATAAGACTGATGCCTTCACATTTTACTGTAATAAAACTAGATAACTCTTCTTATCTACTGCTAAAAACAAAGAAGAAAACCTAAAAGGTAATAGCTTGTGTGTGCGTGCTCAGTTCTGTCCAACTCTTTGCAACCTCATGGACTGTAGCCCACCAGACTCTTCTGCCCTTGGAATTTTCCAGGCAGGAATACTGGAGTGGGCTGCCATGCCCTCCTCCAGGGGATCTTCCTGACTCAGGGATAAACTTGCATTTTTATGTCTCCTACACAGGCAGGCAGATTCTTTACCACTAGCGCCACCTGGGAATCCAAAAAGTTAGTAGCTTAAAACAACATATTTGTTATCTCAGACAGTATTTTAAGGTCAGCATCTTAGAGTGCCTTAACCGAGTGGTTCTGGTTTAGACTCTCTCACAAGGTTACAGTAAGCTGCTGGCTTGATCCAACTGTAGTCACCTCAGGGTTTAACTGAGGCTGAAGACTTAACTGTCAAGCTCATCCATGTGGTTTGCCATGCCTCATTTCCTCACTGGCTTCTGGCCATCGACTCTGTTCCTTGCCAAGGGAGGCTCTCCATAGGAAGCCTAAGTGTCCTCAGGACATGGCAACTTGCTTTGCCCACAGTGAGGGCTCTGAGGGAGCTGGCTAGGAAGAGAACATCCTCGACAGAAACTGCAGTCTTTTATAACCTAATCTGAAGTGACATACAATCACTGCTCTGTGTGCTGTTGATCACACAGATCAACACTGGTAAAATGTGGGAGGAATCCTTACAAGGTCTGAGCACCGGGAGGCAGGCATTAGTGGCGGGAGTCGGGGAGGCTGGCTACCACAAGTATGAGTGTGTACATTTCCACTGCAAAATAAAAATGTCATAGCTAATATCAAATAGTCCATACAAAGACAGTCTGTCTCTAAAACTGCCAAGGACTTCTTCAGTGGCTTAGAAATAATGTTGCTCTCTCCGCATGTACGATCTGGACAATTAACTTAATGCCACAGTGAAAATGTGTGATGAGACATAATGTTAACTGAGGGACAAGCTCTTTTGACCTGAAAAGATCTAAGTGTTCCAGAAGCTATATGTGAAACACTTCATAAAATGTGCTCCATCTTTTGATCCTTTTGAGAAGCAGAGAACCTTTTACATAACTCTGGCAGTAAGAAAACTTATCAGATCAGATCCACCAGCATCTCAGTGAAAAAAAGGCTTTGAATTTCAGTTAATGTAAAACTTGATTACAGTGATTTAAACACCCAAAAGGAGGGAGGTCGCTGTTGGCCGGAGTTCAAATTTTGCTCATCTCTAATTCTCTTGAGCTTTTTTCAGATGCTTACATTCTCATAATGTCCACCCATCTGTCCCAGCTGCAGGTATCATTTTCAGTTTCATGACTGGCATTAGGGAGGCAGTATAGTGTCAGCTACAACTTTTGATTTTATTAGGAAAGTAAAAGCTTTCCAAAAACAGCAGATTTCCAATTTATCTTCTTTGCCAAATTAACAAGAACATGGTGAGTAATAACAATAGCTTATATACATACAGCACTTACTATATGCTACAGGCCATTCTGAGTATATTTTACATAATAACTCATTCAAATATCTACCTCACTGTAACCAGATGAGGTAGACGTTCTGGTTATCTCTTATTCCACAGAAGAAAGAGGAAAGTCATATTTTGCTCAGAGTCAACCAGCTTAGTGAGTGGGTGAGATGGGATTTAAACTCAAAGATTTGCTTCCAGAATACATCCTGTTAATTATAATCCTAGAGAAATATGTCACCCTTCTCTGACTGTAGACAGGGAGGGGTTGTGCATAATAAGCTTTTTCCAGCCATTTAAGTGGAGGTAGCATTAGAGGGAGAAAAGCATTAGAGAACGGGAGTGAGGTCTGCCAAACAACCTTGCCTGCTGTGATATGTTACCATCATGTGTCTATTAACCCTGTTTAAGGTTAGATTTTTTTTCATATATATGATGGTGGAAAAATAGATGCCTTACTCATTTTAGATCACACAACATTAGTCATTTTTAGGTCAACTAGGAGCTGCAAACTCTTTTTTGCTAATTGTAATAACATATAATTTTTCTAAGGTGCTATTCTGAAGAGATAGTATAAATGAAAGATGATTATAATTCCTTAATTACTTAGCAAATTAAAATACAAGAACTTATAGTTGCATCAGCTTTTACATTTTAAGTTCAGTAGGAATTGAGTTTTAGGTCCTTTCACTTTCTCACTGTATAGAATGCCTCTTCTTTCTAATGTCAAGCATTTGGTGTCCACTGGGAAGTAACTGGACTAGGGAACCTTAAGGACATTTTTCCCTCCAGAAGGCTCTTATCACATGTGCCAGTAATGGTCCAACCACTTTCTTGCTGAGCTCTCATTATAAACATTAGAATGGACATCCCCCTGCTTTCCAAACAAGCATAGTGTCACTCCTGCCCATAAAGGACAAATTTTGAGGCATCTTCAGTATCTTCCAAATATTAATTGAGTGACATTTGCTTTTATTATTAATTACCGGAGCAAGAGACAAATTATGGGAAGAGGTATTAACAATAGAAACCAAGTTACTGGAACCTGCAGATATATACTTGCTCACTGACCCATTTTGTCCACATTAATAGTCGTGCCCTAACACTGAACAGAAGGCCTTACTTTCTCAGAGCTGACATCATTAGGACTAAGTTGTGGTTAAATACTCAATGGGAGGTGCCCAGAACTCAAAAACAGTGATAGGCAACAGCCTCACCAGTTATTCTACTCATTCATATGTATTACAGCATGCAGACAAATTCAGAGTGGCCTTTAAGAATATTTAGAGAGCTCCAATTTTATGCAGAATACTACATTGCAAGAAGATTTAAAACATATTTCCAGTTCTACCTGGACCCCTCAGACTTGCAGAGTTGACCAAATCTTTACTGGTCAATGGACTGAGAGTGAGATTAAACAACTGCAAGCTTCTCTGGGCACCAGTTTAGTCAAAAATTGACTTATTGCCTTCTTTCTCAGGGCTTAGGTGCTCAGGAGGTAATATAAGATGCAGCCTCCATTCCAGGACAGAGTACAGAATCTGACAGGGCAGACAAACACAATTAATACTGTTTGAAACGTGTTATGTGAGAGAAACCCTAAACCAGACTGCACATCCGCAAAGACATCACAGGAGCTGCCATCTACCGCTGAACCCTCAGTTCCAAACATAAAGGGGGTTATCAGTAAATATTTGTTGAATGGAGGCATTAATAACTGAATGAGATCAGGGAGTAAAGAGTATATTACTGAGGCATAGATTAAGAGCATTTATTCTGATATTTGGGGCAGCAGGGGAGATATATAAGAGTGATAGCTGCCATGCCTTGATAGACAGGATGGAGTCACCCAGGTGGAGAAGTGTAAGAAGAGCAANCTCACTGTATAGAATGCCTCTTCTTTCTAATGTCAAGCATTTGGTGTCCACTGGGAAGTAACTGGACTAGGGAACCTTAAGGACATTTTTCCCTCCAGAAGGCTCTTATCACATGTGCCAGTAATGGTCCAACCACTTTCTTGCTGAGCTCTCATTATAAACATTAGAATGGACATCCCCCTGCTTTCCAAACAAGCATAGTGTCACTCCTGCCCATAAAGGACAAATTTTGAGGCATCTTCAGTATCTTCCAAATATTAATTGAGTGACATTTGCTTTTATTATTAATTACCGGAGCAAGAGACAAATTATGGGAAGAGGTATTAACAATAGAAACCAAGTTACTGGAACCTGCAGATATATACTTGCTCACTGACCCATTTTGTCCACATTAATAGTCGTGCCCTAACACTGAACAGAAGGCCTTACTTTCTCAGAGCTGACATCATTAGGACTAAGTTGTGGTTAAATACTCAATGGGAGGTGCCCAGAACTCAAAAACAGTGATAGGCAACAGCCTCACCAGTTATTCTACTCATTCATATGTATTACAGCATGCAGACAAATTCAGAGTGGCCTTTAAGAATATTTAGAGAGCTCCAATTTTATGCAGAATACTACATTGCAAGAAGATTTAAAACATATTTCCAGTTCTACCTGGACCCCTCAGACTTGCAGAGTTGACCAAATCTTTACTGGTCAATGGACTGAGAGTGAGATTAAACAACTGCAAGCTTCTCTGGGCACCAGTTTAGTCAAAAATTGACTTATTGCCTTCTTTCTCAGGGCTTAGGTGCTCAGGAGGTAATATAAGATGCAGCCTCCATTCCAGGACAGAGTACAGAATCTGACAGGGCAGACAAACACAATTAATACTGTTTGAAACGTGTTATGTGAGAGAAACCCTAAACCAGACTGCACATCCGCAAAGACATCACAGGAGCTGCCATCTACCGCTGAACCCTCAGTTCCAAACATAAAGGGGGTTATCAGTAAATATTTGTTGAATGGAGGCATTAATAACTGAATGAGATCAGGGAGTAAAGAGTATATTACTGAGGCATAGATTAAGAGCATTTATTCTGATATTTGGGGCAGCAGGGGAGATATATAAGAGTGATAGCTGCCATGCCTTGATAGACAGGATGGAGTCACCCAGGTGGAGAAGTGTAAGAAGAGCAACCGAGGCTGAGAGAAGGCACACAGCAGAGAGTGCAGATGAGACAGCCCCTTCTGGGTTCATGAAACTGGTTCCACTCTAGAAAAGAGTATTTCTATCTCAGCCCCAAAATAATGGAATGGGTATTCTTATTGTATAGAAACAAGAAAAATAAATAATTTCACAAATAATGACTTACATTCACTATTAACAGAAGGGTTTGCTTTTATATGAGGTTATAGAGATATTTTTTAAATCAGAGTAAATAATTTCTACTTTTCTTTCAGTTAACTTTTATCAGATTCACACAGAATGCAGCATTTCAGGATGAGGGAAAGGTTAGGTAATTACGGATAGTACAGTTAGGAATGTTTTAAATTACAAGCAACTATTTAAAATAGTGAAGGTCAGAGTGTATTTCTTTAGTCCTCTGCATACTTAGAAAATCACTTTAATCTCATTTAAGAGATTGCTCAATACATATCTGAATATTTCCCCCAAAGAATACTATAACAATCTTTATCAAAAATATGTCTTAGACATTTACCAATAAATGTGTCACACAAAGAAACTTTAAATTGCCAACAATGTCTATGAGGTNTCTTTAGTCCTCTGCATACTTAGAAAATCACTTTAATCTCATTTAAGAGATTGCTCAATACATATCTGAATATTTCCCCCAAAGAATACTATAACAATCTTTATCAAAAATATGTCTTAGACATTTACCAATAAATGTGTCACACAAAGAAACTTTAAATTGCCAACAATGTCTATGAGGTTTCCATGGGACTGGGGACAATGAACTATAGAAAGACAAATAACAATAGGTTCAGAATGGCAAGGAAATCACAATTTTGCAGTGGCTATAAAGAGGTTGAAGATGACATCACAAAACCAATTAATGGCAACAGATAAGTGTAAAGGGCTAAAAATAGTATGGACAAGTGATCACTGAGGGAAAGCTTTCAGAGAAGACAGGGTATTTAAATTACATGGAAAAGTACAATGTCCAGAGGAAGAGAAAGGAAAAGACATTATTAATTAAAGACTATTGCACATGCTTAGGATAAAAGCAGAGAAAAGCAATACTCAAGAAAAGTTAGTGATATGGCTTAAATGGATTATAGGGTGTTTGAGAGCATGCAGAAGCCAGGCACTAGAGTCTGCAACATGAATCTGCCATGATGGTTTAGGCATAGCAATTGTTTAGAAGTTTAACAAGGTTTTTTTGTTTTAGTCTTCAAAGTCTGTCAGTATCTCACAGGTCTTCTTAAAGTCTAGAAGGATATGATGCATTCATTTCTGCAAGTTTCAATCAAGCATGCTTAGACTGATGCTCAAGGAGAGATAGAAAGGCAGCTTGATCTATTCCTCAACGTTCCCTTCTGGCTTCTACGATAACAAACATGGAATATGCTGATCATTGGAATCCATCATATTCATTTTCTCCAAGAAGAGTACTGCATGATAATACTGAAAAAACATTGCAAAATTGCTAGTATTTTTATGCAGATCCCTAAGCATGAAAATGTTAGGAATTACTTTCTAGGTTAAAAAGAAACACCTATAATAACTTAATCTGCACAGGACTTCTGCATAGACATATAAGGAGATGGGTACTGGCAGAGTGCTGTGGTTACTTAACTGTGGCCTTATAAAAAAAATAATCATTTGAATATTTTTCTCAGTTAAGTATTATACTGACATACTTAATTAAAACCATAAAGGGCACTGACAATATTTCATTCTTTTAATGAAAGAGGAGACATATTATACAGTTCAGACTGTCTCTGTAGTTAATTTTTCCTGACTTTTTACTGCTCAAACTGTGCTCCTTCTATGAATGTTGTCAATTAGAATGAAAAGAAGGAAAATTAAAGTCGCTCTTGAAAATGCACTTGTGTTTGTTTGTGGAATCTGTGTACATTCAGAAAGCTGTGATTTGCATATTTCATGTATAATTAAGCCCAGGAAGAGTGAACACTGGAGAGACTAGGGCAACAAGCATCTTCCTTATCATTATTGGGAATTCATGTTTGAAGACATGGTTTCTTCTTCAAAACATTACCTATCTTTTTTCTGAGAAAAGTACCGTAAGGAATATCAAAAATTTTCTATTGTGTATATCTAAATACATTTATGGATATATATTATGTGATAGTGCTGGGGTAACGTGTGTTGAGATAAACTCAGTGTAACCAAATGTACACTGGACATGGAAACTTGAGTGTGAATCACAGCACTTCCATTATGTTTACGAAAGGCTTCTACAAGTCACAACTATGTCATCAATAAAATGTAAGTAATGGCACACAGTCCATTGACTGAAATAACAAATGGAGAATGTCAGTCACCTAAGGTACATGTAAGCACTTGGTAAACTGGTACACACCAAACAATATAATATAAATGGTATACACCACCAATATAAGAGTATTTTTCTGATATTGCAATCAAGGAGGGGACAAAATAAATATTGCTGCCCCAAAGAGGCTTACAAGTCTAGTGAGAAAGACTAGACAATATAATTCAAGTAGAATGAAATATGTAATATATTTGTGTATATTAGAGGAATAAAGCGAGTATATAAATATGGTTAACCTGCCTATAGCTCATTTTGCTTCTGTGAATGGGCCTCTTTGGAATAAGACCACCGTGGGTAGATCAAGACCAGAGGAAGTAAAATTTTATTCCCAAGGAAGAACTCAGGACATTTTCATTTGAACCCATTATTGAAGANATGTAATATATTTGTGTATATTAGAGGAATAAAGCGAGTATATAAATATGGTTAACCTGCCTATAGCTCATTTTGCTTCTGTGAATGGGCCTCTTTGGAATAAGACCACCGTGGGTAGATCAAGACCAGAGGAAGTAAAATTTTATTCCCAAGGAAGAACTCAGGACATTTTCATTTGAACCCATTATTGAAGAAATGGGATTTTAATATTTTCAGAAAAGCAAATTTGTAGCTCAATCATCCAGCTATATTAGCATCAAGTTCCTACATGGCTGCTTCTGGTTTTGTGTTGGCTCCTTTTTGAATGGCTGTGAATAGTTTACTGTGGAACACCTGTAGTGAGCTCCACTAGAAAAGAAAAGGGTATCTATCTATCTATCTATCTACCTTCCTTCCTCCCACCCTCAACCTTTGTCTCTTATCATCTCACTGACATGCACACGTATACCTACACCAAACATTTTTTTAAGGTATTGTGTGTGTTTGTGCACTCAGTCACTAAGTCGTGTCCAACTCTCTGTGACTCCATGGACTATAGCCCACCAGGTTCCCCTGTATATAGGATTTCCCAGGTAAGAATACTGGAGCAGGTTGCCATTTCCTCCTCCAGGGGGCCTTCCCAACCCAGGGATCAAACCTGTGTCTCCCATGTCTCCTGCATTGGCAGGTGGATTCTTTGCCACTGCACCACCTAGGAAGTATACATTCTCTATTTTATTGACTTTTTGAAATTCAATATTGACTTTTTGAGATTTAAATCTTAAAGACAATTATTGACTTACTGGTATGATTAAAGCAATTTCTTAAGGCAACAGATTCTAAGTACCATATCTTTCAGCTAATCAATCCCTGCAGGGGATTTATTTTAATAACTTAGCATGCATTCTCTTTTCTCCTTACTGGGCATATCTGGGTGCAGTTGACAGGCTTTCTTAAACTGAATTGAACTGTGGCCTGCTGACCAATGTGGTTCCTTCCAAATAAGATTATATGATGGTATCCATCATGTCCGGCTCATCACTGTGTGTAATGGCAGCATGGCATGTTGTCATATCCTTGAAAAGATCAGTCCTGATTAGGTCTAGAGATGGCCTCTGACTAAGGTAGTAGACAAGAAAAGGCTGCCCTACTCTGTAATCTGAGAGCTGAAGCTGACATATGACACCCCAGGCAAGAAGGCAAGCAACAGCACACGCAAACAAATCCACTAGGTGGTCATTTAATACATGGGGTCAAGAACATGATCAACTGCAAAAATTCACAAGACCTGAAGTCAGCACTTGAGACAAGTGTTGTAGTAGACAAGTATGATGAATACACTCAATTATCTATAATTTTAAACTGCATGTAGAACTGCAGTTTGAGGTTAGCTGGACCATGTCTGATTTTTGCAGCACCTTATCTGCTCTGGTGAACTGCCATGCCGTAACTAAAACAGCTGGAATTTTCAAGCGACGTTTAAGTGTTTTTCAGCAACACTGAGGCCAAGTTGCTCCAGATGTGGGTAAGGGGACAACCTCCCCAAAGTCTCTAGAATTTGTTCTTCTTCCCTATACTAATGTTGCCTCTATTCCAGGTGAAGGTACTGTCAGTTCCAGGGAAAGAGTCTAATAGATGATATTAGTGGTTGGAGTGTGAAATGGATTGGGCTCCTAGGAGCTTCAGGATATTGTCTTCAATAGCAGCAGCACAATAGTCATTGAACAATTACTAAGACACAGGTATTGTGGAAAGTACTTTAAAGAAATAGGTCACATAATACTCCAAAAAAACTCATGAAGGAGTGAATGTCTACTACAAGTCTCATTTCATATGTGAGAAAATTTAGGATTTCAAACATCTTCCTATAGTCAAACAATTAAGATTTTATTGAAAGAGACTACAGAACAGATTCTATATTCCTAAATGCTATATAGTTAATATTTGGTTATTTGATAATTTTAAGGGTTTAATCTGAAAATGTAAAAGGAATTTTGATACAACACAACTGACTTTGTGAGCTACTTCAGATTCTATATAACCTATCCAGAGTTCATAAGCTGCCACCTGCTTCCTTTGCTATTGCTGACACTTGAGATTCACATACCACACACAAAGGTGTTCTGGAGTGCTATGAAGCTACACAGGGAGATGTGTATAAGAGACAGAATCTGCACAGGACTTCTGCGTAGACATATAAGGAGATGGGTACTGGCAGAGTGCTGTGGTTACTTAACTGTGGCCTTATAAAAAAAATAATCATTTGAATATTTTTCTCAGTTAAGTATTATACTGACATACTTAATTAAAACCATAAAGGGCACTGACAATATTTCATTCTTTTAATGAAAGAGGAGACATATTATACAGTTCAGACTGTCTCTGTAGTTAATTTTTCCTGACTTTTTACTGCTCAAACTGTGCTCCTTCTATGAATGTTGTCAATTAGAATGAAAAGAAGGAAAATTAAAGTCGCTCTTGAAAATGCACTTGTGTTTGTTTGTGGAATCTGTGTACATTCAGAAAGCTGTGATTTGCATATTTCATGTATAATTAAGCCCAGGAAGAGTGAACACTGGAGAGACTAGGGCAGTTTCACATTCTACAAACATCTTCCTTGTCATTATTGGGAATTCATGTTTGAAGACATGGTTTCTTCTTCAAAACATCTTTTTTCTGAGAAAAGTACCGTAAGGAATATCAAAAATTTTCTATTGTGTATATCTAAATACATTTATGGATATATATTATGTGATAGTGCTGGGGTAACGTGTGTTGAGATAAACTCAGTGTAACCAAATGTACACTGGACATGGAAACTTGAGTGTGAATCACAGCACTTCCATTATGTTTACGAAAGGCTTCTACAAGTCACAACTATGTCATCAATAAAATGTAAGTAATGGCACACAGTCCATTGACTGAAATAACAAATGGAGAATGTCAGTCACCTAAGGTACATGTAAGCACTTGGTAAACTGGTACACACCAAACAATATAATATAAATGGTATACACCACCAATATAAGAGTATTTTTCTGATATTGCAATCAAGGAGGGGACAAAATAAATATTGCTGCCCCAAAGAGGCTTACAAGTCTAGTGAGAAAGACTAGACAATATAATTCAAGTAGAATGAAATATGTAATATATTTGTGTATATTAGAGGAATAAAGCGAGTATATAAATATGGTTAACCTGCCTATAGCTCATTTTGCTTCTGTGAATGGGCCTCTTTGGAATAAGACCACCGTGGGTAGATCAAGACCAGAGGAAGTAAAATTTTATTCCCAAGGAAGAACTCAGGACATTTTCATTTGAACCCATTATTGAAGAAATGGGATTTTAATATTTTCAGAAAAGCAAATTTGTAGCTCAATCATCCAGCTATATTAGCATCAAGTTCCTACATGGCTGCTTCTGGTTTTGTGTTGGCTCCTTTTTGAATGGCTGTGAATAGTTTACTGTGGAACACCTGTAGTGAGCTCCACTAGAAAAGAAAAGGGTATCTATCTATCTATCTATCTACCTTCCTTCCTCCCACCCTCAACCTTTGTCTCTTATCATCTCACTGACATGCACACGTATACCTACACCAAACATTTTTTTAAGGTATTGTGTGTGTTTGTGCACTCAGTCACTAAGTCGTGTCCAACTCTCTGTGACTCCATGGACTATAGCCCACCAGGTTCCCCTGTATATAGGATTTCCCAGGTAAGAATACTGGAGCAGGTTGCCATTTCCTCCTCCAGGGGGCCTTCCCAACCCAGGGATCAAACCTGTGTCTCCCATGTCTCCTGCATTGGCAGGTGGATTCTTTGCCACTGCACCACCTAGGAAGTATACATTCTCTATTTTATTGACTTTTTGAAATTCAATATTGACTTTTTGAGATTTAAATCTTAAAGACAATTATTGACTTACTGGTATGATTAAAGCAATTTCTTAAGGCAACAGATTCTAAGTACCATATCTTTCAGCTAATCAATCCCTGCAGGGGATTTATTTTAATAACTTAGCATGCATTCTCTTTTCTCCTTACTGGGCATATCTGGGTGCAGTTGACAGGCTTTCTTAAACTGAATTGAACTGTGGCCTGCTGACCAATGTGGTTCCTTCCAAATAAGATTATATGATGGTATCCATCATGTCCGGCTCATCACTGTGTGTAATGGCAGCATGGCATGTTGTCATATCCTTGAAAAGATCAGTCCTGATTAGGTCTAGAGATGGCCTCTGACTAAGGTAGTAGACAAGAAAAGGCTGCCCTACTCTGTAATCTGAGAGCTGAAGCTGACATATGACACCCCAGGCAAGAAGGCAAGCAACAGCACACGCAAACAAATCCACTAGGTGGTCATTTAATACATGGGGTCAAGAACATGATCAACTGCAAAAATTCACAAGACCTGAAGTCAGCACTTGAGACAAGTGTTGTAGTAGACAAGTATGATGAATACACTCAATTATCTATAATTTTAAACTGCATGTAGAACTGCAGTTTGAGGTTAGCTGGACCATGTCTGATTTTTGCAGCACCTTATCTGCTCTGGTGAACTGCCATGCCGTAACTAAAACAGCTGGAATTTTCAAGTGACGTTTAAGTGTTTTTCAGCAACACTGAGGCCAAGTTGCTCCAGATGTGGGTAAGGGGACAACCTCCCCAAAGTCTCTAGAATTTGTTCTTCTTCCCTATACTAATGTTGCCTCTATTCCAGGTGAAGGTACTGTCAGTTCCAGGGAAAGAGTCTAATAGATGATATTAGTGGTTGGAGTGTGAAATGGATTGGGCTCCTAGGAGCTTCAGGATATTGTCTTCAATAGCAGCAGCACAATAGTCATTGAACAATTACTAAGACACAGGTATTGTGGAAAGTACTTTAAAGAAATAGGTCACATAATACTCCAAAAAAAACTCATGAAGGAGTGAATGTCTACTACAAGTCTCATTTCATATGTGAGAAAATTTAGGATTTCAAACATCTTCCTATAGTCAAACAATTAAGATTTTATTGAAAGAGACTACAGAACAGATTCTATATTCCTAAATGCTATATAGTTAATATTTGGTTATTTGATAATTTTAAGGGTTTAATCTGAAAATGTAAAAGGAATTTTGATACAACACAACTGACTTTGTGAGCTACTTCAGATTCTATATAACCTATCCAGAGTTCATAAGCTGCCACCTGCTTCCTTTGCTATTGCTGACACTTGAGATTCACATACCACACACAAAGGTGTTCTGGAGTGCTATGAAGCTACACAGGGGTTCTATAGGATATTTTACAATTTTAACCAATAGTTGGCATTTGTTAGGCATTTACCCCAAAATATAAATCCTAGTTTATAGATTTCATGATTTAAACATTATTATTTTTTTTCCTCTCTACTATAGGATGAGGAAAGCCCCCAGGGAGAGTGGGAATGCCAAAGGAGTGGGCCCTGGAGGAGAGAATGGAAAGATTTCCCAGTGGAAGGGAGGTATATATCTTTAGGTGACATCTTATTGTTGCAAAAGCACCATGAGAATCAATGTGAAAAATAAATGAGAATGATGATATGCAGCTAAATTTCAAGGCNGGAAAGCCCCCAGGGAGAGTGGGAATGCCAAAGGAGTGGGTCCTGGAGGAGAGAATGGAAAGATTTCCCAGTGGAAGGGAGGTATATATATCTTTAGGTGACATCTTATTGCTGCAAAAGCACCATGAGAATCAATGTGAAAAATAAATGAGAATGATGATATGCAGCTAAATTTCAAGGCTTGAAAACTGTACAGCACACATCATATTAGTTATTGTAATTAGTTAAGGATGAAATTCTACTGTTATATTTTCTTTCGATTTCCATGTATTTTTAAAGATGACCACTAATCTATCAGAACATCCTTACTACACTGTTTGGTCTAACCATGCAATAATATGAATTGTTAGATATTTCTTCTGCACACAGGTACCGTGGAAAGATTTCTGGGACAAGCCCACTGAAACTGAGAAATGTTGGCAACCCTGTGAATAGTCCTCATTTTGGGTTTCCCAAATTTGGGCCCCCTATGTCAAGTCCTATCCATGTAGAACTGCCTTTATTACTTTCAGTGAAAACTGTTAGTTGCTCAGTCATGTCCAACTCTTAGCAACCCAATGGTTTGTAGCCCAGCAGGCTCTTCTGTCCATGGAATTCTCCAGGCAAAAATACTGGAGTGGTCAGCCATTTCCTTCTTCAGGGAATCTTTTGACACAGGGATCGAACCTGGGTCTCCTGCATTGCAGACAGATTCTATATCATCTGCGCTACCAGGCAGTCAGTCATAAGTGGCCACCAAAGCTCATATGCCAAAATTTAGTGCAGTGGAGTTCATTCCCTATTGGGTAAACCTTGGCCAGTGTTAAGTGGCAGTTTGGGATAGGGCTATACATAAATTTCTGCTCTTTTCTCTCTTCATGGACCCTACAAGATATGTTCTTTCATGTAGCCCTTCAAAAGTTATGCAAGTCACATTAAACTGCTGTGTATCCTTCAAATTCACTGTGAGGAGGTGGCCAGAACACAAACGTTTGACACTACAGAGATTCTCATCTCATATTGACTCAGTTTTCTCTCTCATCACCCTTCCTGTCGTTGTTTTGAACCTCTCCAATACAGTGTTAGTATTCTAATATTTCCCCCAGTCTTGCTGTCTCAATGACCCAACCTGGCGTGCTGTGATTCATGGGGTTGCAAAGAGTCCGACACGACTGAGTGACTGAACTGAACTGAACATAGTATCATTGTTCACTGCAACCAACAAAAGAACCATGTGAATTAACTGATCGTCATGAGACTGTGTAGCTTCTTAAAATATTAAGACCAGAAAACAAATTTGGCTATTTCCCCAAAATTTTGTTTGGGAAAACTCCTAAATGCAATCTTTTATCAGTCCTTGAAATCTTTCCTAAAACATTCCCATTCACATAGATATATCAACACATTTAAATAACATCCAGCTGACCACATTCTAAGATATCTCCATTTTAGTTTTTTGAGAACATTAAGAATACAGTCACTCTATGGTTATTTGTCTTAAAATTAGTGCATTAAAAACAGTCAAACTGATCAAGTTTCAACTTACTTTATTCTTCTGACTTTGAAGAACATTTTACTTTTGCTAGTAATGTCAGATTGAATCCAAAAGAAAGCATACAGCATCTGTTTAGCTATCTTTTCACACTGGTAACCAATGTAGGCACTATAAGTATCATATTGATACTCAGGACTGTCTTATAAAAAGTGTGTTAGTCACTCAGTTGTGTCCAACTCTTTGGGACCCTATGGACTGTAGCCTTCCAGGATTCTCTGGGCAAGAACTGGAGTGGGTAGCCATTCCTTTTCTCCAGGGTATCTTCCTGACCCAGGGATCGAACTCAAGTCTCCTGCACTGCAGATAGATTCTTTACTGTCTGAGCCAATTTTCTGAAGTAGGTAATAATTTATGCAGGGCAGCACTGGGGTCAGAGCTTATATGTGCATGAGGATTCAAAGTAGGAAATGAACAATTTGGTTTCATAACCTGGTTTTATCTGACTGTTCAAGACAGGGTTCTATAATGAGCACTTTTGGAGTTATTGAAAGGTTGGAAACTTTGAATTATTAATAATCTGCTTACACAACGCTTTCTTGATAATGAGCTCCGAATGATAAATTAGCTCATTCATTATGTGGGAATTCAGTCTGCCACCCAGGACAGAAAAGATACAGATGCACTCTCCTTATTCACTGCCCCTACTGAGTTCCTCCACACAGAGCATTCCCACAGACTTCTGAGGCAGTGAACACGGAGAGCATTAAAAGGCCACAATCTGATCTTGCTTTAACCCCCTGTTGTGCTAATCTGAATTCCCTTGAAGCTCCTGTGAATTCAATATGAGCTCAAAGTTGAGTTCAGCTTCTCCAAGGGAAAGACTGTGCTTAGAATCTGGAGCCCAGTCAATGGTTCTTCCTGTACGTCTCCCCAGTGGAGTTCATCTACTTACAAGTTTGAAGTCAAAATTTTTGAGCTTGAATTCTCCAATCATCAATCAATGTTTGTTTGTTTGTTTGTTTCCCAGTATAAACACCCTTCTAAACTGATGTGCTACGGCAGCAGCACTTATACTCAGTTCTTTCAGAAACCAGTTTGGGTAACGATCTTGATTTAAAAATCATCCCTGCTAACAACCACTGATGTTTTACTCTTCACATTTTAGCTTTCATGAGAGTTTAAACATTTGATCATGCTGTTGGTAATAAAAGTTCTCATTACAGAAAGAGACTGGATTCTCAGATTTCTACTGATCTACTCTGGTTTGTCACCAAAGTCATTAAGACTGTGCTTAAAGTTCATTCTCCTGATTGTCAAATTTGATAAAAATGGAATTTCTGTAGGTATTATTCACTGAACTGACAAATTCTTGTTTGTAATTGAAAAATAGTTGGTTTACAATATTGTGTTAGGTTTTCAGGTGTACAGAGAAGTGATTGTTATCTATCCTTTTTTTAGTGTTTTTTCCATTATAGGGTAACACAAGATATTGAATATAGTTCCCCCTGCTATAAAATAGGTTTCTGTTTTTCATCTATTTTATATATAGTAGTATATATCTGTTGATTCTAAACTCATAGTTTATCTCTCCCACCTCTGCTATCCCCTTTGGTAAAGACAAGTTTGTTTTTTATGTCTGTAAGTCTATTTCTATTTTATAAATAAGTTCATTTGTCTCATTTTTTTAGACTTCACATATAAGTGATGATATATATTTGTCTTTGTCTGACTGACTTCACTTAGAATGATAATCTCTAGGTCCACCAATGTGCTACAAATGGCATTATTTCATTCTTTATTATGGCTGAGTAATAGCCCATTATATACATGTTATATTATATACATATATATATAATATTCATATACACACACTACATCCTCTTTATCCATTCATCTCTGACACATTTTCTTTTTCACCATCTGGTACAATCCCATTGACCATATTTAATAATGGGTATAAGCTGTCACTATTCCTCTCTCATGCCCTCTAATTATGAATATTGCTTTTTTCTGCTTTTGGATCCAGGATAGGATGACATTAAGACAAAATAGATTAATTTATTCTATGGTCAGCACACTAATATATGGTAAGCCAAAAGCTTCTTGCATGAAGTATCTTCTACATACACGCAGGTGTCATAATCATCATGCCTAGTATTGTTCCTTTTATTTGCTTATTTCTTTTTGTCTCCAAAGGCAAACATTTTGCAGGGCCCAACCAGAAAGAGGATAAGATAGCTACAGCAAAACTGGCTGAGAGGAAAAAAATCTACATTTAAAATAAAATGAAACAAAATAACCACCTCCTCACCCTGTCACTACCATGAAGAATTACAGACAAAAATGACCCACAGGAGTTGAAAGAAAAGTGGTGTTACTGAAATTACCACCCTATGAGTTCACTCTTTTAAATGTGCATTAGCTCAGATGTGGTCAGCTTGATTGTTCAGCCATTATGGAAACAAGATGTGTTGGACTGAATGCCTGTGTCCCCCTGAAATCCATGTTGAAGCCCTAAGCCCCAGTGTGATGCTATCGGGGGTGGGTGCAATTATATAGAGATGAAGTTATGAAGCCAGGTAGGGGGAACTAGTGTCCACATGGGAAGACAAATATACCAGAGTTCGCTCTCTGCCAAGTGAGAACACAGTAAGAAGACAGCTCTCTGCAGCCAGGAAGAGGCCCTTCATCAGAATCTGACCAATTGGGACTTCCCTGGTGGTCCAGTGGTTAAGAATCCCCCTGCCAGTGCTGGGAACACAGGTTCGATCCCTAGATCAGGGAGATCCCCTGCAGGTGGGCATGGCAACCCGCTCCAGAATTCTTACCTAGAAAATCCTATGGACAGAGGAGCCTGACAGGCTACAGTCCACAGGGTGGCAAAAGAGTCAGTCATAACTTAGCCACTAAAGATCAAAACAAATTCCCAGTATTATTTGCAAAACTTAAAGAAATCTGTGTTAAGAATTAAGAACTTTGGGACAGAATCTAGATGCATTTTGAAAAGGAAGGCATGGAGAAAAATGATGGTTTAGGAGAAGGAAATGGGAACAAAGATAAATGTTACTTACTCTCGAAAAAACTTAAAATATGATAGTGCTAAGCACAAAGCAAGGAGACAAATATCCAAACAGCCATGTCAATCCATCAATCAGTGACTCTACTGGGACCAGATCAGTAACAGGCAAAATATTTATTTGTGAGAGAGACAAAGACTGTGTGTGTGTGTGTGTGTGTGTTTGTGTGTGTGTGTGTATGTGTGTGCGTGCGCGCATGTGCATACGCATGCACGCATGTTAAACAGAAAGGAGTAAAAAAGTTAGTTTACCTCTGGTGCTACCCATAGAAACTCAAAAGAGTTCAATCAGTTTAGGTCTTATATTTGCTTCCTAGCTTGGAAATCATTTTTAAGAAGCTAGAAGGAGATAGCATCTAAGAGCTATGTTAAAATTGAGCAATTTATAACTTAAACAGTTATTAACACTATATTGTATATAGTGTTGAAAGGTGCTAAGAGAGTAAATCTTAAAAGTTCTCATCACAAGAATAGAATTGTAACTANTGAAGAGCTGACTCACTGGAAAAGACCAAAAAGAGTGAATGAAGAGGAAAAGGAAATGACAGAGGATAAGATAGCTGGATGACATCATTGACTCAATGTGCATGAGTTTGAGTAAACTCTGGGAGTTGGTGATGGACAGGGAGGTCTGGCATGCTGCAGTCCATGGGGTTGCAAAGAGTTGGACAGGACTGAGTGACTTAACTGAACTGAAAGTTTCGTAACAGGAGGGAAAGGGGCAGCACACAATTTTTGCAAGAATGACATAGCCCAAGGACACAGTGTTAGAGGAAGCACACTGACTGAAACCACCCACCCTGGCCAAGCACCATAGTAACCATTTGCATGAGTTGTTTTATGATAGGAGATCCTGATAAGGAATACGGAACTAATAAGCCACCACCAACTGGAAAAGTTTGGGAAAGGTCGAAAGGAGACACCAGGTGTCCACCCACTTCCCAGAATCCCTCTCACCAGCATCCATCTTGGCTGAGCACCACCAGGAAAGACTGAATTAGAATGATTGGCCAAAGGCCACCAGGAAACAAATCCCATTACCATAAAACCCGAACTGCGAGCCACATGGCAGAGCTGTTCTCCTGGGTTCCCTTATCCTACTGCTCTCCACCCAGGTGCCCTTCCCAATAAAATCTCTTGCTTTGTCAGCACATGTGTCCCCTTGAACAATTCATTTCTGAGTGTTAGACAAGAGCCCAGTTTCAGGCCCTGAGAGGGGTCCACCTTCCTGCAANGGCAGAGCTGTTCTCCTGGGTTCCCTTATCCTACTGCTCTCCACCCAGGTGCCCTTCCCAATAAAATCTCTTGCTTTGTCAGCACATGTGTCCCCTTGAACAATTCATTTCTGAGTGTTAGACAAGAGCCCAGTTTCAGGCCCTGAGAGGGGTCCACCTTCCTGCAACGACAACATAAACCGAATAGAATCAAATGGGTCTAACATGGCAGATAAGTCAACTTTGATTAGACCTTGGTCTTCAATCAGCAAGCTAAATGACACACCCAAAGGTGCCATGACAGTTCCAAAGCACTGTCAAAAGACCAAGGAGTGGTTGGTGGCCCAATTCCTGGAAATCTCTACCATATCCTGAAAATAGTTGAAATAACCTCCCACTCATTAGCAAATGAAATTACCCAGCCTGTAAAAATTACCAAGCCACATTTTCCTGTTGTACTNTCTTCAATCAGCAAGCTAAATGACACACCCAAAGGTGCCATGACAGTTCCAAAGCACTGTCAAAAGACCAAGGAGTGGTTGGTGGCCCAATTCCTGGAAATCTCTACCATATCCTGAAAATAGTTGAAATAACCTCCCACTCATTAGCAAATGAAATTACCCAGCCTGTAAAAATTACCAAGCCACATTTTCCTGTTGTACTCTCCCTCTGTGATGGCGCACTCTGTCTGTGGAGTGTGCTTCTTTCTGAACCTGAATAAGTCCTTTTCTTACCTATCACTTTGTCTCTCACTGAATTCTTTCTGTGCTGACACAAGGAACATGATCCTCAGTAAGTCAAGATATTACGTGAGTGATTCCAATTAAAAGATTGTGGGTTCAAGTCCCAAACTGGGTTTTGACTGGGTTCCAGTCCCAGCTGTGTGGGTTAGAGTCTCAAACTGAGTTTTGCCTGGGTTCAGGTCTGGGTTTTAAACTGGTTCGAGTTCTAGCCATGTGGGTTCTATTCCCAAACTGAGGTAAACAGTTTCATTTTCATATACTAAGTTACTTTCCTTGAAGAAAAATTTGCAAAAGATATAGTAAAGTCTTATTTCACTTCTAGGAAACCTAGGTATAATAAAAGTATACTTAATACTGATGATTCTAAAGACATGTCTATATTAATCAAACCAACGATCTTAAAATAGCTTTAATACCCAATATTCAGTACTGAGTATTACCCAGATCATGTGAACCTGAAATTAGTCCTAGGTAATTCCTTTTATATTTACAAGTATTTGATTTCTAAGTGCTTACTTTCAAGTGAATTAAATAGAGCTCATTCACAAGCTAATTTTTACATAATGACAGAACCAGAAATCTCACAGTTTTTCCTGCTTGAGCTTAAAAAGGCCTCTTCCACCCCCCCGCCACCCCCATTTCGATTTCAAAGACTACAAAATAACAGATAAGTTCCTGAGCAACAAGACAGAATATTTATATTTTAAGGACTTGGGGGTGGGGGAAGGAATGCAACTTTCTCCTAAAAGGACTTATTTGCTCACAGTCAGAATTATCAAGACTGGTTTTATCAAGCCAGCTTCTTCTACCTGCATACNTTCAAAGACTACAAAATAACAGATAAGTTCCTGAGCAACAAGACAGAATATTTATATTTTAAGGACTTGGGGGTGGGGGAAGGAATGCAACTTTCTCCTAAAAGGACTTATTTGCTCACAGTCAGAATTATCAAGACTGGTTTTATCAAGCCAGCTTCTTCTACCTGCATACGCAAAAGGAACCAGTTTGGAATTTCAAAATTCTTTCATCTCAACCAATTTTTTCTTTTTTTTCTCCCTGCAGACTAAAGAGCACTGTGGCCACACAGTGTTTAAAAAAAAAAAAAAAAATATATATATATATATATATATATATATTGCCATACGATCATAATTAAAATCCTTCCAAACACCCAGAATACACCCCCAAGGAGCTGTGAGCTGGAATTGAATCAGAGCTTCGCATTTTACAAAAAGGCAGCAAGAATATCCATCATACAACATGGAATGCACACTCACAAAGCAAAAGACAGATCCATCNCAGTTTGGAATTTCAAAATTCTTTCATCTCAACCAATTTTTTCTTTTTTTTCTCCCTGCAGACTAAAGAGTACTGTGGCCACACAGTGTTTAAAATATATATATATATATATATATATATATATATATTGCCATACGATCATAATTAAAATCCTTCCAAAGAACCAGAATACACCCCTAAGGAGCTGTGAGCTGGAACTGAATCAGAGCTTCGCATTTTACAAAAAAGGCAGCAAGAATATCCATCATACAACATGGAATGCACACTCACAAAGCAAAAGACAGATCCATCACAAATCTGCCAAGGGGATGACCAAAACAGGGTCTGAAACAAAGGCTTCCTCAACAAAACAGCCTTTAAAGGCAGACACACATCAGAACCAACTGCCAAAATGCCAAAATAGCACAAAGGGAAGATAGCCCACATGTACACTGGTGGACTAACCAGTGGTCCTGGAGCTCATCAGTTCATTTCAGATGCACAGTTCCATTTCCACCAACCAAAAGCAAAAATTCACAGCCAGTGCCAAGCAGGGGAGAAACAGAATCTCNCAATTGCCAAAATGCCAAAATAGCACAAAGGGAAGATAGCCCACATGTACACTGGTGGACTAACCAGTGGTCCTGGAGCTCATCAGTTCATTTCAGATGCACAGTTCCATTTCCACCAACCAAAAGCAAAAATTCACAGCCAGTGCCAAGCAGGGGAGAAACAGAATCTCTGAAACTAACAGTTTCAGCAGGTGCTGAGACATCCCTGAAAATACCCCTCTCAGGGCCAGCTAGCCAGGAACAGCTGGATTGTCTCTGAAACTGTCCTGGAACACTGTGTGGCCAATTAACTATTCTGGGGAACCCAGAGGAGCAAGACACTACAAGAGGGCAACCCCGTGCTGGGGGCAAGAATCTGTTACCCATCTCAGGTTTGGCTAATGGCTGCTCGAAAGCCCATACTTGAGAAACAAGTGTTCATGGGAAATGAGTTTCCTTTATTCAGGAGGCCAGCAACCTGGGGAGAAGGCAGACTCAGCCAAGAGCCATATCTGAAGATCCCGCTGGACCATAAAAGCATTGAAAGAGAGAAAGGGGAAGTTATTTGGGGAGAAGGGTCAGAGTATTTGTCATCTTTCACTGTATGCTGTTGAGTTAACTGAGTGGTGTTCCAGGGCTCTCGTTCTCAGCCTTTAGTTACCATCTTCCACATGGGTGGGAGCCTGAGTTCCTGCAGAGGAACTCAAAGATGCTGCTATGGATATTCTCTGAGGAGCAACCAGGACCCTGCTCCATAGCCTCACTATTGTTTCTTGACTGCTTCTCCTTTGTTTCTGCATTTCCGGCCTTTCACATTAGCAACAGTTTGAATCTGCCCTTTGGACTTCAGGGCAGGTCAAGAAGTCTGAATGGAGCCTATTTTATACAAACAAGAAATGGGAAACACAGAAAGAAATCTGTATTGAGGAGGGACCCACTGGGTCTTGCTCAGTTTCACTTAGGAATTCTTATGAAATCTATTCTGTTTCACTGTTTCCTCTACTTATGTGACAGTGTTACATTGCTTTTTGGAGTTTTCTTTCTTTCTCTCTCTTTTTTTTTTTTTAAAGAAGCTGTGAGATATGCTTGGGCTTCCCAGGTAGCTCAGTGGTAAAGAATCTGCCTGCAATGCTGGAGACACAGGTTCAATCCCTGGGTCTCAAAGATACCCTGGTGAAGGAAATGGCAACCCACTCCAGTATTTTTGCCTGGGAAATCTCATGGTAGAGGAGCCTGGCAGGCTACAGTCCATGGGGACCCGAAGAGTTCAGCCTGGCTGAGCACACATGAGGAATGTTTGATATTTGATTAGATGCCTCCCCCTTACTTACTATTCTTTCTACACATGGGTTTTCCTAGCAACTTTTACATGTTTATTCTTTTTCTATAAGTTATATTTATCATCCCTTAGAAAATAAATGTCTGTATTTATAGTAGAATCATAATAAATTAATAAATGAAATTAGACTTGAAATAGTGATGTGTTGATATATTCTAACAAAGAGCAAGTGGTATATTCTTCCATTAGATCAAGTTTGAAAATGTTTTACACACACACACACACACACACACACACACACGAGATGGGGTATGTGAACAAAGCTCTTCTTCCTCCTCCCTCTCTCTCATCCACTTCATACAGATATTTCCATTACAGGCACCTGCTGTTGTAATGGGCAGCACGTTGGACTAAGTCTCACAAGGGTCTTAAAAGCGTGTGGTATTGATAAAGTATCTACAGCAAGCCCCAAATGTTTCTACATTCTAGTCACATGTCTCACTTTCTGCAAATTGGACAAATGAATTCTAAAATTAGGATGTCATACCATATAATATGAGAGAGAATTTCCAGCCCCAGTGGCTGTTTCTAAGGTTCTGTGTGAGAAATATCCAACACCACAATTCTGGGTTATATTTCATTTCATTCTTTATTTACTTAATTTTCTAAGACTGTGGACTGAGACGCATTCAGTATTAGAAGAACTGTTCCAAATGTTAAGCTAGTGCCTATTTTGCTACTGAAATAAGTGGTTTTCAAATATGTGTTTTCCTTTAATTTACTAAGAAAATGGATGGCATCTTCCTCAAATTCATAAAGACAGTCTGCAGGGAAATAGCTAATTATCCTAAATATATTTTAAAATTCCCAAAAGGAGATACAGGAAGAACTATTTCAAATGGGTCTGTTAGAACAGCTTCGAAGTCCTTTGATAAACTCTTGGATCATGACAATGATGGGATTAATCAGGACTCTTTCTGTATGTGCAGCACAAAGAAAGAGGAGTATTATCCTATGCAGAAACCTGTAGCTGCAAGGGGGAAATAGACCATTTAAATGCAAATCTTCTAATCCAAGAGATTCACTCTCTAAATAGAAGTGGGTCTTCAGGGTGACTCATGAAGTTAGCAACATACAGCCATTCCTGTGGGATTACTTATTTTAGGAAATCTAATAACCTGGTTTATTATGTGAGGGTACAACGTTCTGCCACGTACCCCCTAGACTTTCCCTAGTTACTGTTGCTCATAATGTGTGGGCTCCCTGGTTGTTTAAAGTTTCAGCAGTTCCTTAAGTTATGAATCAGGTGCCAAAAAAGCTGCAGCTTTCACTGAAGTATTAAATCGTCTATAGTAATTACACAGTATATATTCTCCAGTCACAATTATTGGAAAAGCGTTGAAGAAAAATATGTTAGAAAGACAGAATGGTATATATATTTGAGGGGCAACAATATTTCATAAGAACTGTTCCACCGCAAGATACATATCTCTGGGCCGTCTCTCCACAAATCACACTGAATATTCATTTAAATTTCTTTCTCCTATGTTCTATAGTATAGTAAACTATTTGTTAGCTATATTTATGATGCTGAAAAACACAAAGACAGACTTACACCCATCAGATCTGGCATCTCAGTTTCAACCTCATTTCCAGAATTTTGGTTTATTAAAAAGTAACCATCCTCCATATTCAATATTCTCTTGTAAGTAAACAGTGATTCAAGCAAATTCTTGGTGATTGTGGAGAAATGGGTAGAATTGCAAGCTTTAAATAAAATCCACTGATTAATAAAAGCTTTTTTTCCTGGTCACATAATCAGGATTAGAAGGGCTAAGACTAATTCATTTCCTTTGCTAAAACAAAGAGCAGGCTTCAAATCCCTAAAATGCAGGGATGCAGGCAAGAGTACACAAAGAAATTTGCATTTGAACTTGACTTTGAAGGAAAACAGGCCTGCTTCTGAAAAGATGGTGGGAAGTTTCAGGGATGTAGGGGAGAAAAGCATCTGAGTTTAGAAGTGTGGCACATAGAGATCAGGAGAGGTTTAAAAATCAGATACAATTAAAGGACTTACAGGGTAGAGGAAACACAAGCAGAGAGAGGTCAGAAATATGTGCTAGACATAGAAGAACTCTGCTCAACGCTATGTGGCAGTCTGGATGGCTGGATGGGAGGGGAGTCTGGGGAGAATGGATACTTGTATATGTATGGCTGAGTCCCTTTGCTGTTCACCTGAAACTATCACAATGTTGTAATCTGTTATACCCCAATGCAAAATAAAAAGTTTTTCTAAAAAATAAATATAACAACAACAGCAACTAAGTGCTAGATTCAAACTATGTAAGAAACAGTATTTGCTACCTTAAGGAGTCTAAAAATTTTAAAACAATCTTCTTTGAAAGAACTCTGTTTTGTTTTGTCTTTACTCAGTGTATTTATAAAGCAGAGGATAACATGATGTGTGTTAAAGGGAGATAACTTCACTCTGGGAGTATCAAGCAAATTGGAGAGGGGAGAAGGAAAATATTTAGGATGCCAGTACAGTCACCAGATTATACGCTATGACATCTCATTATAGCTGTTGAGATGGAGAAAAATGACCTTAAAAATAAATACAGACAGTGAGATCGACAGACTTCTCGAGTAATTTAATGTACACAGGGAGAACACAGAACATTCTATTTTTGCAGACTGGGTAGATAGAGTATTGTTTGCTAAATTAAATGTTGTATCAATATAAGCAGTCTGCAAGGATGTGGGGTGAGGCTTGGGGTGTAAAGGTCAGAGTTCACCTGAATAGAGAGCGCCAACAGGTAAGAGGCTATCAGAGTCTCTGCTGCTGCTGCTGCTAAGTTGCTTCAGTCGTGTCCAACTCTGTGAGACCCCATAGACGGCAGCCCACCAGGCTCCGCCATCCCTGGGATTCTCCAGGTAAGAACACTGGAGTGGGTTTCCTTCTCCAATGCGTGAAAGTGAAAAGTGAAAGTGAAGTCACTGAGTCGTGTCTGACTCTCAGCGACATCATGGACTGCAGCCTACCAGACTCCTCCGCCCATGGGATTTTCCAGGCAAGAGTACTGGAGTGGGGTGCCATTGCCTTCTCGGATCAGAGTCTCTAGGTCAGTACAAATGTCAGACCCCTGTCCAAACCAGATTATCATGAGTTTGCAAAGTAGAAGACCTCAGATCTAGCCATTATATACACTAGAAATACCTAGAAATTTAAAAAATATACCAGTTCCCTTGATCCCATTTCCAATGATCCTAACTTTGCCCTTGTATGGTTCACAGCCTTTGGCACTGTCCTTATAAGTTCTTCATAGATTCTAACATGCAAGGAGGATGAGACTCACTACTATAAATGGTAACTAAGGAGAATGGAAATGTTTTACTTATTCTCTTTTGTGACCTTCACCAGGATCATAGTTTGTCGCATATCTGTCTCCTTCACGGCACATGGTAGTAAGAGCCAGATCTGTTTGATTCAGTTTCATTTCTTAGGATTCAGCCCTGTGACTTTGCACAGTCATGTAAACTGTTCTCTTTCTCACTCACCAATATCTATCCACTGAACAAGGCTATTTGAGGGGTGCTAGGAATAGAATAGAAAGAAAAATACTACCCCATCCCTCACTTTATGGCGTTTACAGTTGGTGTAGAAAGAAGCAAGAAATGAAAGGAGAAATAAGAAAACAAACTTGAAGTCCATATCTTCTCTGCCAATGTTATATTCACTTTTATGTCATCCCTAATTAATGATAAATAGAATTTCAAGCATCATTAAATAAAGAAAGAAGCATTTGGGTGACAAAACACATGTGTCCGTTATTACAAAATCTGTCCATGAGCACTCCATCCTTTTTTTTTTNCAGACTCTAACACTGGTTAATAAATGTCCTGACCTCATCCTAGCGGGTTCTGTTCACTAGGAAGACAATTATCAGTGTATAACCTGTGAGTGATTTTGTATGTGTGTGTGTTTGTGTGTGTGTGTGTGATTTTTCATATTAAGTTCAGAGCAACAGCCACGTAGCTTAACGACTTAACAGCCACAGTTTGACTCTAGCTATTTCCCAGATATTTATGAAACCAAGTCCCCCTAAAACCAAGTTCCTCAGAGTGTTTATACTTAACCTCCCTATTTATATAACTCCTCTCCAATTAGCTGTAAGCACAGTCAAAGAGGAAGAAATTTTCTTCTACTCTTCCAGGTTCTTCTGGCTGGTCTAAGAATTAAACTGAGAGGATACAGGTCAACAACAGAATATCAGAAAAAGGTTTAATAACATGTATACATGGAAGAGACCCTGGAGAACTAGGTAACTTGCCAAAATGGCAAAGAGCCTCACCTTCAACAAAAAGATGCTAGGGCAGTGCTTTGGGTCTTCAAAGAGGAGGAAGGCAGTTCTCATGGAGATAGAGATGAAAAAGCAAATGTTTGGTAAACAAATGTTTGTTGGGCCCTGCAGAGACAGTGGGACACAGAGATGGATTTTAACAGACTCTGCTGGGTTCATCCTTGTTGGCACATCTAACTATACTATAGCTGTCTATGGTGATGGCTCCCTGCCTGAAACAGATCCTTTAATTACATTCTTTAGGCTTTTAGAGGGAAGGTCAAAGTTTCATCCTGAGTCTTGTGGGCCTGACAGTTTCTAGCTTGAAAAGATCTACATGAAAAGGAAACATTTTGGGGTGGCAGACTTTGCTCCCGTGCAGCACTCTGACATGAAGGAACCCTCCAAGGCCTAGGGTCATACTGCCACACAGAACTCTGGCTACAAATCTATTTCACATTCCAGTGTGGTGCTTTGTAAATAGAGAATCCCATCCAGTGTAACTATTCTGAGATCCCATAGGTAATAAGTACCAGAGAAAAGTAAATAATTCAGATTTTATTTACTTCTATACTTGGAACATTCCATGACAAAAGGTAAGCTCCAAGTTTTATATTTTCTTGGATATTTAGGAAACTTAGTCATAGTATTCTGCAATCTCCAAGGAATCTAAGGAAGGCTATCATTCTCTCTAATTAATCCCGTTTGATTTTCATTTTATTAAGAACAACATGGTGACGCATGCTTGCCCTCTCACCTGATTTTAATTAGGTCTCATGAAACATAATTTGGAGAATCTGGCCATTCACCTCATTATAAAAGAAACAAGTTATTCTAAACCAAGTTTCTAATGAAAATCCTGTTTTCCAACCAATACGCATGATCTGCTCCTAGATATTCAATATTGCCAAACAGACATTAGCCATCAATTTCCAAGATCATGTTAATATAAATATCCTTAATCTCAGATTTTTGACAATAATTTTCATTTATACACTGATATGTTGATCAAATAATACATTCAGGCCATTAAAACAGGCAAGCTCAAGAGGAGATAATGTTGTGCATAGTAAAACACAAGATCTGTCAAACTTATGGGTTTCAAATTAGCTCGCTTTCTTTTACCATATTTGTAGCCATGGGCATATTCCATTGCAACTGAACTCTCACTTGCAAGAGTAAAAATTGTTGTTGGAGCTTCTCTCATAGCTCAGTTGGTAAAGAATCTGCCTGCAATGCAGGAGACCCTGGTTCAATTCCTGGGTCAGGAAGATCCACTGGAGAAGGGATAGGCTACCCACTCCAGTCTTCTTGGGCTTCCCTTGTGGCTCAGCTGGTAAAGAATCCACCTGCAATGTAGGAGACCTGGGTTCGATCCCTGGGTTGGGAAGATCCCCTGGAGAAGGGGGATCTACCCACTCCAGTATTCTGGCCTGGAGAATTCCATGGACTAAGTCCACTGGGTTGCAGAGTCCAACACAACTGAGTCACTTTCACTACACTT
Source organism: Neotragus moschatus (assembly GCA_006410615.1). Classification (NCBI taxonomy): domain Eukaryota; kingdom Metazoa; phylum Chordata; class Mammalia; order Artiodactyla; family Bovidae; genus Neotragus; species Neotragus moschatus. Next base: position 3,918,719 of record SJYA01002742.1, on the reverse strand, counting down.
TCACTTTAGTTGCTCAGTGGTGTCTGACTCTGTGACCTCATTGGACTATACTCACCAGGCTCCTCTGTCCATGGAATTTTCCAGGGAAGAATAGTGGAGTGGGTTGCCATTTCCTTCCTTGGGGGATCTTCCAGACCCAGAGATTGAACCTTGTCTCCTGCATTGGCCGGCAGGTTCTTTACCACAGAGACACTTGAGAAACCCACAGATTAAAAACCATATTACAAATCAAACATGTATGATAGTTACTGACATAGTAAATTATCGTGTATCACTATAGCTGTTATTGAATTGAGGTGTTCTTTGGATTTATTTTCTATTACTACTTTTAGAAATTTTCACAAGGCCTGGAATTCCTGAGATATTATTTTCTAAATATTCTATCCTTGGTCCATCAACATAAAGTATTCCAAATTTTCAACCACAGATTGCTACTGCTTTCTGAAGAAGCATAGAATCCTATTTCATCCATGTGACCCGACTTTCAGATTAGACAATATGATAAGTAAGGAATTCAATCTTACAATGCAATTTGAGCCTTCACAACTATATTGTGCCCCATGGTATTTCTAATTGATATAAAAGAAAATTGGATAGTTTCATACTATTCCCTAAATGCAATTATATTTTAATTAATATCATCATGTGTCTTATCATAAATTTTAATTCATGAAAAAGTGAAAAATTCAAATGGGATGGAAAAAAATAAAAAATAAAAAAAAATTCAAATGGGAATGCAATACAGATTAGAAAGTTCTGGGGGAGAACAGGAGAGAGAATGTATATACTTACAGATATAGGTAGAAGTGGTAGAAGAAATATTTTTGTTCAATCTAGTGCAACACCAAAATTGCAATTTCATTGACGAATATATAAAAGCTCAAGATAAAAGTTATGATCCTGCTTCAAAATGTACAGAATTCTAAAAATAATAAGAACCAGGGCAACCTTGGAATCCGAGGGGTCCAGTGGCTAAAACTCTGAGTTTCCAATGCAGGGTCCCTGGGTTCAATCCCTGATCTGGGAACTAGATCCCCCTGAGCCACAACTAAAGATCACACATGCCATGATGAAAATCAAAGATTCCGAATGCCACAACTAAGAGCCAGCACAACCAAATAAATAAATAAATATTAAAAATAAAGCCAACCTATGGAATGGAATGAAATATTTGCAAACTATATATCTGATAAGGGATTAATACCCAGAATATGTTTAAAAAAAAAAAACCCACAAGTCAACAACGACCAAAATAACCTAATTCAAAAATGAACAAAGGACATTAACAGACATTTCTCCAAAGAAGATACACAAATGGACAACAAGCATATGAAAAGATGTCTAAACAACGGGGAAATGCAAATCAAAACCTCAATGATATATCATCTCACACCCATTAGGTTGATCACTATTAAAAACAAATGAACATTCAGAGAATAATAAATGTTTGCAGCATGCAAGAGAAAAGGAAATCCTTGTACACTGTTGGTGAAAATATTAAAAGGTGCATCTGCTATGGAAAACAGTATGTGGTTTCTTAAAAATTAAAAAGAGAATTATCATACATGCTAGTAATTCCACTTTTGGGCATATATCCAAAATAATTCAAAACAGGATCTTAAAGATATAAATATATGCATATCCATACTCAATGTAGCATTATTCAAAATAGCTGAAAGATGAAAGCAATCTAAATATCCACCAACAAATGAATGAATAAAATTCATCATATTTACATACTTGGAGAAGGCAATGGCACCCAACTCCAGTACTCTTGCCTGGAAAATCCCATGGATGGAGGAGACTGGTATGCTGCAGTCCATGGGGTTGCTTAAGAGTTGGACATGACTGAGCGACTTCACTTTCACTTTCATGCATTGGAGAAGGAGATGGCAACCCAGTCCAGTGTTCTTGCCTGGAGAATCTCAGGGATGGAGGAGCCTGGTGGGCTGCCATCTACGGGGTCGCACAGGGTCAGACACAACTGAATCAACTTAGCAGCAGCAGCAGCAGCCTTTATATACTATGGAATATTGTTCAGCCTTTAAAAGAAAATCCTGTTACAGAATACAATATTCATTAACTTTGAGGATATTATGCTAAGTGAAATAAGTCAGTCACAAAATGACAAATACTGCATGATTCTACTTATATAAGACAACTAAAACACCCAAACTCTTTGAAACAGAAAGTAGAATGGTGATTGTCAAGGGCTGAGAGAGGGAGAAATGGGGAATTGATGGTCAGTGGATGTGGAGTTTCAGTTTTGCACAATGAAACATGTTTTAGAGACTTATTGCCAACATTGTGCATATACTTAACAATACCAAACACTTTAAAATGGTTAAGACAATGAATTATAAGTTTTTCTTTTTTAATTGCAAAAACAACATATACATTTTGGCCAAGAGGTATCCAACTGTATGGAAAAAGTATACATGTTTCACAGATTGGAAATGTGATTTATTAATTGGCCAAATCATTCTGGAATACAGATCCTGCCACACAAATATTCCTGAAGGATCTGTAGTTTTTAAGAGCATTAAGTTTGTATAGCCCATATCTTATCTCTTCTTCAACAATATAGATAACAGATAACAAAGGGAATACATATGCGTACTCTCTGGTTTACTTATCAGGAAATTTTTAAAAAATTATCCATTTCTGTTACTCACTTTATGTGGAATTTCAGAAGACTCAAATGATTTATATTTTTCCCTAAACACCCAGTTAAGGATTTGAGAAAAAATGATATCTGTGAAGCAGCCCTTGTTACACCTTCAAAGAGTTCTGGGACTCTAGCTTGTTTCTATGTGTAAACAAATGCAATGTAAATGTGCTCTCTCCTCTGGATTATTTAGAGGTACTGAGGGAAACCTGAGAGGTGACACATTCCAAAACATTATCAGGAAGCTATGGAATTTGCTGTTTCAACCCAAGTCTGACTATACCTTGACTACTCTCTAGTTCTTGTCTTTTTCTGACCTCCCCATGTCCCCTCTTTGGTATGCTCATTAATCTACCTGGAATACAGCTTTCAGGTTCAGTGATACAGTGATTTACTTGGGGAGTATAGTGCAGGGTCCACAATGGAGATTTACATTTCAGCTCAGTGCAGAAAGAATTTCATAATAAGTGCTTTTCAGCCATGAATGAAAAGTTACTGCAAAGAATACTGTAAAAATCTTCTTTCATTAGACCTTGCGGTCTTTTCTTAAGACCTGTCGCTTTTTCAAAGATCACCGAGACTCGGATTCGATGCAAACAGCAAGAGGATTTATTAAGCCGGCGCGCCGGGGTTCAGTCACCTCCAGGGAGGAACGAACCCCAAACTGTCATTACAGGGCACTTTTAAGCACAAAAACCGCAAATGGGTGTAACTAGGGTGGGGACAATTTGATTGGTTCACATAGGCTCGTTTGCTATCAGGTCTATACAGCTGGTCAGGGCCACATATGACGGCCTGAAAGACAATTTTTTTTTAGAAAGTCCCTAAAGGAAAAACATCTCTAAAGGCCACATTGTATTAGATAAGAACCTGCCATGTTACATGAGATAAAAACCTGCTCTCAAGGGTT